>OU015466.1:7063984-7275260 GCA_907164805.1 Brachyptera putata | reverse complement strand
TAATAACTCAAAAAGGGAATTTATAAGTCTATTTGAATATTAGAGATGATTTAAACAGTCACAAAACTTCTCACCTTCACGGTCATGCCATATAGATCTACGACACCCCAAACACTCCCGACCACTTTCGTAGCCGCGACACCTTGGTCCAAGCCGTTGATGAAGTAATGGAGGTTGCCGTTGGATTTACGCATCATGCCAATACGGTCGCCCTCCTGGAAAACAAGGTGTTATTATTGGTTGATCCGTAGTTTCCGAGGCTTTGGCTTGAATAACTGCTTTTATTGCTTTCAATTGGGGTGTGCGAGTTTGAGAATCCAAGTTTTAGTCGAGTTCGAGTTTGAGAGAAAATCGTAAGTTTCAAGTTCTAGTTCGAAAAAAATAAAAATAATAATAATAATAATAATAATAAAAAAAAATAGGCCTACTGGTAGGCCTAGATCTTATTAAATATTGCATTTTCAATTGGTTTTGAGTGAGGTACAAATTACGATAGAGCAACCACTTCCAACACGCCGTACGTTTAGTATACTCAGCCCAGCTACAGTAATAATTTTTTATTAAAACACGCTTTTAAGCGTGTTTTTGACCGATGCTAGGCCGAGATTCACATATCAATAGCGACTTCTGGACCCTAAAATTTGGAAAAGAATCACTTTTTATATTTGAAACAATACAAGTTCAACAAAACTGGAGAAAAAAATCGAAATTTTCGAGTTCAGCTGAATTTGAACTTAAACTCAAACTCGAAACCTAAATTCGAAAATTCGAGTGCTCACACATCCCTACCTTCAATATCTATACATGAAATTGCTTATCTATTTCGTTACTGTTACGTGGTGTTGTGAATGGGCACATGGATAGGCCTATTATTAGACAAACCTTACTCTGAAAGTTGAGTAACTGTTAATTTCAGTTGTGAATGAGAATTGGGCTTGGGTAACAATATATTAGTAAGACAACAAAAATACATAATATAGCATCTCCTACCCTTAGCTCGTCCAGATTGAATTCCCCGTACTCGCGTTTGGTTCCCTTGCCGTTGGTGAGGATCCCGCAGCCGGACATCATGGTGGTACCACTGCGCATGTTGGTCATCGTGGCCGGGAACTCGAGCGCCGTCGGGTTGTGAGCGGTGATACCAACCTCAATACTGCCAGACCACTTTTCCACCAGACGGTCAATGCGAATCTGAAGATTCAAGTCAAAGTAATTATAATGATTTCGATTTCAAAACTGTTTTATTTCAATTGAAAGTAGGGATTTTGATTGGTTTTCAAAACATCGATCTACATCTATCTCTATCAGAGACTACGTCTTTAATTCGCGTTTCAGCAAAAATTGTGTATTAAAGTTCGACAGATTTTTTTTAAAAATTAGATGAAACCTTTTATCGGCTATTAGGCCTATCTCTATCCTCACCATTAGCATAGTGAACAAAAATAAGATACGAAATATCCCAAAATATATCAGTTTCAGGTAAGAAAGGTTAGATTTCAGCCCACGTGTTGAAGCCTCGAAACGATCCAAAATTTCTTCCCGTTGCACAGCCCTATTAGACCTACGCCCTTACATTACCTCACATAGTACAAAATTATAATAAAAACACAACAATCAAATGAATACCTCGAAGAGCTCGTTGTTTCTCAACGCTCTGTGCGTCATGACGACCCCGTTATTAAACTCGTCAAGCGGCCTCCGCCTCTCGGCAGTCCGATTGTTGGCGGAGAGCTTGACGAGCGTGCCGCACTGTTCGTGGAACTGGAGACGGCTTGACGGGTCGCCAAGAGGGTTCTCGGGCTGGTTACTGTGGTGGTTCAACGGTTCTACGTTCATATTCACGTTCAGATTAGCTACGAGGTCTGTCGTTGAGGTTATCATCATACGATCGTTGTTGATTTCCAGTTCCGATTCGGATCCTTGGAAAGAGATAGATAAAGACAAAATGAAAGATAAAATTACTAAGAAAAAAGATTAGGACCTACTTATGGTGCTTCGACAATTTTTTTTAAATTTCTGGAATGCTTCATCTAATTTTTGTTTTGTGCATTGACTTCAAGACTCTAATTCAATATAATAATTCATTACCATATGCCTCTCTAACAAAAGAACTGTAAATACCGTACTGATTCCATCACAAAAGTCATGCATTAATATTCAATAAACTACATTTTTAAAAATCACATTAATAAATCTCCTACTTTAATGAATGAATGAATGCATATTGGGGTTTAGCGGCACGTCAACGACGAGGTTATATTGTGCCCTACTTTATTAGTCCTAATTACCTAGGCCTAATCATTCAAAGGAACATCTAGGCCCAAATTTTTATAAATCTGATGATAGATGAATAAATCTCAAATAAATTTAATAAATAAATTACAAACAAGTCCATTAAACTTAATTTGAATCTGAAGAAATTTCTTCAACAGAAATTCAATAGCCTACAATTAATTGAATGAATCTAAAGAGCACAATCTATATATTATCTAGCATTCTTACGTTCAGAATCTGGCGCAATGTCAGAATCGACAATAGTAACTTGCGCACACTTCCCGTACAGATCGACAATAGCAAATAATCTCTCTGGTAGATTCTCAGCAGCTACACCTTGGCAGACTCCGTTCACGTAAAACATCAGCTCGTCTTCCGTGGTCCTCATCACACCAATCAGATCTCCCTCGTTAAGTTTGTCGAGGTCAATGCCGTAAACATCGACCATCGAGCGTCCATCTTTTAGAATAGAGTTGCCTGACATTATCTGAAATATATCAACTTATTCACCACTGGTATCTTTGACTGAAATAGTTTGGCATTGGATTATCCACGATGCAAAACGCTGACAGTTTAGCTTCTCCGCGTATCTTGTGACACAATAGAATACACCTAATTGTGTGATAAACAATAAAAACCTTGATGTAATTTGATCATCTCATGTTCTTGGTATACATCGGTACCGTAAAGAGTTTCGTCTCTTGGTACTTTGTATCTATTAATAATTAATTATGTAAGTTCAATATAGGTTCAATATGGTACATAGCAATTATATTCATCAATAGTGTTTTAGTATTTGAGCCCAAAGTAGGCTGATATATAGGCTGATTATGTAGGCTCACATTTCTGTTGTATTTTTGTATCTGGCCCTACAGCTTTGCTAGAAAATATATTTTCAAATCCTGCGCATGCACGTTGATGGCCCCAAGACATTGAAACTCAGAATATAGTGAACCTACACGATCATGAAAAAACGTATCAATATATTATGATCATAGCAGTGACAAACCCATGAGCCATCACGGAGGTCTGTCGCGCTCGAAGGAAATTCCATCGTCTCTGGATCCAAGGCTGTCACGCCAATCTCGATACTTCCACTCCATGAATTTATCTGTAAAAACAAAAAACTAAACAGTGGAACAGGAAAAATGCTATATTAGACCTACCATAACAGAACAGGCATAGGTCATATAACTTGACCCTACCATAAGCTGTAGGCCTACCTAGGCCTAGGCTTACAAAAACCTAGAGGTAGGCCTAGGCCCTAGGCTTAGGAAAAGCCTACCTTTTTGTCAATGCGGACTTCAAACAACTGATTTTCTACTAGTGGCTCACTGCTCAGCACCAAACCATAGTTAAATTCAGTGAAATTACGGATTGCAGTTTTATTTCCATTTGCTAATTTAACTCTTTCACCACATCGTCGATGAAACATCCTTCCTCATTTCTCTAAACTTCACCTGTAGCAAGGTAGAATCTGGTTAGGCTGCGCGGATCGATGACAGCCAGGATAGCCAACATTATTTTGTTGGACACCAACATTACGACAAGAAGTTTCAAAATTCAGAAACTTTCACTTTATTTTATTTTGTCACAAGGGCGATCTTACATGAATACGATCTACAGAAGAATTCAAGAATTCACATAAATATAATATATAAAATGAATGAAAATAAAAAAACATATATTTTTAAATTTACATTGTGTAGATGCTAATCATTGGATAGACTATAGATATCATCAAAGATCGTAGAGTAAATATGAAAGTAAAATAAATATATTGAATCTACTAAAATATTCTAATGAAAAAAATATATAAATAAAATAACTAATAATATAGGCCTAATATGAGCAAATGATAATTGATTTAATTACATTTTTTTTTAAATTATTTATATTGAAATTGAAATCTATTGACATCAGATGAATGATTATAAGGAGATGATGGGGATGGTGATGGGAAGGATACATCTTGCTCCATTTGAAAATTTGAAAATGTAGTAGTAAAGATTATGGGATCTAAAAGCATATACAATACTTTTGACTATCCACATAAAGTTTCAGATTATAAATAATACACAATAGAAAGTACACTTCTGAATAATTTGTAAGTAGTTGCATGTATTCAATAATTGTTGTTGTGATAAGTTGAGATTTTAAATTGCATTCAGGATGCCAAGAGCAATAATTCATTTTCTACTGATTCATGAACTATAATAATAATAATTCATTTCCACTCCATATTAGTTGCATTGAGACTTGGAAATTTACTTTTTTTTTAAATTCTATTTCAATTTCATTTTAATGTTCCATTAATGTTCAATTAGTTTTATTTAGTTTTAAGTTAAGCTAGATATATAAAACTAGATACCAAGGCCTATACATTAAGAATTTAATAGTGGAAATGTGTTTAGGGAAAAGTTATGTATAATTCTGCAGGTTTATTATAGAAATTTTAGAACATTGTTTCATTAGATAAGCGTAGCAAAGACTTCCATTTCACATACCTAAAAAGAAATGGGTTTCAATTTTATGTTTTTCAATTTCAACTCCAGGAGCGACTTGACATCAGCGGTCATGTTTTTGCGGCACATCCTGTTCCTCCAGTATTGATAAAATGAATTGTTTTTATGGTAGGCCTATTACAGTGTATCACTATAAGATTAAACATATCAAAATAAATGTTAAATTTGTATATCTTGGAGCTGGTTGTACCAAGCCATAATTAAATATTGATCAGTAAATTGCTAAATTCACTAACAGTCGGTGCAACCATCCCGTACAAACTTTAATAATGACAGTGAAAATAAAGCAGAAATGTTTTCCATCGAAAACCAAGACGTCAAGACAAAGAATCAAGTACATTTTTGTAGGAAATAAATTGGGCATTACACAATACCGATATTATAGTGTACGCCTACATGTAATCTTACACGGTTGAATTCATTGTAGATTATACAATTTGAACAATTACAGAATGATGTGAGCATTTCAAATGTATAATTTCACTTATGTGACTGTAAGTAGGCCTATACATAATACATATATACAATTTGAGGTTTTAATATGAACCTAATTTGACTCCATAGTTTAGTAACTAGATACTAGTAAACGTGGTAACTAGGGTCAATCTTGCCTTATTCAAACATTATTTGGTCCACTTTTCTGTTTTCTTGGAACCAAACCTTCAGATGGCTACGAAAATATTTTAAATTGTGCAACCCAAGTTCAACTTCTCTTCCATCACAGCAAGTTCCTTGTAATACTTGAACCTTGAAAGTACTCAATAACTCATGGCTACACTATTTAACACACTGTACAACAACCTGAACAAAACCACAAATCCGTGACCACTCCTATTTCTTTATCGAGTCTGATATTGTATTCACGTATGTTGTATCTCCACTTGATATGTCTCTGAAACTTTCAGTCTTCAATTTATACTTATCTAATGAGTTGGTCTTTGAAGATATCTAAAAACAAAGAAGAAAAATTGTTACCATTTATAATTATGAATATCAAAATTAATTATGTTACCGTACAGGGGCCTCATTTTTCTACTCATACTACTACTACAATAGATACGATAGAAGATAACTTATGAAAGTGACAAAGTATGCCTACAGGGATGAGTCCCTAGGTCTGTACCTAAATACAGAGTGATTATTATACAAGTCAAAACTTTAGTTACGAATTGAAGTATAGCTAGAAAACATACGGTACACATAACAGGGTTAGTAAATCAATGCTTCATTTGCGAATAAAACTTACATTCGAGTCCTTATGCCTCTGCTTGAGTACGTAATTCCTGAGAAGTGGCGTCAATAGATCTGGATCGACAGGCTCCTGCGGTGTTTTATTAAATCTCGCTGCTATCAAACTTACGATAGCACCGAATATAAACGAATGAAACGAACCAATCACAGAGTACCACATGTACGATACGCGGTACAGCCAAAAGAAATCTTCGTCTCTGAAATGAAATGTTAATAATTATTAGGATAAGAAGACAGAAGATTAATCTTTTGTTTGAACAGAAACGTTTTTTTTTAAAGATCCTCGACAGATCGAAAAACACAACGTACCAATTGAAAACAAAGTAAACTAAATCTTTCTGAGATCCATGTATCATTTTTATTATCAACATTATTATGAACAGAAGCAATAAAATCTGAATTAGGAAAAAAATCCAACCATCCTTCATTGCTCATCTAGCTAAGACAATGCTTTGGAAACTGAAGTCAAGTTGAGCATTGATTCGAGTCCCATATGGACCCCACGGGTATTTATAAACATCAATCATCTCTCATCCACTCATTCACACCCCCAAATAACCAAGCTGTTGGTGGGGTTGTTAATCAATCAATAATCACGATCAGATAAATCCAACGATACATAAATTGACTTACGGAGTGTTTGTTTCTCGAGTGAAGTCCATGTGCGATGAGAAACCCAACGTGTTGGTAACGTTACAGCCTTCGATTGACATCGGCAGTTTCAGAGCATCGGGCCGCGGTCCACCGAAACCAATCCAAATCATCGAGCTGATACCAAATAACAGACCACTGATAGCACCCTGAAAACAATACCACATAATAGTCAAACACAAATTCAGTAAACTATAAATCAATAGTAAATAAAAATGCAAACAGTAGACCCGATTTCAGAACAGAGACAATGAAATTTCTCAAAAAGAATCACTTTTGTTGCATTCAGGATAATAATTGACATGAATATTCTATGGACTGGTTTTATGCCCTATCTGGATGTAGTTTACCGACTTTCTGATTTCTACCTACTTTTATACCTGACAATGTTTATTTATACAATTCTCTAATTGTGTTTTATGAGAAGTGACAATAAAATAAATACATGACAAATACAATGGAAGGTACCTGAATATTGAAATCAAATACTGTAGCATACTTGTAAATTTGTAGCCAAGAAAGAAAAACATATTTTACCAAATAAATAATAGGCCTAGTAAAAACTTTGGTTAATCACATCATCTCACTGCAACTTAAGGATTATTATCAATTAACGCTACTGAAAGACGCAGTTGCATTTCTTTTCATAAGCTTTATCTTGAAAAATCACAATAACTTGAAAATACCATAGTAATATAAATATAGGGCCTAGGGAAGATATTTGTATTTGTTATTTTGGTAAAACACCTTCTTCCACCTTCTTCTTTCAAGTAAACAAGTTTAGGTATGATAAAAATAGTATCAGCTATTACCACACCTTGTTGCAGAAAAGTAGAAAAGTGAGAGTAGGCCCTACATAATTATTTCTCAGTTACTAACTGTTTGGTTGGCGAACGTGGTAAACATTCCGAGCGAGAATATGCCTAGCAGCGGTCCGCCGACGACACCGAATATCGTATAACTGGCTTGTAGGATGCCGCCGAGATACTGTGCTATGAAAGCCATGGCGATGCAAACGCCGCCGAATCCTAGCGCGATCAGTTTCACCACCAAGCCGAGGTGAGTTTCAGGCACGTCCACTCCTTTGATGACGCGGTACAAAGGCTGAAACCGAGAAAACAAACTTTCAAACAACCGGATCTGTACATTACGTAGGAATGGTGATTAGTCAACTGTACTAAAAATCAATTGAAGTAAAATTCTATCTCTTGATCAAGCTATATGGAACTAAAATTGAGGGGTTTGGCTTCTCCCTTTCACAAATTGTTACCACTCATAGAATCTTCTATAGGCTCTAGTTATGGTTAGGGTTAGGTGAATAAGGTTTGTGTCCAATAAGGGGAGGAGCCAAACCTCCCGATTTTTTTTTTTTTTTCCTAATGTTGCTTAACGACCCCACCAACAGCTAGGTTATACGGGGGTACGAATGAGCGGATGATAATGAAAATATGAAGTGATGATAAGTGAAAGGACGTTTACAAAAAACCATGCCTTATGCGGGACTTGAACCCACGCCCAACGGTGACTTCAGTTACTACCGCTAGCGATAATTGACTTAGCCACCGGGGCGGCATTTTACTTTTGTGCAGGCTGCTCTAGGTGTAGAATTTGAGGTCAGTTGGTTTTTAATACAGTTAGTTTTTAGGTCAGTCAGTTTTTTGTACAGTTGATTTTTAGAACAGTTTGGTTTTAGTACCGTTGGTACCTTCTCGATAGAAACTGACCAGAATTATTGAATGGCCGTATAGACGAACCAGCATGCTTACCTTGAGGTAGTCTTCGAGTGTGACTGCGGCCAGTGAATTCAAGGCCGACGAGACTGTGCTTAGAGAGCCACTAAAGATCCCCGCGGTAAACAAACCGGCCAGGCTTGGTATCGAGCTCAAGCTGTCCATTACGTAGAGAGGCATCAACTGTTATTAGAAAGAGTATAAAAGAAAACTTTATTAGACATCATTAGAAACGCTAATATTAAATACTTATTACTTATTGAAAACATTTCATCGTTAGCTCATTTGTCAATAATAAAGATATTTTTGCAGTCATTGAGTTTATAGATGCAATTATTGTAACTAGATATTCTCATGATTTAGTGCAAACAGGCATTTGGGAGAAGAACTCAAACATTTGACTAGTCAATCAAATTACACAGCAAGTTCAGAATATGTCATTTATCATATTTTTTTTCCTATTGGCAAAAAGAAAAAATAACACACATATCACAATCCATCTATCAATTAATCTATCTATCAACATAAACATAAATATTATTAAATTTCAATGGTATTGCCCGCACACAAGATTAAGTTCTTCTTCTTTACTTATTTATTTTCTATTGATCTTACAATGTTGATTTACAATATTTTGTTCAGTCTTATACTATTTGTGTTGTTAACTTGTTCTCTTGTTTTGTTAATAAAATGAATACAAAATATTATGAAATGAAAATCTCCTCGGGTGAGTACAAGTCGCATGTCAATAAGACGTTATTTTGTCAAGATATAATAAGCGTTGAACTGACCTGGTCTGTAGATTCTATCCGTTTGGAAGTGACGGGATCGCAGTCGAAGTATCGGTGATAAAGCACCAGGCCCGAGTACGAGGTACTCAGGCTGAGGAAACTCAGCAACGGCCAGCTGACCCAACACGCTTTCTGAGAGGCGGCCAAGTCCCTGTTTACAAAACAAACTTTTCTTCATTCTGTTCATAAACATTTATTTATGTTTCATCTGTATCGGAAAATGGCCTGAGGCTTAATGTATGAATTGTGTGAAAGGAAAAGAGAGAACAGCAGGTTCACACATAGATATAGGCCTACTTATGGTGGACAGCCGTTGATAGAACACAGAGATGAAAAACACACGAGATTTTAGACAATTCAGCTATTGCTTTGGTCACGGTAGAGTAGGTAATGAAGATGAAGGCTGCTTGTTCAGGTAGTTGGGTGAAAATGTGGGAGGGGGAAAAACTGTTTTTCAGTTTTCCCCCCTTCCACATCTTATTATCAACCTAATTATCCTTATTATTCACTTTTACTACTACATTACTACAGCGCGTGACTCTCTTGAACTTACTTGACGGTGAGTAGTCGTTGAACTTGCACTTGGTTCACTGCGTACAGCGTCAGTTGAAGAAAACAACCGCCGATTATAAGATTCCACCAAGTGTGTCGCGTTACCGGATCAAAGCTTATACTGAAACCAACGATAAACAGTTCAAACAAATATCCTCAGATCTTCTTTGTAAGTCTATAATACATTCAATAGAAATTAAAAGATATTACAACAATGAAATTTGTATACATTTTTGAAATTTCTATCATTTTTTTTTTTTAAGGAATTGTAAAGGAAATGGAAAATGTTTCATTAAGCTTGGAATCATTTGAATTTGAATTGAGAATCTCAATACATTCTCAACTTCCGGCATAAAGGCTTACGAGCACAAGGCTCGAATAGCAGTGTGCTTAGTGCGCTTAATAAGATTATGGGATATGAGGTTTCTTGGGTAATGGGAAGGATAGTGGGAAGGAAGCGGTTGTGGCCTATATTGTGGGAACCATCCCGCCATTTGCCTAGACTACATAGGGTAACCACGAAAAAGCCCTGTAAAGATGGACGGCGGCGGGGATCGAACCGGGTTCGAAATTCCCCTCTTGCTCCCGGATCACATGAAGCGAGCGCGTTACCCACTGCGCTGCATGTGCCGGTAAAAACTTTATCTTTAACACTAGAGCAACTTGTTGTAACGTAACGTACTTGTCAAGTTCAATCCGTCCTCCTTCTTGCGCTCTGTTCCAGACCTCGGCCACGCCGCCAGCGTCTATTGTTCCCTTGACGACAATCAGCCAGACCGCAACGTACATCAAACATGACTGGAACAAGCAGGAAGTTGATGTGGTATTAGTTATAGCTTTGATTTTAGCCAACACACCGAAAGAATGGTTCAAGGTCATTAGAGAACTGCGTAACCAGCTGCACAAACAAGTTGAATTGTTGTGTTGTTGTATTTTATTAGCTGTCGTAGTACATTTTTCAATGTGTATACATTGTCGTCAGATGATATTATAAGTTATAACTAGAAGCAGAGTAATATAGTAAAAAGTAAGAAACTTAAACTTAAATAAGAAGTGAATAATAATAAAAAAAGAAAACGATAATGAATAAGACTAACATCACTTAACATACATGTAATCTCTATCATACGATGAAATTGAAATAATTTCAATAAATTGGAAAATGAGAATAAAATTTGCGTTGTTATCACGTTACAACTTACAATAACTAGTTTCTCCTTTATTGCAACATTTAGTTTCAACTAGATACGTCATGACTCTTTTCATACATAAAAACAACAGGAAAAAATACATGTTCAAATCGTGCTGCATTTCTGCTGTCTACATAGATGTCTTCTTTGTAAAATATCTCTCATAAAAATAAGAAAAAAACAATACTAGACGAATCATTAAAAGTTAACGATCACAACAATCTGATTCAAAATATTTTTTTAGTTTCATTAATCGTGCAAAACTGAAAGATCCAACAACCTACATATAGACTATCACTGTTACATAGCTCTGTCTCAGAAATATCGTAGGTTATGTCACAGTTGTGTATCCATCGCTATAAGTTATAATCCAGCTTTGTATGAGTAACAACATTTCCCCGTACCTGGAAAACATCTGCGATGACGACAGCTTTCATTCCTCCGATTGTCGAGTAAAACGTACAAACTGTTCCGACAATTAGAATGGCTCCGACTTTGTTCAGTCCGGTAACAGCTTCCAAGGCTAGAGCCGGGGCGTAAAGTACGATACCCATGTATAAAACCAACTGCGCAGAGAATGCTAAGCTAGCAATAAGTCTGGTTGGCGCACCAAACCGTTGTTCCAAGTACTGAACAAAAACATATAGATTATTATTACTTACAAACGATATAGAAATCATGGGAGTCACACAAGGGTGTGTCCTGTCACCAATATTGCTTATCATATACCTAGATATAATATCATAAGTCATTCACAACATTAGAAATACAATACAGTCCTTTTTAAAAGACAGTGAATGCGGCAGAATATCACGTTGTTATAATTGTTTTTAGCTCCATTTCATTTTTTCTCAGTATTAATACAATATTACTCAATAATTAATACAACTATAATTCAATATTGAATAGTAGGCTTACACAATTGGACAAATTTTACAAGATTCCTAAAATATGAAAAATGGACATGATCGACTTCATCAATTTAGATTTAAATTCAAGTGTATAAGTACCAAATATTATCACAGCAATATTTTTATATTCATATTTTATATTTACATATTTATGTAATAATAACAGAAATTTAGTTTATTCTATTTACCTTATATACACTGGTATTCTGTAGCCTGAAGAATACAGGTAAATAAATATAAGCCACAATAGGCGTAGCAAGACCGTAACCAACGTTAATCGCGATGAACTGAGTGCCTGAAACAAAGTAATTAATCGGGCAATTTGAGACAAAGTTAGTCAATTACAACTAGAGAACATTACAAATAATAAATGAGATAATGTGGAGCATATATGCTCTGGTCATGAATATACATTTTCAAATGATTGTCAGAAGTTGACTGGAAAAAAATAAAATTCCTACTAACAATTAGGAGGGAACTTAATTTTTTAATTACTCACCGTAATTATAGTTCTCCGTACTGACACCAAGTAGAGTGACTGCCGAAATGAACCCGGCCATCAACGAGAAACTGACGGGTACGATCCCCATGTTATTGTCGCCCATCAAGTATTCCTAAGCACAAAAGCAGATAAACAAGGTAAGCTGATGGTAATGTACAGAGATTTTGTACGTATTCATTTGAGATACACTAAATCGAGTGAAACTGAAAAATATTTCTAATTAGTGTATTTTAGTTTGTCACTGCATGAGCAAAGCAATCTTGAATATTGACTTCTTTCAAAATAGCTTCATCGGTAAAAATGGACTCAATAGGCCAATGGTGAAAATAAATTATGAATTGTTTTCATTTGGGTTCGAGGCAAAATTTTAAAGTCACGTATATTGAGTATTTAAAAATGAATATTATTTATATATATGTACAAAACTTTATGATTGGTAACTAATAATCTCATTGAAATAAAGTAATAAAAAGTATCTAATATATTTTGTTTAGGCCTACACTAGGCATTTTTTTATGATGGGAAGAGAAGGGATGAATGCAATATATTCTAGTATATTATCTATACGCTGATTTATTTCATGATTTAGGCTAAATAGTAAATACCGGCAGTAATATTTACTATTCAGAATTCTACGTTCTACAGTTGAACCCAGAATTGAGTTTCATTTCTTACATTTCTTACTCAATTGAACCCAGAATTGAGTTTCATTTCTTACACAAACAAAATAGTAGTAATCTAAATGACGTGCACATTACCTGCGTAGTTTTCTGTTGTCCTCCGGTAAACCGATAGTACACTCCGATTGAAGCCGATATCGTCAACATAATCCCGAGAAGGACATAATCCCACGCACCAAACGTACCTCCTTCCATCGTTTATATATAAACGCACTAAGCTTTTCAACAATCAATATAATACAAAACACAAATGTATACAAAATATGGAGAAAAATTCAAAATTAATAATTATTGTATAAATAAATAAATAATAAATACAGACTTATTTTACATGAAAAATATAATGTTTACAATTTTTTTTTTATTATATCTAGAACAACACTAGTCCCATGCAAACATGATGAAAGAGTAGCAGGTTTTCCTGTTCGTTGCAAGAACAGTGCATAACTAACGAAGTGAAGCGGTAATCAATCAATGTTTACCGGTACTGTAAGATGTTTTGCAAAGCCTTAAAGCCACTATGATGGATTCTAAATCGAAGTTTTATCAGAATATATTCTGTAAACAATTAAGCAATGTATCATTATTGAGTGATTAATGTTCTTAAAAATGAAGATTAGGCTTATATTACTAAGCTCTTGATATTGATAACCCAAAAAGCAATAAAAAAGTGCCATGAAATATTACAATCTTCAATAAAAAGTTTGTTATTGTTTTCTTTTGATGTTCTTTTACCTCAATACTATGACTCAATATAATGATATTTAGTCAAATCATTCCAAGATAAATATAATAGCTCAAGTCTATACTGCTATAGACTAATCATGACAAATTGAGGAAAACTACCTTAATAATATTTCAATTCATTATGAAGTGCTTATTAGAAGAAATATTTTTAATGCTTTTAGAGAGATGAATATGAAACCATAAAAACATTGACTTAGTACGATGTGGGCTAATTTAAAAATTGAAATGTTTTTATCGGAGGGGCTCGATCAACTGCGGCAAGATAGCAAGCTGGACTTGAATATATTCGAAACAATTGGCAGTTGCTCTCCCTCACTTGGATTTCCAAAATTTAAATTTAACGGACTTTGAGAAAGTGCAGTTCAATTAAATTCAAATCCAAATGATGAAGTGAAATTTGTGGGAAATTGTTTTAAATATATAAGTTCAGCTTAAAATCTAAGCTGCGTTATCTTAAAGTCGACCTTGTGATTTGTGAACGTATTAGTGAAGTGATACAAACATTACAATGTGCCAACGGGTGGCAATGTTTTCAAGAGAAATTGACACATTCAAGTTAATTTACCTGTTTATTTGTACGGATGCGTCTGGCAGGAGTAATTTGACAACAAATTCAACCGTACAGATATTTGGACGACAATGAGAAAGTATAAGTGGTAACTGTGAAAAACAGAAGATGAGAATATGCGTTTAACCATTATCTAGTTATTTACACAAAAAATTAACTACTTTTCCTTGTAACACTTTGGAAAAGCTTTATTACGAAGACAGTAATTGCATCTAAACTAAAGTAAAGAGAGTTTACTTATATTGGCATCTGTGTAGAACTTCTCCGGAGATTGATAATCCATCTCGCAGCAGTTTCAAGCTTCAAGGAAAAACTACGCCAATAAACATAATAATTAATTCACATTATAATTGGTTATTTACTTTTGAGGTGGGAAGATTGACCTTGAGATGTTCATCATAATGATCCTTCTTCTCATTCTTGGCCTTAATTGGGGAAATATGACTTTGTATCACATTTTCGAAATTGATGAAAAGAGAAATGTAATACAGCACATATACCTATTAATAAAAACTACCGTAGCGTTTCTTCATCATTGACCCAATTTCCTGCAATATCTATGAAAAAAATCACAATTTGTATTCACTACATAGTACATACTAGCAGCTAGATAGACATCGCTAATCGCTATAGTAATGAATACTGAAGTTGACTCGAGCAATATCATCAATGTGACAACATTTAAAAATAATAAATATACTCGTGTCCATTGAAAAAGGACTTGCCAACTGAAGAATTTTTACATCATTTTTGAAACATGCAGTTGCATCATTTTTTCAACTTCTATAATCACAACCTGACATGTCCAACATCACTTTGTAATACAAAATAGGGATGAATAAAATATTATTATCATCATAAATCTAGCCCTGAAAAATCATAATGCCTTAAAAATACATCAGTGATACATACAAATATAACAGTGATGTCTATGCTCCTTATATTAGTGAAGGAGTTTTTTCTTCTGTTTATTTCAGTCCTTTCAATAATTCAATTTTAGTCTTATTGATTACAGTTTTTTCTGCATTGTGGTTGTAATGAGGGGTGTGCCCGAAACAATTATTATTTGCAATTACATAATTAAAATGAAGAAAAAATGCAGTTTGTTCCCTTGAAATATACAGCAATTTATACTCCAATTAGCAATAATATCAAACTTATCTAGTATACCTTTGCAATGCATGTTAGTAATTACTAATTAATGAGGTAAAGTACTACTATTTACAATATTTATGAAATAATAAAAATATTTATGAGTTAACCGACATAGTGAATGTTGTAATCTAGTCGAAAATTATACCCAGATAAGAACACAAATTCTATAAGCTACAATAAAAGTGAGATAATAGTAAAACCACTTCAATAAAACCATCATAAAAAGATAATGAATGTTTTTTTATTCACCTTCCTTTAATGGTTTATTGACCCAACCACTCAGTAGTAGTCAAAATAAAGGCCCAGATTGAAGTCCAGGCATAAGGTAAGGAGAACAGCTGGTGTTGTTTACATCGGTAAAAAATGAGACACAATTCTGTGTACAAAATTAAAACTGTTTATTATCAGTCACTAAAGACTTGTCTGAACACTATTCATCATTATAATTACGATTATGATTCTCGCTTTTAATTCAATCGCACAATATGCAATTATAATAGAATTATTATATCTACTACATTGAATACTGTATTATCTTTGTTTCAACTATTATAATCAAGAACTGGGGGAAGAGGGATTTTTGGCTGAAAATAAATCTTTCTTCCCCTTTCAACCCAAATCATACAGCCGAGAGCTAGCGTGCACTTTCGATTTTAGTTGTTTTCAATCGCGACCTTTTGGACACTAGGCCTACTCCCAGCTTCCAGGATGATTGATGACGTCAAAAAAAGAATCATAAGAATTATAACGATATCGTAGCATTCAGACATGTGCTAAATATCTCAATTATGTGTACATATCAATTTATGATTTTATTCACCACTCTAGTTTCAACAATTGGTTTTACATTTTCCTATAATTATATAGGAGAGTAACATTCATGTGGTTGTATTTTATATTTCATAAAATTACTCCTCTGAATACTACAACATGAAATTTAGTCTCCTAAATATACATAAATAAGATATTAAAGACATGACAGTTAGGTTAAGGGATCACTTACGACAGTCATAACGTTCAGGAATGAGGCCCTAGTATCGTAGAGTGACCATTTATTAAGAAGGAAAACCCGGGTCAGCCAAATCTTATTGACGGAGAAACTCACGACAACCCCGCTAAGAATTTTATTCGTTTGGGAGGAAATGTCTATACTTTCTTAGAGTGTATTAGTTCTCTTTTTAGCATAATAAACCGAGCTTGAGCAAGATCATGTATCTGGTGAAAATGATGAAGTGTGTGAACTCTGAACTAGCATTATGTGTATGTACAGTGAAACCTCTATGCATCGTTCCCAGATCCATCGTTTTTCTGCTTGTGTCAATAATTTTTTCTCACCCCTCCCATATAATGAATGTAAAATTTTCCTGGATGGATATGTGAAGTATGAGTAATAATACATTGAATTTTAGTCAATTCTCATTTTATTCATCAAGTTTTTGGACGAATGAAGTAAAGACTCAATTTTACCATACTTGAAAATATACATTTTTTCTTTTACGCTCCACCATTCAAACAAAAGAAAATATTTATGTGAAATATGAAGTCTTGCTCATCTTACAACGCATATACTGAATTTTTCTTGTCTAAACTCGTAACGAAAAAGTAAAAACGGAACAATTGTTTGTCCCGGCCAACCCATCCTGGGACGCTCGAAACAAGGACAATCCCGGCTACTCCGGGACAAATGGTCACCCTACGATATGAGTACACCAATCAATCACACAATTCACTGCAACGACATTGGCCTAATTTCATTTCTACTTTTATCAACGACTACACTCATCAAGTCCTATATGTTGTTTCTTTCTTTACTCATGCGAAAAGGTTCTGGAATGCTTTCATTATCCAACACTTTACCTATTACGTGTCTACGAGATGATGATGATTATTATTTGTTTACAGACCACACCAACACCTAGGTTATTTGGGGATACAAATGAGCGGACGACAGATGAATGAGGGGCTCGAACACATGCTCGGCCTGAATTCAGTTAAATAATTGCACTTAATGATGTTTACTGAGGCAGGTCAGTTTTTGTCTTTTTGAATCTCGTGTTTGGTCCATGCACATGTACAGCTTGAAGCAGAAGTATAAGTCTCTTTGCTACCTTTGGTATCAAGATAATTTTATGCTCTTTAATAAATATGACATTATACTTCAGTGAATTCAATCAGTTTCAAGATGATACGTCAATGAATAAAAAGAATTTGATGAAAAATTCATTGACGTATCATCTCAAAACTGATAAAATTCACAAAAATAAAATGTCCTCAACTTAAGAGCATGAACGTATCCAAGAGATGTGAACTTTTCATTTAATTACGCTGGTTTTTGAATATGGAAAAAAATAGTAAAGATAAATTTCTCGATTATTGTAAGCACCGTGCACGTACTCCCTTAATTGAGTAACGAATCTCGGTAAAGTAATATAAATCTATGACTTGATTACCCTACAGTATGTATGTAATATCCACTGATCTCTATACAGATGGATAGCGCTGCAGTGAGAGAAACCTGAAGCTAAGGGATGAGTGTACTAGGCCTAATATGTCTGCCAAAGATGTCTGCCAGTTGTCTATGGATCATGGGGTTGACGTGGCCCGAGATGACCACAGCGATTTCTGCTTGTCTACGGACACAGTACTGATGAGCTTTGGTCAAAGATATTATGTTTGGCCATGGGAGTGAACATCAGCGCGCAAGTCGGTCAGATTGACGTAGAAATTCTACATTAAAATCTGTAATGGGCCGACTATAAGTTTGCTGATTATTTCTAGTATTCTAGTAATTATTTCTGGCCCCAGTAAACAATATCGGCTTTATTCCCTGTTTCAACTGAAGTAGCTTGAAAAAAAATCCGCTCATAAGTTAGTATACGCGTAGCGTAATAGCTGCAGGTTGGCTGTAGGTACAAGATGGCCTACTGGCTAGCTTGACTCTGGTAAGGTTTAATGGGCAGTGCCATTGTCCAAGGTCTTCTATATTACAGTGAAACCTCTATGCATCGTTCCCGGATCCATCATTTTCCTGCTTGTATCATTCATTTTTTCTCACCCCATTCCCATATAACCAAGGTGTAATTTTTCTGGATGGATGGTTTTATTTTCCTGGTCCCTTGAAAAACAATGGATAGAGCTTTCACTGTATATACCGTAGTATAGAAGGCTTCTTTTCGGCTTCTCTTGCTTATCGGCAGTTGGGGACTATACGCTATCCATGTTTATAGAGATCGGTGGTAATATCCCTGACTGAGTCTACCCAATCGCAGCTACGTTCTCAACCAGCGTCAACTGCGATTCTACCATTAATAACTGCTCCGTATAATTACACTCATACACTCACATGATATCATTACCGGTATTTCATTTATAAATCACTTGAAAACTGATTAGTAACAACAAACAGTTACCTTACAAGTGGGCTCCATATACTAAAAATATCAGAAGTACCAGTAACAAGACTAACCTAAATAGAATTAACTACAAAATTATAACAAAATATAATAAGTAATAACAATAAAACCAATAAAAATGGTTAAACATCTATAAAATATCAACAATTAAGAAAGCGTCTACTTTGTTTACATATATATATAAATATATAATATATATACATATATATATATATATATATGTATATATATATATATATATATATATAGGCCTAGTATATATATATATATAGTATATGTATATATATAGGGCAGAGATACTAGAGATGGCATCGGGTAGTGAATTTGGAACCGGGTATTCGATTGTATGAACAATTGTATAAATTGTACAACCAAGTTATTTATAAGAAAAAATGTTTAGGAATCAGAAAGCCAAATGAATGTAGCTAGCTGGTACGGTGCATTCGCACGTTGAGTTATTTATTGCTCCGTTTCTTTCGTTTGACTGAATGGCTTGACCCTAACAAGAGCAAGTGGTTAAACTCGAAAAACATCGGTCTCGGAACGGCCGCGAGTCAATGGGAATCACACAGTAATCGTACGTCTACAGTGAGCTGAGAACACATGATCATGAGAACTGGCAGTTTCTCACGAGTATTTTCGACCCATGGCATGGCTTTCTATAGCACGCAATATGAAATCGACTGAATTATAATCAGGGAAAGTGGTGATTTCGTGGAAATAAAAGGCGGGTAAAACACCTGGTTTTGATAATTTGATGCGCTTGCGATTAAAAAAGCAGTGCCCGAAAACCAATTATTCCAATGTCATCCCTAATATACACATATATTTATTTATATATTGTAGTATAGGCCTATATGTGTAGGCATCATTGTATGGCCCATATGGTGTTTAGTACTAACGTTAAGAAATATAACCTAAAAATACTTTCTTTGTAGTTTAAAGCTGCAAGAGCTTTCAGTTTGTTCAGCATCTCATTTCAATAAATGCGGCAGATGCATCTGGAAGACCTGGAAAAAATAACCGCTATTCAAAATAAACATAAGAAATACACTTAGTGATAATTATTGTTTGCCCAACGATCCCACCATCAATCAGTTTAATTGGGGGCACGAATGAGTTGATGACAGTTGAACGCGTTTACATAAATCCTTGCAGTATACAGGGCTCGAACCCATGCCCGACTTGACTTCAGTTTCAAAAGCAGTGTCCTAGTTGACTGAGCCAGGAGAGCAGCAGTATATTTAATTACAAATAATTTAGGCCTGATATTATATACTATATATATTATGGGCCTATATTTATTCAGAATGAGTATTATTTCTTTCAAACTAGATACAGGCCCATTTTCATTATCAAGTAGTAAATATAAATATAATATAGGCCTAAATTAAAATGTAATAAATATGTGAAATATATTTTTGATAGGTTCTGTAAATACAATTGTAAAATACTCACATTTTCACCATTCTCAATTCTACCGAGAACCATTGAAGTCGTTTATGGTAATTCAAGTTATAATTTTGATATTGTTGTTAGATTTGGTTCTGTTTTGGAAGACGTAGATTTATCCCCGTCCGAGAGGGATTTATCGATTTCGAGTGAGTCGGTTGGCACCAACTGGGAAAAAACAAAATAGTTTACTGGACAGTAAATACAAACCAAACCAAATAGTGTAATTAACACTTTCACTGTTAGCCATTAGTGCCATGCTTGATCATGCTATGTTAGCCAACAATCAACATTTTTACAAAAAAATTGTATCTTATTAAATAATGCATAAATCCTCAGACCAGCGTTGTGACGTAGGCATGTTTCTATACAGAATTGGTAATTCTGCTGAAATTCATTTAAACGTTTCTGAAGATAATATTTTTCAAATGTTTTCTTCCTGGGTTATAGGCATTTTTTTTTTTTTTAAATTTCAAATGGTACTTTTCAGAAGTGGTCCATTCGATTTTGCCACAAAACGACATACAATGAAACCTCTATGCATCGTTTTACTGCTTCCATCATCTATTTTATTTTTATGCCACCCTTCTCCCATATAACCAACGTTAAATTTTCCTGGACGGATCATTTTCCTGCACGGATGGTTTTATTTTTCTGGTCCCTTGAAAAACAATGGATAGAGGTTTCACTGTATTATCAAGTCCAATACGGTGAAATCTCTATCGTTTTATACGGGACCAGGGAAAATAAACCATCATGAAGAAAAATGATCCGTCCCGAAAAATTCAACATTGGTTATATGACAGTAAGATCGGACAAGTTTCAAGCCAAGTTTCATAATAATTTATATTTTATTTTGACCTGTGGAGCATGAACAGAATAAAAAGCTTTTTTGTTGTAGGGTATTGTGACGGCCATGCCTAACCTAGCTAGCTGTCACCCCACATGTTACAACAACAACCACGACCTTGAGTGAAATAAAAATCTTCGTTTAGTCAATAAATCTATGTTAGTTATCAATCACCGTGTCTCATTCCACTAGGTAATATTCCCGTCAATAATCAAATCTATGAATGACCTCCTGACCTTTCGCATGCCAAGCGACACCAAAGCCAATGCTCCCCAACTACGAGCTACATTAGGACTGTTTGTTTGTCCTGCACTACCTGAACTGGTTCTTCAGTTCTTGCACTATCGTGTTTGTTTGTAACCGTGGTGCTGCACCAAAGCCACACTTTCTTGTTTGTTTGTCCGGGTTCACTTGCACTAGTTCAGGTAGTTCAACACTAGCTATATGGAGCTGGAGTGCTTAGTTCAGTGCAAGATGGCAGGCGCCAAAATCAAGTTGTAGGCGGACGCTATGCTGGCTTACTAGTTATTGACGCTTGAATTCGTGTTGATGAGAATGAAAAAATATATAATCGAATAAGGGTTGTCATTATTAAATATATTACTATTCATCAATCACATTCCATGATATTTAATATCTCTTTCTCCATCAACGGGTCTGCTTCCATTTCAAAATTCGCGTCTAGGAACCGAAAAATCGGCACATTCGTGTTTGTTTGTACCTCATCATTTAGGTATCATTTCCTGCAGAAAACCCGTAATATGACGCACTTCCTTTTTACACCAGCTACACTTTAGTTTAGGTTGGTGCAACACAAACAAACAGGCCTATTCCCACTTCACTGATTATAAGTAGGTATTACGAGTTTACCCTATAATCATTTATAGACTACTTATACATTCGTGTTCATGTTAATTGGTGGTAAAATATCTCACCCCTCCGTTCTGATAGTTTGTGTTCTTGATGAGGTAGCGCCTGACGATCGGAGCGAAGAGGTTAGGATTCAGCTGCGGCCTCGGCTTGTTGCTGAAGTAGATAAAGATCAGACTCCCGATGCAGCCGGCGATCAGCGTCGTGCAGAATCCGATCACGATGTACCACATGTACGAGATGCGGTACAAGTAGAAGTACCAGTCTTCCGACGGCCTGCAAACGGAACACATTCAACTCTAGACTCTTCATATTTGTGGATTTAGGGCTCGATTTCAACAGTAGCAATTTGCAAATCAATTCTTACGCAGTTCACGGAGAATACATGTACCAAATGAGCTAGAAAATGAGTCAGAAAATTTAAAAAATTGTCAAAAAGGTGTGGGACAGAAACCAGCAGATTTCAACGATATCAATTTAAAATTAATTCTCACGCAGTTCACAGAGGTTAAATGTACAAAATAAGCCAGAAGATACGCTGAAAAATTGAAAAAATTGTCAAAAAATTGTGACGGTTGTACTTACGCGGCTGTAGTCGATGGAAAAGCCGATGAATTCAATGCAGTATACGATACTAACTTCGATGCCAAGCTCGTAATATTGTTTTCACAGCCTTCTATCGACATCGGCAAGGTTGGTATTGGCGCTTTGGGGCCTCCGAAGCCAATCCAGAGGGCCATGGCAAGTCCGACCAGCAGTCCAGAGATGGCACCCTACGACACGATCAGGAAAACGTCACAAATCTGCTTGTTTTCCAGCGGATTTGTTTCAATAACTAACTAATAATCCCCCGCTGTCAATAGTCGCAGTAATTTCATAGGTGCTGCTTGGATCAGGGTGACCATTTATTGAAAATGAAAACTTGGGACAGACAAATCATAGGAACGAAAAGGAAGCAAAGCAACAACAATAGTGGGAGGGGGGGGGGGGGGCACTACAGCAGGTAGGTATATATTTTAAAATGTTCTATTCCAATCAATTGTTTTAGTTTTTTCAAGGTCTTGTTTTAATATAAGCAATGGTCGAGAAAGGCTGTAAATGAAATTAAAGCAAATTGGTGAAGCAGAACCGCGTATAATTAGGACTAGCCCAGGCCTATGTATTTTATTATTAAAAACTATACACAAACCATTTTTTAGAATATAAAGTAGAGGTAAAGCCGTTTAGAATTTACAATTTAGCAAACATGAACTTTTTTTTTCAACACCATCCAAAACTTGACACAAAGCCATTGTTTCCCGATGAAGGCAAAGGATGAGAGTTTGGGAGCGTTTGAACGGGGCACCACAAGGGGGATCTTACCAACCCCAAGAAATAGTTGGATATATAATAATCATAGATCATTCAACACACACGTACAAATTATAGTGACAAGTTGAGAAATTAAAAACGATTGATTTTTTCTTTCTAATGATGCTTTACGACCCCACCAACATCAATTATACGGGGGTACGGATGAGCGGATGATAATGAGACGATGAAGTGATGATAGGTGAAATGACGTTTACAAAAACTCATGCCTTATGCAGGACTTGAACGAAAAATCTTCTTTCTGCACGTATTTTCACAAAAACTGGAATTATTTATATGCCAAATCAACAGGTATTGACTCACCGCTTCGTTGCAGAAAGTGAAGAACATGCCGAGTGTGAAGACTCCGAACAAGGGACCGCCGACCACGCCAAATATCGTCAGACTGGCTTGCAAGACGCCGCCGAGGTATTGCGCGATGAACGCCATGGCGATACACAGGAAGCCGTAGCCGAGCGCCAGAAGCTTGGATATCAGACCCGTGTGGTTCTCGGCCAACGGCTCACCCTTTATCCGGGCGTACGCGGGCTGGCGGGTAACAAACAAACAGATTCAAGTTCTTGGCCAATATATGCGGTATATTTGAGCGGGAAATATTCAAATATGTGAAAAATCAGGCAAACAAAGCGCATTCGATGCATGAGCCTGTGTAATCTCATGATCCCATTGTGATCCCATAATGGAAGTTTGTACATGTGAAAAAAACGTGAGTACACATTAAAAACAAAAAAAATGTTTTTGGAGTTGGGCGGGTTTAAAATTTTCAATTTTTTTGATATGATACTCTCGTAGGAATGAATTCTTGGCAACATGAAATGCCTATTGACATCCCTGCATTAAGAAAAAAAATACGGCTTCTATATCGCACGGTGCAGAAGTAAAAAAATGTAGTAGCTCGCGGGGCGTAACCAAATTTAGTATATTGGAAGGGCAGTAACTCGAAAAAACCAGCAAGCTTACCTTGATAGAGCAAACCAGCAAGCTTACCTTGATAGAGCAAACGAGCATGCTTACCTTGAGGTAGTCTTCGAGTGTGACTGCGGCCAGAGAATTCAAGGCCGACGAGACTGTGCTTAGAGAGCCGCTAAATATCCCCGCGGTAAACAGACCGGCCAGGCCTGGAATGTGACCGAGACTGTCCACAACGAATAAAGGCATCAGCTGTTGAAAGAAATTTGACAAACTTGAAATGAAATACGAAGGAAATAACTACATAGGCCTAATATCAAAGTTTCCTAGATAAAACAGTAGAACCGCATTGATATGTTTCTCTTTACACAGTTTTGATTTAATATTGTCTTACTGACTTGGTCACCGTATTCGATTACGGCAATTATAGTTGATTACGGTAATCTTCTCAATACCTTTTCGTTGTCGGCTTACTTATTTTTTTACCATAATATGATAGCAAATCACAAGGTTTCAATTTTCCACGATTTTCAACAAATCAGAATGTAGTAATACATAGAAAACCCCCCACAATCATCAGGAAGACATCTTTACAATCCAATCTTTGCTTCTCACCATATTGAACAAGCCTACACAAAAATCTTCTAAAAAAAAGGCACACATAGCAAAAAATGATAAATATTGGACCTATTGGAAAGTAGGACTTGATTTAAAGAATATATTTGTGTGATGGAGTGAGAATCTCTCACATCATCCATCACAAAAATAAAATAGTAAATGTGTACCATACACATCGAACATGCTCTACACATGTCTACGTGTCATAAATGACGTAATTGTGCCGACAATTCAGCGAAACTATTCAGCACCGCTAGTCGGTGGAAAGTTGAAACGAGCGTCGCGATTGGCTGACCTGGTCCGTGGACGAGATGCGACCCGCGGACTTGGGGTCGCAGTCGAAGTACTTGGAGTAGATGACGAGGCCGGCAAACGAGGTGCTGAAGCTGAGGACGCTGAGGACCGGCCAACTGATCCATAACGCAGTCTGAGACGCCTTCAGGTTCCTAGCCAATGAGAAGGCGACGTTAGCGGGAACGGTGTGAAACTTGAGATTGTCTCAAATATTTCGCATTTTGAACACATTATTTCATATTGCTTCTAAGAAATGTGATTGTAAACGGACCATGAAAACCTAACCGGGTCAGACGGATCAGGCAAAAAGGGAAAGAGAGAGCATCTCGAGGGGTTAACAACTTGACATTTTAGGGTACACCTGATTTTTTTTTGTGATTTTTGTAATTTTCCGTAAATCTTTTTTTTTTCTCGATTTTTTTTCGTCTTGTGATTTTTTGTTTTTTTCTTGTTTTTTTTCAATTTTTCAATTTTCCGTGATATTTTTTATTTCTTGAGGTTTTCAATTTGTTTCTTGATTTCTCGATTTTCTTTGATTTTTTTCATATTTCTCAAATTTTTTCATTCTTCTTGATTTTTTTCATTTTCCGTGATTTTTTTCACGTGTTCAAGTGAACACCTGATTTTTCAAGTTCTTAACCTCATGCAGCAGCTTACCGAGGTTCATTAGTAGATAGGCCTACTCACGGTAGAGAGCCGTTGAAAGAACACACACAGAGATGATCTAGACACACGAGGTTTTGACATTTCGGCTGTTGCCTTGGCTACAGTAGAGTGGGTATAGTAAAATAGCAGGTTTCAAAAGATACTTCATAAAATAAATATACCAACTTTCCCAACCAACATCCTCACTATTAGTATCTAAACATACGTACTTGAGTGAAAGTAGCCTCTGCACTTGAGCCTGGTTAACTGCGTACAGCGACAAGTAGGTGAAACAGCCCCCGATGGTTAAACTCCACCACGTGTGACGCACAGTCGGATCCAGGCTGATGCTGGAGACAATAATTGGGAAGAGATTACACAAGATACACATCTGGGCTCAACGACGCACTGTGATGTATATTTGTACATCGATGATGATGTCATGACATGTGGATGTCGAATTCATAAGAACATAAGATAGAGGATAAGATAATACGATTTGTTAATGGGCAGGAACGAAGTGCCCCTCGGATAAACACCTCTCGATAGTGCCTTTCGGATAAGAATGGGCCTACAGTGAAAAGTGAAAATATGATTTGATTGATAATAATAAGAAAAATTATAAAATAGATAGGATTTGTTCGTTCGTTCAGTAAGCCTACTCCTACTCGGTATGAGTGCCGGTAGAAATGAATCTATAGTTACAGAATTGAAGTCAGCTTTTATTCTTTTGTTTCATTTACAGTGAAACCTTTTGCGTCGTTTTCCTGCATGTATCATTCTTTTTTCATCACCCCACTCCCATATAATCAATGTTGAATTTTCCTGGATGGATCGTTTTCCTGCATGTATAGTTTTATTTTCCTGCTCCCTTGAAAAACGATGGATAGAGGTTTCACTGTATTTGTTTATTTATTCATTATACACTCACAATTGCCCAAAAGTGCGGTGACAAGGCCTTAAAACTAGATTAACAAAACTCTTAAACAGGAATAATATAAAGAAACCAAATAATGATCATTAAAAATGAACCAAACCAACAAAAACTCTCAAATCCCCTCTCTACCACTTTTTTAAAATTCTTTTAACGTCAGGTTCCCCTCCGCAATCCCCCCCAAACCATTCCAATCGTCACCAGTTCGCGGTAGGAAAGAGTATTTCCGTACATCGCTCCTTGCTCCCACAACTGTGACACTTTGGCTGTGTACACTACGTACAGCGTGATCTAATTTCTTATTTGTATACTCTCCCCTAATTCCGCCCAACCCCCTTCCCCTTGACGAGCTCTAAATATATTTGGGAAATAAAAATTGTATGGTTATTCACTATAGGCCTAGGCATTTTGAAGTAAAATTACTACAGGGTGAAATCTCCACGTTTCATTCCCGGAACCATCGTTTCCCGCTTCTATCATTCATCATGCCCCACACTTTTCCCCACCAATGTTGAATTTTCCGGGATGGATCATTTTCCGGTACAGATGATTCTTTTCCCTGGTCCATTGAAAAACGAGAGGTAAACAAGAGGTATACAGACAACTCGGATTGTAGAATGTGAACAGTACATCGATAAGTTGGTCAAATGCTCGTTTCAAGTTTCCTTACTTGTCGAACTCGATCCGTCCGCCCTCCTCCGCGATACGCCAGACTTCTCCGAACCCTCCGGCGTCGATAGTTCCCTTGATGATCACCATGAAGACGGCTGCGAACATCAGCATCGACTGGCGACACAACGACAACGTACATTACGTACGAGGAAAACATCGAGAGTGTCGTTAAAGCGCGTGAAAGTATTACAGGTGCCTCCGTTTATCGATTATCCGCAGCACATTCCAGTCGGATCGATTAACGATTGTTATTAATTTGCTTATTCATTATTTTTTTCTTTCAAGTTTGCGCTGTGCTTACATGAAGAATGGTTTAACATTGGTGATAATTTTTTTTCTTTGAATGAATGAATGAATTTACAACTTTAGGATATAACAATACAGACTAGGCCTAATAATAATAACATACAGAAAGTCTTAAAACGAAGCAATTAGTTCAATCTCACGCTCCTAGTGGTTGTAGAATGATGGCGTATTCTTGGAAACGTAAATCATAGTGAAGGGATAAATATTTGACAACATGAAATGAAATCGAGTTAAGGTACACTCTACATAATAAGTTAATAACGTATATACATATATATTTGTATGCACTGTATAGGTGGGATGGTTTGGTTGGTCAACACGAATCCTTTTGTGAGCATGCAGACTTATCCGAGGTCTTATCCAAATGAAATCTCCTGCCAACCCTAGACCTAGGTACCTGAAACAGGTCGGTGATGACGACGGCCTTCATGCCGCCGATGGTGGAGTAGAAGGTACAGACGATGCCGACGGCCAAGATAGCGCCCTCCTTGCTCAGCCCGGTGACGGCCTCTAGCGCCAGCGCGGGCGCGTACAGCACGATGCCCATGTACAGGATCATCTGGAGCGAGAACGCCATGCTAGCCGTCAGGCGTGTCCACGATCCGAAACGCATCTCAAGGTACTGGAACAAAATCATACGCCGTTATACCTTGGATAGTTGATTTTTTTTTAGACGAGCTTTAGCGAGGATTCTATTTGACATACTGAAAAAAATTGGTGTTCGTTTTTTTTTTTTCATGTTCTTTTGTCGGTTCTCCACAGGTCAAACGGCTACAGCTATTAACTTCAAACTTTTTTTCGTTATGGTTCCTCATCTAACTTAGATCTGAATAGTTTTGTGGCATTATTGGGTGGTAACTTTTATTTTTATGAATTTTAGAAATTTCAAAAATACCCATTAGAATCACACAGCAAAAAAAAAATCAAAAAAATGAAATTTTGCGTGAAGTTAAACTACATTTTGATCCACATTTCTGGAAATTTTCAGCTTGATCGGGTCAGCCATTTTGAAGAAAGAAACATAAACTGTGCTAAATTGGTACCACTCGAAGCAGAAGCAGAGTGGTACCACTCAGCGCTGGAAGGCTGATACCAACAGTGCTGCTAGTTCCATAAAAATCAATGCGGAACGCTAGGTGACAGGAGGCCAGTCACGTGGTCCAGTTGACGTTTGACAGCTGACGTCTTATCGCGAACAATGACGTTCATTTGGTGCGCGCATGCGTAGAGCGTGGCACACCGGTCAACTGTGACTGGGCGTTCCGCTCGGATTTTGATGGAACTAGCAGCACTGTTGGTACCAGCTGAAATAGCTTCGATACAAACCAAATCTATTATCCACCGTGACACGGAGCAAGCGCTATAGTACTGAGATACCGTACTATTGCTGTATTTACTTGTGTACGTACCTGATATGCGCTAGTGTTCTGCAGGTTGAAGAAGACTGGCAGATAGCAATACGCCGCGATCGGGGTGGCAATACCGTACGCTACGTTTATAACGACAAACTGTGTGCCTGGAAAGTTCAAATACAACATAACCAATTTGCACATATAGTTTGAATCCAATATAACCAATTTGTACATATCATTCAAATCCAATATAACCACTGTTTTAGTTTTCAAATATTCCAACTTCAATAATATTCTCGTATCATATTGGCAACAACATTGCCTCGAAGTCTTGAAACAGCAGAGAGGTGCCACAAGTGTACTAATTCATATTTTGCCTCCAGTTGCAAAACAATGATTGTATTTCAAGATTTTTGGTGATTCATTATTCTTTCTTGTTAGAACCATTTTAGAACAGAGACAAAATGTTCCGGTTCGACTTCTGGTCCCTGAATCTTATCTCATGGTCTCTAATAGTCTAAAGGTTCGTTTACTCTTCTGCTATGCGCTACGCACAAAATGCTTTGAGCAATGGCGACATGCGTTCAGCGCACGAATCCATTTACTGTTGAGCGCTTTGGTGACACCAAACATGAGACTTCATTTTGTGGTTATGTTACCACGAAAAATACTTAAATCTTAAATACTCAAATACTTAAAACATATCCAATTAAACTATATACGCTTCTTAATATTGTTGGATCCTTAATTACCAAAATAACAGTGCTGAAAACCGATATAAGATCTCCTGCAGACCGGTTTATGAATAGCCGTCGACAAGTTAGGCCTGACAGTTCAGACAAGTAAACAAAACTTCTGTTGCTTTGAGGGCGACAGCACACGTCGCAGATAGAACAGATGAACAGAGTCCATCTCAGCGCGCCTAGCAAGTGTTCATGCCACACAGAGAAACTCGGTCTCTCATTGGTCGGTGCATGTTGCCCGTTACTCAAAGCATGTTGCACGTAGCACAAAGCACGGGAGTAAAAGAAAGGTAATACAGTGAAACCTCTATACATCGTTCCCGGATCCATCGTTTTCCTGCTTGTATCATTCATTGTTTCTCACCCCACCCCCATATAATCAATGTTAAATTTTCCTGGATGGATGATTTTCCTGCATAGATGGTTTTATTTTCCTGGTCTCTTGAAAAACGATGGATACCGGTAGAGGTTTCACTGTAGAACATGTTTCCCGCCGACTGACCGTAAGTGTAGTTCTCCGTGCTGACGCCGAGTAGAGTAATGGCCGACATGAAACTAGCCATCAACGAGAAGCTAACGGGAAACACCGATAAGCTGCGATCTCCCAACAGATACTCCTGCAATTACAAGACGTGACAATCAACAAGGTATTCTCATAGAGCATGAAGCTAACACGCTAGGAGGCGCGGACTCTGCGGGGTGGGAGTATCTCACGTGCTACAGTGATACATATTATCCTTATGGGCAGAGCTCCGAGTCAGACCAAATAAATGATTTTATTCATTGATTACTATGACTGATGTGGCAATTCTACTGAGAAATATACTTTGTGATGATCAGGATATATTTGTGCATCTTTTCATCTGACAAAAGTGCTCTTTACACGATCAATTTTAGTTGCATGAAAAATCAAGAATTGCACGGAATTGCAAGAAAATTTCAATGGTGTAAAGGCGCTTGCAACTTCTGATGCAAAATTTTCATTCTAGTAGCGAAACTGATGGCAACATTTGAAAATTAGGATCGATCGACTTTCGACTTTCATGCGTAGGCCTACTTCCAGTGTCAATTTACCCCAACTAGCAATGTATACATAACCCAACTTTGAAAACATGTTTGTAAACACGGTTGTACGATCTACAAACTATGGTTTGTAGATCCTACGGAGTCAACGGAAATGCACGTGACCAAAGGCTCCTCGCTCATTGGTCAGCCGGTGGAAGATTGCAGTAAAAGTTGAACGTATTTTAACTTCGTGAAATTCTTGCATGCAAGTGCAAGATTTCCTTGCTCATGTGTAGGCAACATAGGAAACGTGGGTATTCTACTTTTCTGAAATTAATTTCATGGAAAAGTTGATCGTCTAAAGTGTCTTTTACACATATGTTTTTGTATGAAACGGCATTTCATTAAACATACTTATGGGGGGGGGGGGGGGGGGGAATTCAATCTCGAGTCTTATAAGTTATCCCTATAGGAAACTGGACGAGTAAACTGTCTGAACTAAACAGCAACACGATACAAATGCTACCTAACTTGAAATTCACGTTTGTAAGTATCGAACATAGCCAACCTGCGTCGTCTTCTGTTTGCCGCCAGTGAACCGGAAATAGACGCCGATCGATGCCGACACCAACAGCATAAGGCACAGCACAACATAGTCCCACGGACCGAATGTTCCCGCCGCCATCTTTATTATCAGTCCTGGAAACAATACAACAAGATAACATTAGGAACGGTATACACGGACAACTTCAGTTGTTCCAATCACTAATTGGCTTGGCCAACTTGACTGAAATTGTTCATATGAATAAGACAGCAATTTGATTACTGTTGACTGGAGTTGGATTGGTGAGGATAGAGATATGCGCGCGCTCTATATTGTGACTTTTAACAAGTTTCACTTTTTAACACTGACAGCATATCTGCTACTTTTACTGTCAAGTAGTTAATATGTTGGTAATTAATATGTTATTGGATCTTTGCTGTTCCTGATAGATCTTCAACAAAAACAACTAGTTTATCTAGGCACATGTGTTTCTACAATGGTTTTCCTTCTGATAGTTTTCTTGAAATCTTGAATTATTAATGACCACTGATAATTTCTTATATCTACTTTAATTGCTCATGCTAAATAATATCAATCGAAATCAATTAAAACTCAGACAAACCTCCACACAGCCTTCCAGACTGGCCTAATAATAATTCCAGACATGGTCATCACTCATTAATATATTGAGCCAACTATCACATACAGAAGATGCAATTGAAAGTGAAATTTCTATTCTGAATTATTTATTTATTAGTATCTTTAATATTGATATCTTCCAAATTGCAATGAATTTCAAATTGCTGGTTTGATTAAACACAGTCAATAAGTAGGCCTATGCTCAGTGATAAATTGAATTCTCAAAAATATGTAAATGTCATTTTACTCACAAATAAGAGGTTTTTAATTTTCTTATTTTATGCAAATATACAGAAGGAAGTGGTCCAATGTGTTTTATAATTGATTAGGTCACACTAACATCATTTCCGGTCTGTTTGTAAGATCATATGGTTGTTAAACTTGTTCATGATTGATTCTCATGACTTCGTTTTTATTGTTTTCGTCCTTTTTTTTTCAGCTACATTCAACATTTGTTCTTTGTGTTGATACAGCATATATATGAAAAGCAAAGTTCTAGGTTTGTGAATTGCATGGCTTCTGTAAAACACACACACACACACACAGCGACACTATCCCCAAGTCTTATATCCTCTCAAGCCTTGTTGAGTGAAACTTATCATCCAGACGCTATGCTGATATAAGCCAGCCATCAATTATTTATGTTAGACCTAACATTTTTAGACCACTTTGAATCCCCCCCACCCCCCTCGAAGTCACACTTCGTCTAAAATCTTATACCCTTCATCCTGAAAACGCCACATTTCCCCACTCCCAAGAGCTGAAGAGGACTAGGATATATAGTCAATTGAACGAATTAAAAATAATCAATAAACACTTTGTTTCTAATTGTAATATTAATTTCAATTGTAACAGAGGAATACATTTGAGAAATCTGAAAATGTCTCAGAAAGAATATGGATAATCCGATAATCTGAGTCAAAGATTGATCTGATCGAGGTATAAAAATGACACTTCACACTGTTACGCAACATTTGTGAAGTTTTCGACTACACTTTCTATAGATATCTCGCTCATCTTACAACGCATACGCTGGGTTTGCCTAGTGTTAATGACTGATCCACGAAACCACTGACATGTTATTGAGAAGTAGGCCTAGGGCGAAGGCCTCAAGATATTGATAATTAAAACTAATTAATGTGAGGCGAGGATTTTCACACACGAAGTTATGTCACAAGTCGATAAACCGATGTACTTCCGTTGCTCAGTCAGCTAAGGCACCGCTTTAGAACCTGAGTAGCCGTTTTAGACTTTTAGTCACCGTTGGTCGTGGATTCGAATCCGACAAAAGGCATGTTTTTTTTTGTATACGTCCTTTCACTTCATAGTTCATATATCAATTTATATAGTTTCTTTGTCACCTGCTCATTACTAACCCCCGTATAAGCTAGCTGTTGGTGGGGTCGTTAAGTAAACAATAATCTTAGAAACTTGCTGATAATGATGATTATTGTTTGATTAACGACCCCACCAACAGCTGGGTTATACGGGGGTACGAATGAGAAAATGATTATGAAACTATGAAGTGATGATAGGTAAAATGACATTTACAAAAATCCATGTCTTATGCGAGACTCGAACCCACGCCCAACGGTGACTTCAGTTTCTGAAACGGTGCCTCAGCTGACTGAGCTACCGAGGGTGTATAAGAGATAGCTTTTGATGCCCCGTCCGAAAATGTACATCAGTTTCGATGTTGATAATCATAATAATTCAAACCCTTACTGAAAAGTTAATTTCAAATGGGGAACCCACCAAAATATTGCAATCATAAGCAAGTTTCTGCGCTATTTATTATAAAGAGAAGGAAAATTGATGTCATTCATGTATAAACAGGTATCATTCAAAAGCACAAATGTGTCGTCAACAATCACAAATCTACGTTATTAAATAGTAATCTCCTTCTGATTACTATCTAGTAAGGTATATCTATGTGAGCACGCATTTGCACACTTCGTTATCTTGTGAGTATATACAAACCAAATCTGTTCCGACTGCCGGCTGCCGCATAAAATGTGTGTTTTATGTGTTGACGAATGTAGAAGCAACTAGAATTGCTGTGATTACCACAGATGTAGTCAATTACTACCACTGATTACTGAACAAAGAGTATATAATATAGAAGTTACGAGAAACAGTCGCATCATCTGTACAAATACCACAACATTTGAAGCCTTCTTTGTAGAAGGTATCTCACGTATACACATCAGAGAAAACAGTACACTACTTGATCACGTAAACGCCGAGGATCATAATAATCCGATTCACAATATACTTATAACTTTATTCACCGTGCAATACTGAAAGATCCAAAAGTTCACCCTCACATAACCTAGCTCTGGAGAGTCTGCATTTTAGGAATTGAGCTGCATATCCATACATATAGCTATTATCCAAGGTTTATGTTAATAAGTTTGAAACGAAATGAAAAATAGAGAACCTATTAAAGTGATGACAAAATTTTAAAAAGAGAAATGAAAAGATGAGTCGATAAATGTTTTACATTCTTAATTCAAACGAGAGAATTAGAAAAGGTTTTATCGTAGATACGCCTGGTACAAATGATGAACTTCTGACTTTCCAAATTTCGGAAAATAAATTCAGGAACACTAGCTTCTCTTTATATTGTAATGTAGTAAGTAGGGATGTATCTACTCAAAATCCGAAATAATTTATAAAGCAATTTGGTTTCACGACGAGTTGATGAAACAAAAAAAATCACAATTATTTTGAAAATGTATTGTCTGGTATACTCATTGCATGTTTCACTATTTTTTTCATCAACATTGAAATATTGGTGATTATTCATTTAATCATAGAGATCTTATAAAGATATCCGAAATAAATCATTTCACTCATTAATCAAGATAAGAATTCATCGTAAATTGTCTCATTTAAAACGTGTTGATTCAGTTATATCTTTCTGTCAAGCGGTTGAATTACGAGACGAAGGTTCCGATCGGTCGTCCTCCCTATCTCTCAACATTAGCGCACGGGTGGTTCGAGCCTACTTCTCTCCTGAATACAAGTAATACTTTTCAAGTGCTAAGAATGCTATAATTTCATGTCTCTATATTCTATGTCTATAATTTTTCGTCAAATCAATGTCAATAGGAAATGTCAAATCAAAGTCAATAGGTCTATCTCGAGTATTGTACCCTGCATGTAATAGAACATTCGATTCCGATTAAAAAAGCATGCAATTATGAACTATGTCGCTAGTTAATTATAGACAGGTCAATCAAGATTTGGCCGGAAAGGACTTCCTCATTAACATTCCTATTGAATATGCGTTTCCGGTGTCGATTCGAATAATTCCCCAAAATAATCAAAGTTACATGCAAACTGTAGAGTGAATAATTTCGAAATTTGCATGTAAGACAGGTGGGTGATTTAATTATTAATGTTGGGCTACAAAACACGTGTAACGGATAATACATAAATGCCTACTTTTAATTATCCTACTTCAATCATATTTTTTATATTCCATATGGATTGGGCCTATACTTAAAAATAACATTAATTTGTAGGCCAATTTGTATTTTCGTATTTATTCATTGTTTTAAATTTATTTAATTTCATTTCTTTGGTAGACGAAAATCTTCTTTTGTGGCTACCATGAAATACAAGTGAATCAGATTTATTTTATATACTATAAATTGGTCAAATATGCTAAGAATAATATTTGTTCTTGGCCCTCCATTATCACAACTTTTTTTCTGTTATTATATTAACATAGAAATTGCGAATGTTATTTAGTACTATTATCCAGTTTCATTTGACTTACATTTTTTGCATATAAAAACACCACAACTGCCAAATTGATAATAATAATTAATTGATAATATTGTGTAATAATGGTGAGATTATTATACCTGGCCGAGATGTCACTACCTTGAGTGACACTAATGTAGATTACGATATTTATATAATAGTAAATCTAACAATGAGTCAATAACCAAGAAACAGTTTCTGAATATTTATTGTTTTTTCTGTTGTCATTTTATAGTTATTAATTCTCTCATTTTCAACCAACTATTCTTCCACTAGAATTAATTATACTGTATGTCTATTTATACTCACTCATATAAAATTGTAGGCCTATATGACTTGTCACTTTTAATCAAGCCAGTAAACAATTAATTAAAAGATGAAACTTGTTAGGCTTACATGTCATCATTGAAAGTCAAGGCAAATTGTGACATATAGCCTACACAATAGGTCATAGGTCAATTGGTTGGTTAGGAATTGAAAAACTAATGAAAAAATTCAAATACTAAACCACCATTCCACTGGAAATGCCATCTTGGTCTAAAAGTACCACTAAAATACTAAATTATGAATAAAAATGATGACTACAGCTTCTATGTTTATGCAAGCCAATTTAATAAAACATTTTACAGTCGAGACTTGACTACGATGAGCTACTGAACCCCTCAAAGCAAGTCATGGCATCTACCTCGCTGCTGTTTATCCACCAAGTCCTGTTGAAGTTACATGAATCGAATTGTAATAAAGAAATCCCAACGTATAAAGTGATGATGCACTACCGATGTTCCCAGTTAAACGAACAATATTTGCGTTAGTGAGTTCCATTTTCATTCGTAAAGCAAGCAAGATCTAAAATAATATAGTTTTTTTATAAATACAACAAAATAAAATATATTGTCATAGACTGATTACGATACTCGCTATAACGGACGGATGAAACATGAACATAATTAGTTTGTTTAAACAGAAAGCAAAAATCTCTTCAGACATCATGCAATGCCTTTGCTAACTCAGTGAGTGTGCCAATTAGCTTAGAAAGGCAAATGGGTCTATGGCTCACTTCAAAGTAGAAAATTAGCTAGGGTATACGAAAAAGTAGCAAATCTCTTATGGAGCCAACAGTGAGGTTTATATTTTAATTACTAATTATTGACAACGTTACATTCTGGAAACATAAAATTAAAATTAACAATACAAACAGTGAACGTTTCATACGTGTTTGGAGGTTATGTCATTGGTCATGTAGGCTAGCCATTGGCATTGCCATTGGCTATGTCCTAGCCCACTGACCTAAGAAAAGTAGTTGATGAGATGCCCATAATCGAAGGTATGAAGTGTATCAATATTCTCTGATTGTAAAACAAGGCATAGTAACTAATATACACACTTACTTGAAACGCCTTTCAGTCAAAAATCGGCAGGAAATGCTAAACACTTGAAACAACACGGCACATCTAACCTAAAACATTTTCCACCGATTCCACTTAGCGAGTGCAACAGCCAGAGGCAACAGCTGTTCGCTACGCATGCGTAAACATCACTGCGCGAGCACGTGTGGTACCTGCCTTTTTAAAAATGGAATAGTTTTGCTGCGATCATGAATGAGCGAGTAGCATACATTATATATTTATATATACGTATATGTGTGACTTGGGAAAAGATTATTTATTATGTGTATATATATATATATACATACATGTGTGTGACTTCATAAAAGATTATTAGTATTTTACAACTGTGACACATTTGCATTTCATGTGTACATTTTAGTTATTTTTATAATATTTGTTTTGAGATCTGGAAAAGGGAGCCTGAATATTGACACTAAGTTTTTAATCATCCCGTTGATTTTACAATATTTTCTCACCTTCAATTATTAGCTGAATAAAGATATTAGTCTACCAACTAGATGATTATGAAAATTCTGAAAACAGACCGTATAAATGTTTTACTGCAGCACGACAAAGTCAATACATATTACCAGCCAACAGTCGAGACTTCACTGACCATTAGTTTAGCACAGCCAAGTGACGTAGAGGCAGGCAGAGTTTCACGGATATCGTATTCATTAAAAATGATTGATTTAAGGTGTAATTTCTAAAAAGATTAATTAAAAAAATACTTCACAATAAAATATAACTCGTAACAGATAAACGGTATGGGATTTCATAATTTTTCCCACGATTGATTTACCAAATTACATATTTTGTATTTGTCATGCTACAGTTGAAATTGTGATGCACTGAAAAACAACAAAAATATACAGTTTTACCAGCATTTTATTTCTATTTCATATACAAGGGAAGCACTATGAAATTTGTATTTTATAATTGAAGTTAAAACTTTTCAACAGTGGTAGCGTAGTACTTTGCATATTGAGCAATTGAACTAAAAAGCTTGATGTAGCTTATTTTTATTTAATTGTGTTTAGAATTTCATTGAAATGGGAATGTTAAAATTGTTGTTGAATATATAACTTTAAAAAAAAAATGGTTTGTAATCCAAGATGATGGGCGTTACACTTTCTATGATTTCAAATCCCATTTTGTATAATCTAATACATTTACACACTAAACAAATAAATATTATCTATACTGTACTTTGTTAGTGCGCTTCTGTTATAAATATGCAACTAGACATTGATATCAATTAAATCACTGCAACACTTTTTTTAGATCAGAAGCAAAACATAAACGAGATGCATTACAAAATTAACATATCTTTGTATCGATGCAGAAGGTTTCGAAGTTGTTATAAGGCACATACAATATCCGATATTTCAAAAATATTGTACATAATTATCATTTTTTGTAGAAGAAACTGCTAGTAGCACTATTATCAGTCTCAAAAACATTAGTACTCATATTTTCTAAAAAGCTACACACCTAATTCCCTGAACCAAACTTTTATTTTCTACATGAAAACTACGTGAATATATATTTTATTTATGCCATTCACAAAAATATTTTTGGATAGGTTATTCGATTTCTTAGTAATGTGATGCTAAACAACGATCGTTTAAAAATTTACAAAGTGCAAGTTAAGTTTTAAAACAATGGTATTTAAAAGCAAAAGTAAATAATTTAATTATAATTCTCTTACTTAACAAGATTCCCTTCTATACAAAGCAGTGTTATTATTTGTGTTATCAAAATTAATCATCAGTAATAAAATATGTATGTCTGCCTATGCAAATAATATTAATAATATAAAGATAGTAATTATATAGTCGTATATTTTTTTATTTTATAATAGTAAGTACTTGGCATTTTATCACACATACATGACTTCTTTACTTCCTTTACCAGCTGGCACATTTCATACAAGATCAAACATAGTTCAGATACAAATCAAAAATCAGTTAAAAAATAGGCCAATCTAGAATATATATACCCAAAAGATTCATATAACATTATTTACAGCACACAAATTACAATTATTATAAAATTATTGTTCATCTTTTAGTACCAATTACCAATCGTACCGGAAAATACGTAGCGTCACTCGAAACTAAGCTACATTTACATAAACCGTTGTTGAAAATTCATCATAAAAACTCTCCAAATGTTACGTTTAGTTGTTAGCTGTACATTTTAAACAAGCAATTTCAATCTAGTCTTGAACGTCTTCAACAAAATCAACATATTGATGCAATAACATAAAAATACTTTGTACTTTTTTCTCAATCGGTGATTACTGTTGAAGCAATTTGAAGCAGAAAATAATGCAAATACTATCATACGACCAAAGACTTACGACTTCATGATATAGACATGTAATACTATTTGCGTCATTTGCCGTGGACTGTCGTGGAATTACCGTTAATTGTCATGGAGTAGCCAACTGCTATCTTGATCAAATCAAGATTAATCGAACATATAATCAAGAAATTATATCACGACATTACCACGACGTTTTAGCACGTCTGTTTATTCTTGACGTGGCCCAACCAAAACGTTACGTTTGTTCCTAGATCCATCTCGACTTGCGTACCACTATAGAATGGTTGGATATCGCACATAAATACATAATTCGTTGTGTAATACTCGACTCTCGATTCAGGCCATTTCGAAGTATAGCAAAATAACGGTAATTTACGGTGCAGATTTAAACAACACGCATTGCCGTTGTCGTAAGGCATTTTCTCACATCAATAATTATTACAGTATATTACATTAGGCCTACATTACTTTTATAGCTTTTGAAGGTAGGGAAAATATTTATTGTAAAGCGATAGCAGTGTACGGGATCCGAAACAAACATTTGTCGAGAATAAAAACTGCAACTTATTACTTTCATGAAAGAGCTCACGTATTTAAACGACTACGTACCGTATCACGAATGAACGACGTGTTTCTTATGTGAGCAAGTTTATCTGGGAAAACTCCTTGAATGAACAACCTGTCTTACCACTAGGCCACATAGATCATGAGGGTATATTCAGAATTCCACATAATGCACAGCCCACTCAATTGGATGTTGTTTTGTGAATATTGTTGGCGGGTCAATCACTAGTCGTCAATTACAGACTGTTGGTTTACAATTGAAAGCTACTAAATTATTAATTCGTTTTCATTTTCAAGAATCATAAAACTGTAGTATCGTATTTAGGGTACTGATTGGGTGGCATGTAATAAATGTTCACATGTTTACATGCAACTGGTACGGTACTGAAAGGTCACAAATACCATCGGTTTGTTTTGGCTTCCAAAAACATCGCATGTTACGAAAACCGGGCTGCGTTGTGACTAATTAGTCAAATATATAGAATCTAACAACCGAACCCCGATGTAGTGATACCAACAGAATTCATCATAATATGAAGAAGGTGTACCAACTCGCGTCTTTCAAGTGAAATATTTCCGAGGTCAGAATCTGAGTCCGTGGACCCATTTGCCTGTAGCGGAACTATCGTTTTATATCGAACTACATAAAACAACAATGCTCAACAATGATATACACTGCACAGTAGAATTATTAAGTTGAGGTGGCATCTGTTTTTCACGAAAATAATAGATTTTGTTAAGTCCAGCGATGTCACCGGTACCGTAGCCACTCTTATCTACTTCTAGTTCACAACGGAATCCGCTAAATCGCGACAGGCAAATGGGAATGTTGGCTCTGATTTGACGGTACAAAACCACAAATACCTGCCATGTTATTAGTATGGGAGTCGGCACACCATCTTTATATTGTGATAAAATCTGTTGGTATCACTACATCGTTACTGAACTGAAATTACAACGGAAACAGGACGAGATGCGAGGGGCCCAATCACTTTCTCTACCTAATCAGCCGCGCTCGCCTACACGTAAGACTACTTTCCGAGCGGACGCGCCCCGTTCAAGGTAACATTTCTCACGTTTACGTAAGAAAAACGGAGGCGGGGCCGCCCGATAACATAAAACCAGGCTACAGATAATAAAACAATGTAACGTACGTTATCAATAAGGCAGGTAAAATCCGACAAAATATAATATAAAATACAACTATATGCAATTTCATTAGTTATCTACTGGATGTTTTATGAATTGGATAAAAGGGAAAGAAAGAACAGCAGCTCCAAGTAGAATTACGGATAAGTAGATAGAGCTAATCATGGTGGAGAGCCATTGATAGAACGTAGAGATGTTAAGACACACGAGGTTTCGACGTTTCGGCTATTACCTTGTACTGTTACCAAGGCAAGTCGAAACCTCGTGTGTCTAAATTATCTTCGTGTTCTATCAACGGGTCTTCACCATTACTAGACCTATCTAATTATGAACCTCGGTAAGCTGCTGTTCTTTCTTTCGCTTTTACCCAATTCATATATCAAGCCACAGGCTCTGTGCCTATACACACCAAGTTACTGGAGGTTTTATTTAGTCTACTTTTAGTTTTAGATGAATTTAGAACCAGCTCCAGTTTAACAGAGCTAAAATCTTAATTACCAGTTTCGTGATTTATTCATCTTAGTGTTTATTTCCATCACCAACGGATAGTTAAAAGACAAACTGACTTTTGTTACCAATATCGGCATTCAAAAATTTGCGTATAAACTCTTAAAATAATATACATTTAGTGTAAACACATGTAGGAAAATACAGTATTACCGAGTTTGAAATGATCGGTTGGACAGGCATCAGCGGATTTCTTGCACGGAGTAAAACGTTGAGAAAACAAATAGAGTCAAAAGGTGATAACAAAAGAAGGTAAATGATGTAGTATGTCGTACCGTTGTTACGTATAGTCACGTATATGGTTGTGGCTAGATATATAGATATATTTCCGTTATTAGTCGGTAATAATGGATATTTGAGCAAATCCAATGAGTGCTTTGTCGTCGGGGACTTCGGTCGCCAAGTGGCCAGAATTCTGTTGGGAAAAACAAACAAACGATTAGGCGATTAACAAACAAACTAATTTGTTAACAATATTTTAAATTTATATTACGTTTGAACGACAAACTATCAACGATAATTAAGATCTATTAATCGTTCTGCTTAACTAGTGTTGCCATATAGCGGCAATTAAAACAAGGAGGGCAAAGAAAAGGGTGTACATGTAGTGTCCCACCTTTTTCGTGTCAAGATTCAAGGGCACTGACAGTTAGTTGGAACTTGGTTGACATTGCTGCTGTCTTCTCCAAAATAACAATAATTATATAAAAATAAAATCATGTAAAAAAAATCATTCTCACGTGGGCACATTGATCCATGGTGAAATTATTTTACGGGGAAAAGTTACACTCGAGCTGAACTTATGCGGAATAACTCCGCACCACCTCGCAGTCATCGCTGATTGGCCAATCATTCTAAACAATTGTAAGCTGACCCGCCCCCCACGCACAGCTTGAGCATTTACTTATAAGTTATAACTATTATCCATAGTACACAGTCAAATCTTACGACTTTAAATCAAACATTTTTTCGATTCAATATCGTTTGAAAATTGAAAATTAAATATATATTAAAATCAATTTTCGATATTGTTTCTATTTTCATTACGAATGGCAACATTGATCAATATAACAATCCCAGCAGGCCTACTATTGTAACATACCAGAGGGAACGTGACCGATCTCTGGTGTCCGTTGCTGTCGATAAGTTTCTGTAGGTTGGCGGCAATGACGACGATATCCCTGCCGTCGACTAAACCGGCTCCGACAAGTTCCGCGGCGATTCCCTCGGCCGTGTCTTTGCCGAGCGCAAACTCAAACCGGATATCGTTCAACTCGCGCTTCGGATTCCTGGACAAACAAACGGCATCACGTTAGTCTGCGGCTTAGTTGGACCACATAGAGGTCTATCTCGGAGACGAGCCGTGTACCAGATCGAGTACTCCGGATTAGGCCTACTTTTATTTTCCTGGAAACGGCAGTCATGTTCATTTTTCAACTGCCAGTTGGAGCTACTTCCACGTTGGTAATTCAGACACCAAATATAAAACAAGTTTCGATAGGCCTACACCTGACAAAATCAGCTTGAACAATAAACATGGCCGCCGTTACCCGTACATTAAATGTCAGCAAGTGGTGCTAGTTTTTCTACAGTACGACAGTAGTTTAACGACAGTAACGGACTCACGATAGTTCATTACAGTGAAACCTCTATCCATCGTTTTCAAGGGACCAGGAAAATAAAACCATCCATGTAGGAAAACAATCCATCCAGGAAAATCTAACATTGATTATATAAGAGTGGGGTGGGAAAAATGAATGATACAACCAGGAAAACGATGGATCCGGGAACGATGCATAGAGGTTTCACTGTATTCAATATTTTGTTAATTCAAAGTTTTACAATTCCAAATGGGTATTATGGGTACTGTACTCCTTCAAATTAAAGAGAGTCTACTATGTATATGTATGCAGTATATCTCTTTCCAAGAAGTATTTTTAGATTATATTTGAACCATATTCAACCATACTGAAAGTAGGGCTATGCGGTTGACTATCCTAAATACTCAAACAAATGGAAAAAATGCAATAAATATAGACAAGGAATTAGGGTTAGAGGAGTAGGAACTTACCAGAATAGACAGGTTTCGTGATAGCGCTTGGGTTTTCTGGATGGGACAGGAAAGAAATCGGTCAAGTTAGTGATAAATCTACAATTTTGATTCAATTTCAAATCGGAATATTCGATATCGAAACAATGATCGATATCGCTGGGGAAAATTGTAAATAACTGAAATAAGAATGAACTAAATAACAGAAAAATCCCAAGATTATTAGATGAGCGTAGCGAAGATTTTCATTCCATATACCGAAAAATTTTGGGCTTGGTTTTTATGTTTTTTTTTTTTTTTTTTTTTGTTTTTTTGTGTGTAATTTTGTACGCGGCATACAGGTCAGGAAAAAGTTTCAATTAACTCGAAACTTTTTTTACAAATTGGTGTTATACCAGAATAGGTTGGGATTGTTTTTCGGACAAATCGGTCGAACGGATTTTCTGGAAAAAAATCGGAAAGTATGGAAATTCCCCATAAGAATAGGCCAGGGGAGAAATACTTGGAATTTTATTTTTTTCAAAAGCTCTCAAATTTATACTGAGTGTGGTAAGATCTATCATACCTATTTTAAGCGATTCATGGAACAATCGGATGTGAAATAACGAAGAAAACGCATTTTTAAGGTACTTTTTTACACATCAATAAAAGCAATTAAGAAAAGCAATTAAGAAACTATTAAATGTGAGCAACAAGTGTCACCAATAAATTAAAACGTTTAAAATCTGTGATGTATATGAAGAAGGCACTGGTTTGATTGTTTGGAAACCAAGGTCCATATACCAACAGAGAGCCGCAGTTCTTAAACCTTTGAAGTGATCCATGGCCTGTATATGTACATTAAGCTGACAAAATGTTCTTAATTCTACATTTCCATACTTCTAAGCTCATCTCACAACGCATATCAGGCGTTTTCCTAGTTAAAATAACACTCAATAATAAATGATAGATGATGACACAGAGTAAGAGAAACAAGTGATATGAGAATAGTGAGATGCGTACAGGTTGGAGGAAACACGTGGATAGAATACAAAGTAACACAAAAAGACTATACATGAGTACTGCGAAGTAGGTTCCACAAGTATCGACAAACTCATGTTTATCAGTACAGTAAACCCTCGTTAATCCGAAATCGAAGGGACCTAAATAAAATGATTTCGGTTTATAAAAATTCGAATTAACCAAAAATTCATTTTTCCCGCACAGAATATAGTTAATTTCGTATTGCGCGCTGGAGGAAGCTCTGTCACCGGCTGAGACTACGTGATAGATCCGTTGCGAAGGGCCTCGCTGATCGTGTGTACTCGGCTATCTCCGTGACGCGTGATCCTCATATGGCCCGTTTCTATTGGCGCTCGGCCGTCCCGAGTCGGACGAACGAGTGTTCCGAGCTCAGACTTCGTCAAGGTCGACTGCATTCGGTACACACAGCATGGAACAGCTGAGCATGCTTCCACTCATTCTTACGCGTCAAATAAAAAGGATGGAAATTGGGAAAACAGTGATAACTTCACGGAATTCACTCGGATTATTTCGAATTATCCAATCCGAAATCAGTGTTGAAGCTATTGAAGGGACGAAATATTAGTTCGAATTACAGTTTAACCGAAATTCGGATTAACCATATTAATTAACATTGAAATGCCTATACTTTCGGCCGGGGACCGCTGGCAAGTTCGAAATATGTCAAATTTCGGATTAACCGAGTTTGGATTAACGAGGGTTTACTGTACCTTGATACATGGATTTTTTGTGCATGGCGCAGCCTACAGGTCAGACATACAGGTGCGGTGTTAGTAACAAGGTGATTTCAATAGCCAATGAATTGATGCAAAATTGAAAAATTGAAAAATCTTGAATTTTTCCGATCAGATATCATTTTCAAATGGAAAATTTCGATATATGATTCAATCAATGCTCGATATCAAAGTTTCGACAACGTTTGCAATTTTCATACCAAACGGTAACCTTAGCGAAAACACACTTCACCCCCCTCCCTCCCTCTCCCTTCACCGCCCTCCCCTCCTGCTACGCACCTCATCCTGAGCACGAGGTTGACGGGAGCTCCGTCCTGACCGAACACGATCTGGTGGTGATCGCTGCTCCTCGCGCTGTCGGTGTCGGTCAAGATGTCCTTCTCGTCGCTCCCGGACGACCCGACCGTGTCCAGGTTGTTCATCGGCTTCTCCGAGCACTCGTCGTCCGAAGACTGGCCGCCCTCCTCCTCCGACGACCACACCCACTCTCCCGTCACCTGGCACGAAGCAGAACATTGCTTACTTGCACACGCTCGAAAACAAACAGCAAAACAATGATGAGAAGATGAGCCCTGAATGCCAGGGATATTGAGGTTTATTCATTATACTTATTAAAAATTGAACTATTTAAATTACCATAAAACTATTTAATCAAATGAATCAAACATTGACTAAACAACTAAGTATAGTGAGTGAACAAATATCATTTCCCCCCCCCCCCCCCTTTCAATGCTGCTTAACGACTCCACCAACAGCTAGATATACGGGGGTACGAATGAACGGGTGATAATGAAACGATGAAGTGATGATAGGACATGCCTTATGCGGGACTCGAACCCACGCCCAACGGTGACTTCAGTTACTACCGCTAGCAATAGTTGACTTGGCCGGGGTGACTTTTACTGTTGGTATAAACCCTGAATTTCCTATCCAAATGCACCTGCCAAATGTATCATTACAGTAGATAGTAAATGGTTCAATCAATGTATTTTGTAAAGGACAGATGAATAAATAAATGAATAAATATTAGCTGTGCCAAACGATCGATTCAACTCACCGTCCTGTGAAGCCTGCCCGACGCGCCTGGTTGCCTCTTGGACGCCTTCTGCACCCTCGTCTCTATGCTCGGCCCGATCGCCACCAGGGTCTGCTGGAGGTAACGCCGGTCTTTAGCCTTCTTGAAGAACGGGTGTTTTAACAGGTCTGTCGCGGTCGGCCTGGGAACAACAAACACGACGCAATCAGTTGCGGAGCGTTACGGGAACGGTATAATAACGTAACAAACATGTCGCAATCAGTTGCGGAGCGTAACGGGAACGGTACACTGGCATGTTACAAACACGACGCAATCAGCCATTTTTCTATTGTTTATATTGGGTTCAACAATACACTGTAAATATAACTAAGATCTATTGGTGTCAGATCAATGATTAATGCACTGATGGGAAAATGAGAAGAAAGTTCCTTAGGTACTAGGAAGGATAAGCGGTCGTGGTCTATATTGTAGAAACCATCTCAGCATTACCCTAGAGTAAAGAGAACCACGAACAACCCCTGTAAAGAGCTGGTGGCGGGAATTGAATCAGATCCGTTATGCCCCTCACGACCCATTTGGATGGGATCAAAAAGTAAAACAAAGGTAGTAAAGTACACTAAAGAGAAAATGATTAAAAAGAATCTAGGCCCTACAGTAGAAATACATTTTTTTGAATCAGATCATTTTTAGTGTAGGCCCTATAACCTGGACTAAAAATTTGAATGTCGCAATTCTTAGTACGGTAATTACCAACAACAATGACATTGATTAGATCAAATTGAAAAAATTGAATTTAGCATGGGGAGAGTGACTCCGTAAAACTACCTCATATTAAATCTGAGATTGTAACTACAATAGGACAGAACGAATAGCACCTTACTTGCAGTAGCTCATCCAACAATACAGGGGTCAGTAAGAACTATGAACTTATTCTGCCAATAAATCCACCACCATCCTGTCTGAGCTGCAGTCTTGACCACATCAGTACACTTACTGATTACTGGGTTCTGAAGCTTGGTCAGGTGTGATGGTGAGGGGAAGAAGGGGGAGGGGAAAAAGCAGGAAGGAGGAAGAGAGAAGTTACCTTATAGAGACCTCAGCTATGTGCTGAACTTCACGAATCATTTAGGGTGAATGAAATATTATTAAAGAAGTGACAGGGTTGATTAACTACAGAGATTATTTTTTACGGTAGGCCTAACACCCATAATTTTGGTTAAAATTGTAGAATTCAAATAAAGTAGGCTAATGAAGAGGACATAATATACAACATGCATGAATTATAGATTTAGTTTGAATCTACATGAAACAAGTTGCACCAATATAATATATCAGCCACAGTAACATTAAAAATATAACAATTATCTTAAAAAAGCATTGGCAACAAGAGCCGGTTGTACCAAGTGATGATTAAATATCAATTAGGAAATCATTACTTTTAAGGTACAAAAATAGCATATGTAACCAAGAGTAATAACAAGTTGAATTGCTAATTTTTGCATAATTCACTAATCATCACTTGGTACAACTGGCTCTAAGGCCCGGTATTACGAATAATAAATTTGTTGATTAAGCGATAATTAGTGGATTAGCTTGTTATTACCCTTGGTTACCAATGTTATTTTTGTACTGCAATTGATTAATCAGCTTAATTAACACATTTTTATTATTGGTAATATGGGCTCTGAGTAAAACATTAAAAATCCGTTGACTGTTCTATTTACGATTTTATGTCCATCGTCATGATTATTTAGTTTCGGAAGATGCGTTTATTTGACCAAGCCAGGTAGCTAGCTCACTCGGGTTACCTTTTAGCAGGATCCTTCTCCAAGCAGTCGATAATCATATACGTCCATCTGAGATTTCTATGCACATCGACATGTTTATTTTTTATTTATTTTTTAATAATGCTTAACAACCCCACCAACATGATTACCGGTATTTAGTTTTGGAAGATGCGTTTATTTGACCGATGAACTTACCTTTTGGCGGGATCCTTCTGCAAGCAGTCGATGATCATCTTGCGGAATGTCTTGCCGTACGCCTTGTACTGGTCCTTGTCGTCGGCTCCCGTGTCCAGCGACGGTGGCTCGTTCTGCAAGGTCAGCATCAGCACCTTCATGGGCGGGTACTTGTGGTAGGGGGCGGTGCCGGACGCCATCTCGATCGCCGTGATGCCAAACGACCAGATGTCGGCCTTGAAGTCGTACCCGTGGTCCTGATGGCATTACAAGATTTACAAATTATTAGTAATGGGAGATTGAAAATTTAAGGTTGTTGAAAATTTTCATCTAATTGAAAGAAGTCAATGCAAATTTGTTGACATTTTCAATGAAAATTTCAAATATTTCAACAATTTCACTGACATATCATATATGACATGAATCACATAGATTGACAGACATAAATGTCATGTAAATAACATGTGGGCCTAAATTTTTTTATAAGTTCCCTCTGTATTTCTTGTCTTTGTCCTTCAATGCATAATTAAAAAAACAGGAAATCTTATCCACATGAAAATAATTTAAAAAAATCGTGAACCAAAATGCGTGAAAATTCGCCAAAAAGGCGAAAAAAAAAAAAAAAAAAAAAAAATGAAAATGAAAAAAAATTCCGCAAATGCTATTTTACCACTGAAAACGATTTCTGTAAAAATAATCAACACCAATACACCCTTTTTAGCTAAATTTAAAAACAAAAATTGGGTTTTTAATTCACCCCAAACGCTTGCCTCTGGCTTTGATCCAAGCCGCAAGTGTACTTTAGCGTAATGTATCGTTGGTTACCTGCTCCATAACTTCCGGTGCCATCCAGCAGGGTGTGCCGACGAACGTGTGTCTCACTTTCTGCCGAGAGAGGTCTCTGCCGGTCGCCAGCCAAGCCGACACGCCGAAGTCTGCGATCTGGACCGTGCCGTCTTCGCCCAATAGGATGTTGCCAGCTTTAACGTCCCTGCAATCATACGGACATTCACACACTGATATTTGTGTTCGTGTTCGATAGAAAAAAGAGTGGAACGATATCGAAATTACAAAGCCTCATTTGGGGGACCATGATTTTGTATCAAGTTTTGATAATTTCAAGGACATTTTAAGCACACTGTTGATTTATTTAAAACTACCATAGGCCTATTATTGAATCCCTTAAAAATATAATTCGTTCAATTCATATTGAAACTAAATAAAAACGCGTATAAATAAGTGTAATTTGATGACAAGACTGCCTCGAAATCTTTAGAACGTACAGTATGTAGTATGTACAGTAGGAAAAGTAGAATTAAGTATGTACAAAGTATGTAAAAGTATGTACATGCAGCGTAGTGGTTAACGCGCTCGCGTCATGTGATCCGGGAGACGAGGGGAATTCCGAACCCAGTTCGATCCCCGCCGCCGACCACCTTTACAGAGGTTTTTCATGGTTTCCCTCTGTAGTCTAGGCTAATTTGCCGGGATGGTTCCTACAATAAGTCGGTCATGACCGCTTCCTTCCCACTATCCTTCTCATTACCTAAGATTCTTCATCTCATCATCCTATCATCTCATTAATCATCCATCCGACGCCATTAGATCTCAGTTATCATAACAGTGCGTCGTTAAACCCAATATAAAAAAAAAGGATGTAAAAGTATGTAAAAGTATGTAGGCCTACAGTAGGAAAAAATTATCTTAAATCAAGATTTTGATATTGATAAAACCAAATGTTTCCTATCATTTGATTTTGATCATGTGATCACGTAACAATGGCACATGCAGCGCAGTGGTTAACGCGCTCGCTTCATGTGATCCGGGAGACGAGGGGATTTTCATGGTTCCCCTCTGTGGTCTAGGCTAATTTGCTGGGATGGTTCCTACAATAAGTCGGCCATGACCGCTTCCCTCCCACTATCCTTCTCATTACCTAAGAACCTTCATCTCATCATCCTATCATCTCATTAATCATCCATCCGACGCCACTAAGTCTCAGTTATCATAACAGTGCGTCGTTAAATCCAATAAAAAAAAAAGTAAGTAGGTTAAAATGATCTTATATCAAGATTTTGATATTGACAAAACCAAATGTTTCCTATGATTTGATTTTGATCATGTGATCAGGTAACGTTCAACTCGCCTGTGAATCTGTCCGTTGCTGTGAAAGTACTCGAGCCCCTTGAGCACCTCCTTGAGCACGGTGGCGATGGTGCTCTCGTCGAACACGCCGTGCTTGCAGTTGGACGCGCGCATCTTGTGCTTGATGATATCGAGCAGCGAGCCCCCCTCCAGTAGACGCAGCACCAGCCACAGCTCCTCTCGCACGACGAAACTCGTGTGGTACGTCACGACGTTCTCGTGGTTGCATGACGACATTGCTTGGATCTCTTTCTGCGGGCAAACACGACTATTTGGTCAGAAATATTGACTTTTAAATATTATAGGAATGATAGTTTCAGTTGAATATGAAGAATGATTGTATTAATCTGTATTATTCAGTATATTTGTATCACCAAGTAGGCCTACTATAGGCACAACCTTGCAATAATTTATGTATTTTTTCGATAGCTCCTTCCCGCCTTGGCTTATGTGAGTTTTTTTATATTATTTGCTCTTCAGCTCCACTATTAATGGAATTCAATGTATCAATATTTATATTTATGATTTTAATTTAGGTTGTGCCTATTTATATTGTATTCAAAATATTACCAATTAATGCATAGGCCTAAATAAAAGAAAAATGAAAAAAAAATATATTGTATTGAAAATAATAGGTCTAATGATTAATAAATAAATAAATACAAAATAAAATAGCCTCTGGCACAAAAAAACATGGTCACAGTGATGAACAAATGTGTGCAGAAAAGCTTTGAGAAATGAAAAGTAATAGAATTTTTAAAAAATTACATATTAACTTAGTAGTTCTAGTAAAGTGCCATTATTACAAAAAAGACAGGACACCAACATTTTGCAATTCAAAACTTAAATTGGTTTGTTACAAACTTACAATACACATTCAAAAATTACAGGTGGCAATATACAAGTAACATACAAGTACACAACTTTTAAGGACCTTTTAAGCCGCCCCGGTGGCCAAGTCAATTATCGCTAGCGGTAGTAACTGAAGTCACCGTTGGGCGTGGGTTCAAGTCCCACATAAGGCATGGGTTTTTGTGAACGTCCTTTCACCGATCATCACTTCATCGTTTCATTATCATCCGCTCATTCGTACCCCCGTATAACCTAGCTGTTGGTGGGGTCGTTAAGCAACATTGAAAAAAAAAAAAAAAAAAAAAAAAAGGACCTTTAAGGTAAATCCGATGCTGCTCCTTCTAAACAATACCACCTTTATATCCACAACCACAATTACAGAACAATCATTTTGTTTCAAGTTGTTGATGTAATAGGCCTACAAATAGAGTTATGCAGTTTTATTATTAAATCTACTTCCATTTCCATTACTTTTTTGTTTCTGATAATACGCAGTTACAAAGAATTGGAAACCGGCTATCACATTCCAAGTACGTAATCATTAATCAACATAAAAACCAAGTCGAGCTATTTGTTATCGTACGCTTCTCGTTTCATATCTGCAGGAATCAGGTTCTCTGGCACGTGTGTTATGTAGATAGTCTGTTACGTACCGTTTCACAATACTTCTACCAGAGAAAAACTTTCACTGAATTTGGGAAGGAAAAATGAGTAAAAGAATCTTAATTATAGAATTTTTTTGTAATAACATCGAAACGTGAAACAAAATTATTGTTCCTCAATTGAGGCTATGAATGAACGATAGGATTGTTTGGACGGGACACCACAAGGGCGATCTTACCAGTCACCTTTGATATATTACATGAAGGTCCCTGATATTAATTGGTGGGTAATTGATGATATATATTGAACCATGAAAAAACTGATGATTTATAAATACATTTCACGAGAATGAAAAACTATTCTACACATAATATAAAAACCAAAAATTATGTACACACTGAATTATCACAAGAAGAAATGACAGAAGAAATGATATACAGAAAATTACTAGAAATATATATTGTAGTTTAAACAATAATTGAATTTTTGTATTATCAACATTGCAAATTTGACAAGCCATTGTTCCCCAATTAAGGCTAACTGTGGCAAGGTAGGATCGTTTGACCGAGGCACCACAAGGGCGATCTTCTCACCCCACCGGAAGTACTCAATTAAATTGAACGAAAAATCATTTCATAAACTGTAAATATTATGTTGTTAAGTTGACGTATATTCAACAAACGATTCAATAAATGTATAAATGATTAAATTAGTAGGATTACACAGTTTCTGTACAGTATCGTACATGGCTTAGCGTATATACTACTGATTACCTAACAACCCAAGGACCGGTAACTGGTGTTGCTAAATATTCAACAGTTTTGTTATAATTTCTGGTACGAATAACAGTTGTACTGACAAGGCATCATGCCAAGTATTATACACAAGGTGATAACTCAATTAGACACGCGTGTAATTTTGCAGTCAACGAGCTCTGAGAATTTCTCATGCTACCTCTTACTTACAAAACTATAAAAACGAAGTAAAGAGACGGGACTTTGATGAAACGTAGGATCGTTTGGACGGGGCTCCACAAGAGCGATCTTACCACCCCATTTTGAAGATTTAAAACCAATCAACTTCTACACCAGGACTGAGCTGTCTGTGTCATAATTTTCCGCCGCAGATAAAAGCTTTGAGAATTCAAGTGAAAAACACACAAAAAAATATATATATAATAGTTCCCAATAACTAATGATTTCAATCATATTATTGATGATTTAGTATTTTGAGACAATTTTTTTTCAAGTTACTTTGTAGTGACCAATGTCCAAAAAACTTACTTACAGTAGGCCTACACATTTAGTGATCTCATATTGATTATAATCATGAAAAGGTTGGTTAGAATTCAAACATTTGATCGAGTTCTAGTTCTGGTACAAACGTATCTCTACTGACGCAATCAGTTAATTTACATATATTGTTGATAGAGAAAACCAGACTTTATCACGCCACTCGATAATAACCTTGAGACGACAGTCTACCCCTTAAAATACAGACCGAAGACCTATCAACAATTCCACAGAATTACACCATTATTACGATCGAAAAACATACCAAACAACAAGAAATATTTATTAAATACGTAAACTATCTTTTAAAATATAATTCAACTAATCTATATCAATTAAAATTCAAACAAACGATGTCTAACTGATTCCCCACCAGGTAGAGCTAGGGGTCACAGTTGCAGTACGCGAGTGTTTCCTCCAACTCTGCCAGTTCTACGGCTGCCTCCACCGAGTGCAGACGTGCCAACGACTAGTCGACAGAGTAACACCGGGATCGTGAAGATGAACGTGAAAGCCAATTTGAGTGAATTCGAGCGATCGACGGCTGTGTACGGTGTTATACTGGAGGTCCTGCTGTTCATTGTTACTATCGGACCCGCGGTAATCTTGAGGTGAGACGGTCAAGGGGAGACGAGGGAGGAATGTTGGACCGCATAGGTGCGGTCGGTGTGGGGCCCTGAGGGGGGGGGGGCAGACATGAAGGAAGGAAGCAAGGATGATCTTGATGATTGAGCATGCATTAATTCATTTTTGGGATCCTTTTTTTTAATAGTATCAAATAAGTAGATAATTATTAATCAATGTTTATGATGGTGATAAATAGTTATGTTTACGTTGAAAAAATAGGTACCGGTAGTAAATCAATGAGTGGTTAACACTGATTCTTAACACTACCTTTTATGGATTATATACCTTTTTTTTTAATAACATCAAAACTTGATACAAAATCATTGTACTCCAATTAAGGCTATGGATGAAAGATAGGATGTTTGGATGTGGCACCACAAGGGCGATCTTACCACCCATAAAAATATGCTTTTAATATACTTTTAGTATACTTTTAGTATTACACTCATAATAGTTATAATATACTTCTACTTATAGTATTCTAGTTATTTATAATTCGCTTGTTAAATGAGTTATTATATTTTAACTAGGCCTATTCTTTGGGGTGGTAGGATTGCCCTTGTGGTGTCCCGTTCAAACGATCTCGTATTTCATCTATAGCCTTAATTGGGGAACAATGATTTTGTATCAAGTGTCAATGTTATTAAAATATATATATATATATATATATATATATATATATATATATATATATATATATATATATATATAGAGAGAGAGAGAGAGAGATATAGACTTATATATACATATAATTTAATGGCTTATATACTTTATATAGATATTTAAAATGAAATAATTATTTAATAGCTAATGTTATTTGTGAGCTATGAAATAACGATGGTGATGTATTGATACGTCTACAGAACGAGGAGCCTGTGCGTCCAAGCCGCCACGCAGGACAGTAACAGTACGGGAGCCGAATGTGTCAGGACAACCGACGGAGAAATGTACCTCGATTATAGCAGGCTGTTCGAAGGGGATTCGCTCAAGTTCATCTACGCCATGATAAGCGCTCTGGTCATGGTAAGCGGTCGGTTTACGTACGGTTATAGCCAGGCATGCAGTGGGGCCAGGGCGGTCCAGGGCGGCGCCCTGGTACTTTTTTGGGGAGCAGGGCATAGCCCTGCTTCCAATTTTAAAGCGGAGGCAGGGCGGCGTAGGGCGCTGATCTTTGGTAATCTGTTATTTTATATCTTATGGGACAAAGTACATATTAAAATGAAAATCTAGTAATAATAGTAATAATTAACTTGAGCAGTCCCAGTCTGCCAGCCACGTGCAAGGACCAAAACTTACTGGATATAATTGTTTATAAGAACAAATTTCAAACTTTTTCCCTTTGGGGCATTGCGGGGGGCCAACCCACCAACAATTAAGAATCGCATCGACTGCTATTTGAATTACATATTGATCTCTATGCAAAATTTTGAGTATATCTCGTTATTTTTACGACAGCACCACTGCCGGGAAAGACGTCGTGACGCCACCGCCACCGCCCTGGCACTTTATTTTCTACGACTACACCACTGGTTATAGCTTACGCTTATAGTTTAGGTTACGGTTACAGTTATAGAGTTTCTACTTAGTGATGACATCGGTCCTGGGATTTGAAGACTGAGTACCAGTTCGTGGCAGGTTACGTCAAAAAAAAATGTGAAAATACCAAAATCGCGAACCTTCCAGTAACGCATGACTGTCAAGTATAATGTGACAAATTGATACAAAAGATAAACTCTTCGAGATATCGACAGGTTCAAGATAACATAATTGAATTATGATTTAGATATCAATACTAGGATTAATTATGACATATATTAGCAGAAAAACAGACGGCAACAATATCATTGTAAGAACGTAAAAAGACCGGTTATGCAGATTGAGGACCGAGCAGTTTAAAGACCGGGTCTCCGGTGTTATCACTACCGTAGTTCTCATGATCACCTGTCTTCCAGTGTTATAATCTTGCATGCGTGCTGCTTTAGGGTGACTACGTATCTTCTTTCTAGGGTTGACGCTAGATGTCGAAAAGTGATATGAATTTATTATGATAATCTATCGATAGTAGATAATCTATTGATTTACGACTAGAAATTAAAAAAATGTATAGTCGATTATTCGACTATCTGAAGTTATTGTCAGAAATAGACTCCAAAAATATTATTAAATGAATATCATTCACAATATACAACCAAAAACTGAACAATTAAAAAATATATTGTAGGGGCATAAACGCGTATCTATGTGTAAATGCTCAACTACTGGCAGCAACACATCATGAAAATTGAATTTTTACCAAGTCGGCCTATCTCAATCTTTTTTTTTTTTTTTTTTTAATTGGGTTTAACGACGCACTGTTATGATAACTGAGATCTAATGGCGTCGGATGGATGATTAATGAGATGATGGGATGATGAGATGAAGGTTCTTGGGTAATGAGAAGGATAGTGGGAAGGAAGCGGTCATGGCCGACTTATTGTAGGAACCATCCCGGCATTAGCCTAGACTACAGAGGGAAACCATGAAAAACCTCTGTAAAGATGGTCGGCGGCGGGGATCGAACTGGGTTCGGAATTCCCCTCGCCTGCCGGATCACATGAAGCGAGCGCGTTAACCACTACACTGCATGTGCCGGTCTATCTCAAACTTACCCAGTAAATATACATCAACTAATTCACACTACCGGTAATTCCTTCCCGGTGATTATGATTGTTTCAGTTGGTGGTATGCGTCAAGTTACCGAGGGTTACCTACAGTCTGCCCGAGCAGATAAAGAAGCTGATGCGATACTTTCGTCAAGTCTCCCGATATTACTGTGAGTCTTCTTCTTCTTCTACTTCCTTCCTAAGCCTTCGGATGTTCATTTAACTGACTGCAATAACTCAGTCTCGCCATAGACTAGAGCTATACAAACACAGTTCACCAAACGTTAGATTAAGATTCATCCCCACTCCTTATATCTACCCTCCCCACTCCTTATATCTACCCTCCCCACTCCTTATATCTACCCTCCCCACACCAGGCTGTAGTACTGTCAACCACCGCTAAGAGTGCTGAAAATTGTTTTGGCGATTGTGCTTCAGTAGACGGTAAGACGGATGATTTAACTTCTTCAACTTGACTGCTAGCGGCGCTCTAAGAATGAGAGCCACGAGAGCCACCCGCATGGCTCAGTCAATTATCGCTATTGGTAGTAGCTGAAGTCACCGTTGGGCGTGGGTTCGAGTCCCGCATATGGCCCAGGTTTTTGTAAATGTCTTTCACCTGTAATCACTTCATCGTTTCATTATCACCTGCTCATTCGTACCCCCGTATAACCTAGCTGTTGGTGGGGTCGTTAAGCAGCATTAAAAAAATAGAGAGAAGAATCGCGTAACTTTAGGTGATAATGAAAGATTTTTCATTCTCCTCAAGTGACTTACGTGGGACGTCTTGAGTATATCTTTAGACAATGATCTCGCCATCTTCTTTTTGGTCTCCCAACACTATGCTAACCTTCAGAAAATTTTGTCAATTCTTGATTCACATTCTATTTTTGACAGAGCGCCGTTAAACCCAACTTAAATGTCAATAATCCACTTCCAGCCATATTCCTGATGGGCGTACTCTGCCTGTCGATCACGCTCGACGTCACACATCTGAACATCAACCTCGCTCCGAACGGCCAGCTCTACGCGTTCCTCTCGGGTAACCTCACGGCCAACGAGACGAAGATCCTCGGCAGTCGCATCCTCTTCCCGAGCTACCAGTCTGCGATGTCCGGCTACACCATGGCATTCCTCCTGCTGTCCACCAGCATGCTGATGAGGCCGCGCAAGCACCACCTGCGCCACTTCGGAGGTCCGTTGCTCACGATGACAGCAATTATCGGCGCGGTTATGGGGAATATTCAGTGTTTCGTGACTGACGTGCCGATGGAGTTGGTCACCGTGATGTGCAGTTTCGCGGCCGGGATATGTGCTGCCTACTACGTGGTGAGTATTGTCGACAATATTGATTACGATTCGATGTGTTTTCGAACGATACAACTTGGATTATAGTTTCGAGTTGTAGGAAAATAGCGTTTATTTTTAGTTTTGGTAGCCTGTATTTACGTGAAATGTAGCATTTTATTGTAGACTACTAAAAACAGGAGCTGCAAACTCTGGATCAACGACTATAGGATTATCAACGAAAATTATACTTCTTTCGGACTTTCATTTTGAGGCAGGAAGTTGTCCGAATGCACATTACTTATTTTTTATATGTATCCGAGGAAAGATACAGACTCTTTTTGACTTGACAGACACTTAAAAAAAATAACATTTCATACCATCTAGCTCAATATCTTCAAAATCGTGCAAATTTTCACTAAATAGCTAAATGTAGCTAAATACTCCAAAAAAGTCATTTACAGTGAAAAATAATGAAACAATACGTTGTTGAATGAATCGAAATACCATGAAACACAAAGAGTACCAAAAATATATATATCATTGTAAAATATTTGGATTTGATAGTTCATTTAATTAGGCTAAATTCCTACATCTCTAATTAGGATCTCTACCACGGATACGCAACTAAGAGCAACGTTGTTCTGGATCTATGAAACCGATCTAAGCCACTGAGATTGACTATACAGGCGCAATGAAAGCCCTAAGGCTAGAGTATATAGGCGATCTAGGTGGCGTTGATATCGAACATCGCACGAGCAGGGCTAGGCCTACATAGTTTCACCTTCTATTCTAACCTCAAATTGCTTTCTTTCTTTCCTCTTTCTTTCACCTGCATCTTCTGGAATTGTCAAATCTTCCAAGTTGAGGCAAGATTATGTAATTACCAAAGATTTACAATTTTTTCATTAGTAGACGACCTTCTTTTATTGATACAAGAGTAGATATATAATTTGAGATACATTTATTGTATTTGTTCTACAAAATAAAGGTAAGCTGCTGGTTTCCTTACATGATACGCATAATATGATACTGCAGAAGCACACAATTTCATGAAAGTCCAGTTGGTATTGGTAACGTGGTTATCGCTTACATCATTGACAACTGTGTCAACGTTAAGAAGAATTGATGTCTTTGAAGACAATAATACTGCCATAAAGTGAATGCAAAGACAACCTCAGATTAAACTGCTACAGCATTCAGAATGCTGACACCGGTTCAACGATTCTGATTTCTACCAAATTCTTTTCTCGATTGTACATTTTTTCTCTCATAACAAATAAAAATCATCCATCATACAGAACAGAACACTTTAATCTCTTGACAGTGACAGCTTGACAGGGCATTCAACTCTTTTTAGTTTTTACGCAAGTATCAACTATGTAAATACGCCTACAAACTAAAAGTTGATATATATCGGATTCTGTCAGACGAGTTGGATGCACTGCACGATCAAGAGTTACGTAACGCTAAATGATTTGGTGTGTTTAGGAAAATAGCCTGAGGCTTAATATATTATGAATTGTGTAAATGGCAAAGAGAGAACAGCAGCTTACCGAGGTTCACAAGTAGATAGGTCTACTTATGGTGGACAGTCATTGAACCGTTTACCTACTCTACTGTGACCAAGGCAACAGCCGAAACGTCTAAATCTCGTGTGTTTTTCATCTCTGTGATCTATCAACGGCTCTCCACCATGAATAGGCCCATCTACTTGTGAACCTTGGTAAGCTGCTGTTCTCTCTTTTCCTTTCACCCAGTTCATGTATTGCTAAGTGTAATGTGTATGTCCGTGACAGGTGGTCGTCTTGTTGAAGTGCTACCCGAAGCATTGCGACGATTTCGACTCCACGGCCGAATGCCTGCGCGTCAACTTGATGGCAAGTCCGCGAGACATGGTCAAGATCCTCGCCAGGGTCAACACCGAGTTCCACCGAGTCCGAGTCAACGCGTACACGTACGAGGACGACGACCTTCACCAATGTCCTCCGTACGAGGAGTTCACTTCGGCAGACGAAGAGGCCGCTCAAGACGAGTTTGACTTTACTGATGAGGTCAACGTTAACAGTAATACGGCCGATGAGGGTACGGAGTAATGGCGTCTGAGGCTGTGGTGGTTCACATTCTTTCATTTTTTGGTTGCTTCACGGCATTTTCGATTCAAATAATTCCAATTGATAATAATAATACCTTTATATAGATTGCATGTACCTAATATAATTCAGAGTGGTTACGCGTATTTTATGTACCAATCCTACGTCATCAATAGGTAAGAATTTTCAAGCGCTAGTTAGATTTATTAGACAATACATTAGGCGTTAGATTCCTGCACTTAATATACAATGCTACGTGATGAACATCATATCAAAATCTCTGAATTATCGTTAAATAATTATACTTGTCACTTCCAAGTTGATTTTCAGAACTCAAAATACAGTCATGTGAAGTAGAGAAAGAAGGTTTAGCTGGTATGTAATACAGTATATATAAATTATATTATATTAATTGCTACTTCTTATTTGTATACAAGAATAGTAAGATAAATATGTGAACTAATACAGTCTAGACAGAGCATACAAATCCCACGATCGAATACGGTACGTAAAATAAAACCACCCTAATAGGTATTTGGTAGAAAGTATGTCGAATAAGATGTTGGGTCTAAGGAAATAAAAGTTTGTAAAAACACACTACGGTATATGAGCAATGAGTGTATCGTACATTGAAAAGTGAAACTAATGTAGGCCTACACATAACTTGATTCGGTAAAAGCACTCATCAAGGTATAGACCTCGAATGTTGAAGAGGGTCACAACTCTGAAACTAGATTTCAAATAATAATGACGATATGTATTTCCTACATTTTAGAGAAAACGAGAAACCATGATCTTGATTTCATAAATTAGAATTATTGCCAACAATCTTACCAAATCTTGCAATTATTGCCAACCAATTTTTTGTCCTCCAGAGGCCATGAGTCATGACGTAGGCATTAACGATTCTGTATAGAAACATAAACAGCATCGAGTAATGTCTACGTCACAACTCAGAAAAAAGGCCGGGTCCTGGAGGACAAATAAATCAATTGAAATTTCTGAAATTGAGAGATAATTTCTGAGATAATGGTTTCTAGTTTTCTCTCAAATTAGGAAAATATATATTGTCAGTATTCGTTGAAATCTACTTCCAGGCTTGTGATGTTCTTTAATTCTTGAGAAATGATATTTGACTGAAATGACTTTGATTTTAGCTAAATATTGTAGTAATGGTGACATCTCTCGTGCTATCTCTGATGCAGACTCTCTCCAGAGCTATGAACTATGAGCACGAATTATTGCATGTTGATTAAAGTTCAACTTAGGTTGTGAATCGGATTATTGTGATCTTCAACTGTTACTTGGTTGACTAGTGCACTGTTTTTTCCAATTTGTACGAGATACGTCCTTCAAAGACCTTGATGTAAACAGTGGAAAAGACGTGCAAGAAATTACGTAAACGATACAATTCGATACGATGTTAAACAATTCGGTAGAATGGCTATAATCCATGATTGGGCACTATACCGTATGTTTATCTTTCAGTGTAAGGTATGCTCTTGTTTTTCTTGTTCCCTGAACTAATCCTGACCAATCCAAGTCCCAAGTTGATCTATAGTTTATCAGGTCGAAATATTCATCAATTGCATTTTCATCGCGTGTCATAGGTCTATTACTAGAATGAGCGATCAAGAATTCCGACATGTAGACTTTCTTTCTACAATATGGATAGGCCTAATTCAAATTTGTGGTAAAATAATAATTAAAATAATGATTTCAGGCCCTATTCATGAATAATTTATTCAACTACCGTATATATAGGGCCTACTATTCTATTTTATTATGTGCTGGGAGGAAAATTTACAATCTGGAAAGTTTTTTCAACTTGTTTACGTTAGTCTATTTAGTTATATAAATTGAGTTTATTCGTCATTAATTCCAGATCATAGTCCACTGTATTATCTTGTAAGAGTTTGTCAATGAAGTAGTAGCATTTTACAATTAATAATGTCTTCTAAAAGACTGATCTGAAAATATATATAGATGATAATAGTGTATCATCTATGTACACACTTTCAGGAACATTCTTACGACACTTTTATAAATGTATATTTTTCATTGATGTTGGTAATTTGTTAAAGAATTTGTTGTTGCAAATTTTGTAGGCCTACTATTGTGATCGATATGTATATTGGTGTTCGTTCTTGTATTGTGCGTTTGAATTAAGGGATTTAATATTTTTCTAGATAGGGCCTATAAAATTGCCTGTGAGATATAAATGCAATGGAAGGTCAGAATTACAATTTTTTTCAAGAGTGGTCTGCAGTGAGCCCTTCTTTTCGCTTTCACGATAATTCGATTTGCTTGATAATTTGAATATATATACACAGGTATTTTAGTAGCAATAACTACAAGAATGTGCTCACCAGTAGTTCATCCATGCTCGTGTTCCACTTCTCGAGGTTGATTCGTTTGATGGCGCATTTCTCCGAGCGTGGTTTGCAGTACGCACCGTGCACGACAGCAGTTGCGCCAACACCTACAAAAAGCAGACATTAAAACAGGTCTACAACATCGATTTATAAGTGACAATGTACACAAGTGTCACATAAAATGTTAATTACCAAAATTAAAATAGTAATTTTAATAGAATCTAGACTCATTCAACAGCTTATTTTTTCACAGAGTACCGTATGCGTGGAATGCATGCGCATAATATCAATTGGTATGTTTTCAGCAGGATGCATTTTGCATTTTTAGAGGGATGCATTTATTTATGAACTACCAGTATGGTAAGCATTTTACTACATTCCTTTTGATAATTTTATTTTCAATGTCATTTATGAATCATTTTACAATTAAATAACTGGAAAAGACTTACTTTGGTGTAGTCCTACATGAAATAAATAAGCCTCATATTTGAACATGAATTCAAGTTAAAGCTGCACTTTCCAGTTGATTTGATCAAGTGCCTACCAGTAGGGCTACTACAAGTTTACGTATGGAGACATGGTACAAGATCTAAATCCATGGATAAGCTGATAACCATTTAGCTAACTGATGATTGTTGGCCATTATTTACAGAGGGTAAAAAAATTAGTGAATGATGATGTGGTATGGGTACATGATATCAGTCAGCGGTAAGTGTTTGATGCGGATGTGGTGAACGTACTGTAACCTCACAGGCATTGTAGATCTATTAGGCAAGAATCAACATATTCAAATACTTGAACATATTTTACGTAGACAGAGTAGCTGTAGGCCTATACTGCCTATGATCTTTGAGATGTGCCCAATTGAACTTTCAGATTGTTATTAGGCCTATCTGCAACATTATAATGTCTAGCCTACCTCTAGCATTGAATTTGTATGCCTCTAGTTGGTAACCTTCAATATACAATGGCAACCTTGAAATTTTCAATACATTGTAGTGAATAGCCTTCAAAACAAATGTGCTCCAAAATGATCTAAACCCAAGACCTGAAACCTGTCAGGGTTGAAATTATGTTATAATTCTTCCGAGTTATGATTATATGATCAACATTCCATAAAAAGATGGACTGCAGTCACATAACAAAAAGCTAGGTTAGGTTAGTCCTAGAAGTGACATATTGAGATGTATGATAAAACCTTGGTTCTATAGGTTAACTTCTTACAATACCTTGTAAGTGGTAATTTATTTTGAAGTACCAACAAACTATTAAAGGGCCAAATCCGTGTTCAGAACCAGACAGTAAAAGCTAGGTCTATCGACTGTAAATTATCGCAGACGGCTTGGGCCAGACCTGGTTCACCAGGCCATATATTCAACATCAGTCAATTACAGCAAGGATGATTATAAAAAAACGTCTATCATAGGCATAGTTACGTATGCTATTACCTGTTCAGTAACTAAATCATACTGTCAAATACAGGCAGCATGGTTTAGGGTCTACATGATGGACCTGTGAGTGTACTGGCACCGGCATTCTTCAGTGTGACGTGAAAATTTTGTGCGTCACGTACAACGTAATAAAAACTGTACCTGGCGAAAACAGCTAATGAAAATTGTGTCAATTGACAGGTAATTAATTAATTAGTAATTCTTGTCAATATTTACCTATAACTTCTAATAAATCGTAGTCTTCTTTCGTATTTGGCCACCCTTGAGGTGTTACTGCTGGTACGGTCGTCGCCATTTTGTGCGCGAGTATGTCAATGTGGTTCACTCTAGTGGACTTTTCATAAGTTATGGAAAACGGAGGTATATTATCACAGGTGGACGATTTTCTTCGGAAAATTCCTGGTGATCCCGAAGGCATTAATCCTGGAGATATTTTCCTAAAAAAAAAAACGTTATCCATGTATCATAAGAAATGAAGAACAGAGCATATTTTATAATACATTTAAATAAAACTATGGATGAAGCGGAATACCTCTATACAAAAGGAGAGATACTGTTATTTATTTTCGCACCGTTACATTATTATTTTGTGAATGTAGGCCTACGTTAGGCGTAATTATGCATATAGAAGAGGTGGCAAAAATGTATGTTGATCGTTGACTAGTCAATAAGCATACTCTTTAGTCATCAAAAAAGAATTTAAAATCAACATATTCTGTACTGTTATCTTAATCCCACATTCACTGTGGCAAGGAAATGACGTGAATTAATTCTAGTACATGAACTTTGTTATATTAGATGAGAGATTCTAATAAAGGTGTCACACATATTGACTGATATTGTAATTGATATGTAGAAAATTATATCATGACATCCATGCAACATTGGGTTGGATTATAGAGATAAAAATTAATCTTGTCAACTTAGCAATATATTATTATTTATATAATATAATACTCCGAGCCTTAATTATATGAACTTCCGAGAAATAGCGAGGGGATTTGAGGCAAAGCTATCAGGCTTTTATTAAATTATATTATCCTATGTAGGCCTATCAGTTATCTTTTACTAACTGAATACATTCTGGTAGAAAATAAATACTAATAGTTATTAACAGTATGTGTTATTGTAATAATATTCCATAATATTCCATAATTCCATAATATTCCATGATATTAATATTCCCTGTAGATATGTTATATATACTTTGTGTTATTGTGTTATCTCAAAGAAATAATTGAAACCTACGATTTTGTATGTACACCTATTGTGTTTTGTTTTGTATTTTTGATATATGTTCTGAATTAATAAAAACATTCAAAATTGAATTGATTGATTGACTTATTTTGTATCCCATGTTTTGTTATTCTGTGTCTTATGACAATCTTTTATCCAAAGGCAGAGACCTATTTTTATAAATAAAAATAGAGATATATAAAAATATATAAGTCGCAAATTGAGATTTCAATACAGAAATAGAATATATGTTTTTATCTGTTACGACTGGACTTTGGACTACTACGTATGAATACTCTCATAAATGAAAAAGTACATATTCTGTATGAATGAATGAGTGAAACGGACGTGTACAAATGCCAGTCACTGAATGGGAATGTTTCCTTACGACTTATCCAAGAAGAAGCTACGGTATTATATAAATATTCGACTTATTCCAGAGCAATCTCAGAGCAATTTTGTTAATGGAAACCACAAGAACGTGAGCGGGAAAAGATAGACTTGTGGTTGACGAATAAAAAAACGCAACCAGAGATATTAAGAGTCCTTGGGAGTCGATTTGACGGAATATCAGTTTTTTGGTGATAACTTTTAAACGATATCGAAATTCTATAAACAAAGAAACACATACATTTCAATACCTTCCACGGTGTGAGTAATAACTATTTATCTCATATCGTCTAATTGCTACGCGTATACGGCGGGATTTTTTTTTAACCGTATACAGTTATGTGACATGAGTTTTATAGTTTAATTGTATACCATCTTTAAAGTATTAGAAATGTCTGACGTGTTTCCCCCATGAATGGAATTTTGATATCTCATACCGTTCAAAAGTTATCACCCAAAAACTGATATTCCGCCAAATCGACTAAAAAGGACTCTTAACACTGATTAGTCTGGTATAGAAGCGGCGACGTCGTTATGTAATTGTAAAATATAATCACAAGAGAAAATAAACAAACAAACAAAATAATAGGAAAAATAAAACGAATTGTAATTAAAAAAATGAATATACTAGTTCATACTTGAAATGTCAGATCTTGAGATACACGCTGGCTATCCTTGAAAAGTAAAACGAATAAAAAAGCAAAATAGCAAAAAGCTCTACGATGTAAAAGCGTTCTCAGAATACTTTTTTATTCTTCTCCGATTCGAAAAGATATGCTCATACTGTACAATCCTAAGGTATAGCGAACAATCCTAATCGATCTCATGATTTAATTTGACGGGAGGGGGCGGGGCGGTGAGGGGGGGGGGGGAAGTGGGCATATTATTTATTCACTTTTAATTTCATGAGTATATTTCTCACCCTCTATATGTATATTTTTTTAATAACATCGAAACTTAATACACAATCATTGTTCCCCTATTAAGGCTAAGGATGAGAGTAGGATCGTTTCGACGGGAATGGGAATGGGAATGGGAATGTTTCAAGGGCGATCTTACCACCCCAATATATAGCCTAGAACATATATAGATCACCCTCTATATAGAACAGTTAGTATAGGCCTACTTTGTTAGTATCCGTTACGACCGTAAAAAATTCGTTAGTATTTCGTTAGTAAATTCGTTTGGTTACACCTTCAAGTTTTAGATCATTAATATCTGTGAAACATTGACTAAAGAGATACTCAAGAAGTCTCACGTAAGTTACATCTCTAGATGCAAAACCCTGAAGTTACTTCAATCATCGCTACACATTATTAGAGCGCTGCTAGCAGTCGAGACGAAGACTTCGCAAACAAGCATGGGCAAGCATCCATCTAACCGTCGACCGACGAAGCACAATCGCCGAAACGATTCTGATCGCTCTTAGCGGTGAACGACGGTACTACAGGGTAAGGGGTGTGGGAAGGGTTGAGACAAAGGAGTGGGGATGAATATTAATTCCAACGTTGAGTGATTTAACTGGGTGTATCTCTAGTCTATGTGTGAAACCAGCCTGGACTGGAGGGAACTCTTCGCCCTGTGGAGACTATAGAGTCCTAGAGTCCTTCACATCTGCTTCCATGGGCGTCGGCAGGAAGAAATTCAAGGGGGGGGGGGGGGGCAAAAATCCCAAATTCGAAAAAGCACAAGTCCCAAATGGGAGTGGGGGAGAGGGTTCCCCAAGAGGATTTTTTTTAATTCCTTCGTTTTATGGTGTTTTGGGAGGTTTTGTGACTATTGAATTAGATTTTGATTTTTCTAGAGGAAGAAGACAGATAATGTTGAATTGGATGAATTCTATGCAAGTAGTTGATCCGATTCGTCTTTTTAAATATTTCATCATACAAATTAGTCAAAATGAGTTATTAGAATCTGATTGGTCTGTATGATACCCAATATCAAAATTTCCAGGAAATAAGAATGGCCAATAAATCACATTCGTCAGTCGGCGAAGGCATAGCCTTGCCTACCCACCCCAGTCACATCAGACTCATGACCACCCGCGTAACAAGACATGTTAAAATATGTCACCGGTACAGTCGGTACTTACAAAGTTTCGAAAAAACATCATAGTTTAAAAAAAAAACATTCTTTCAAATAAATCTCTGCCTGGTCCCAGGGGGGGGAATGCACCCCCTAACCCCCCGCTGCCGACGCCCATGTCTGCTTCAACAACAGAACTAAGATGTTTGCACGTGGATTGAATGTATATTGTTTACTAGTAATACCTGTTTCTGTTACATAATCACCACAACATCACGACACTAAATCACAACAAATCATCATCGTGTACACTTGCGGTCGTAGAAAGTGGCGATCAAGGCACCTTCTACATTATGATGAACCCTGAGGAACATTTGACACTGTTATATCATAGACGTACACTACCGGTACTATTATAATATAATATAATATAATATATATATATATATATGTACATTTTTTAAATTCAATTTTTAATTTTTTTATAACAATGTATTCGTAAACCCTCAAAGTCATATCGACTTGTCTGAAGGTCTACTAAAGTGTTTAAACTAATAATAACATGCATACAAAAAAAAGATAATCAAGACAGAGAAGAAATTACTTCAATAGTAATTAGGAAAAAAAAATGCTAACTATATAAAAAAAATTAAAACAATCAAGCAGGACTGGAATAAAATATAAATGCCAATCTTAAAGAACGAAAGAATGATTATGAGCATTATATATTATACGTCCATGAAATGCTGCTTAACGACCCCACCAACAGCTAGGTTATACGGGAATATACGTCCATGATTATATGATATAGGGGGATAGGCCTATACACTGCAGGGAATGTAAAGTCAGATGCCAAAGTGTTTCGTGAATCAACAGGCTATCGTGTGCAATATAGAATTGGATTTAACTGGTTTTTCACGAAAAACTTTTGCATATGACCGTAGACCTAGTTACTCCATGCAGGTACGTACAAGAGATAAAATATGAATAGATTTCATATTTATACATAATAGGCCTATATGAATTGAAATTTCTGAAAAACATTAAACCTTGCAAGTGTGTATATAAAAATATTACTAAATATTATATATAATATATATATATATATATATATATGTGTGTGTGTATATGAATATACATATATGTACACTTACATCCACGGAAGACGGCTGTCTACAATCTAAATGAATATAAAAACTTATGAATTTGTATAGGAATTAACTCACTGTCACTTGAAACGTGTCAACCATTTTCAATTCTTTGGTCTAAGCGCATATATTGCGTTTTCCTCGTTAACTTATAAAACTCGACTGACTGCTCGACTCAGCTATCGTCGCGTCTATTGCTTCAGTGTCAATACCAAGTAAGTGGAAGTTAAATACACCAGATGATTAGGTAATTGGGCGTACTAATTGTTCACATTCATTTATTTGTATGTACACAGAGCAAGAAGGTTCCGATTAACAATTCCCCCTATCCTACATCACTAGCACTTGGGTGGTTCGAGCATTCTTCTTTCGTTTCAGATTCGTGTATTTGTATACATGAAAGAAGAAGGTTTCGATCGATGGTTCTGTGGATGATGTACCATTAGCGCACGGGTGGTTCGAGGCTATCTTCTTTCGTGATACCAATGTTATTCTCGACAGGATGTGTGGTTACGTGAAGTCATGTGATAGGAAGTAGTTGAAAGGTTAACCAATTTCATATACATTGTTGACATTGTTGACATTGTTGACATTGTTGTGATTGCTTTATTCATCTGAATTAAGTGTGAGTTCTTGGTACCCAATCTTTTCAATAAATTACCGATGGGTTTCAGATAATTATAAAGGTCTAAATATTTGGAGGTTAGATTTGAGTTGAAAATAGGTATTTAATAGATGGTAATATGCTTTCATCCTCTGCTTCCATACGGGAACAATGGCTTTGTGTCAAGTTTTCAATGATGATGGAAAAAAAATGCTTTTTTTTTCTCAGAAAATCGATTTTTTCTAAATTTATTGCTGTATAAGCAATATTCCCCCCCCCCCCCCCCACCCCTTATAGTACCAACCCATTTGCTTGGCTTAAGACCATTCATACCAGGTTAATACTCAATTTAACTATTAATCTTGTATGAATTTTTATGTTTCATTTATTTGACTTTTATTTATTCAACTATGTGATTCATGTTATTTTCGTCTGGCTTTAAGATGTTCTTCTTTTCCTTATTGACTTTTCATTGTTATTGTTATACAATTCCAAATGACTCCATAAATTATATCATAATTTTATTTGACGCACAGTTGTGATGGTTTGTATCAATGAAAGAAGGTCATCTAGCAAAGAAATAAAAACAGCTGTAACAACTTCGGTAATAATATAATCACGCTATAGTTTTAAAGATTCAACGTTTTGAAAGATGCAGTTGCGTTTCCGATCATCGGAAAACCGTGCCTAAAAATCATATCTTTAAAACATCACAGCTGTACAAATATAACGCGGTGATTTATGTTTTTTAAGTTGGTAAACGACCTTCTTCTTTTGTATTTACGTTTTGGTAGTTTGTGAGACGCGCTAGATGTGCTTCTTTGTATTTGTATTTATTCATGTTTTTTTTTCAATAGAAAAAATATATACAATATCATTTAGCGTGGTCAAGTATGAAAGTAAAACTAATTCACTTTTGTGTGTATGTATATGTGTGAATGTATACGTATGTAAATTTTTATTATTTTAACCATTCAATCTTTCACTTTTTTACAATATATTTAACCTATTAATTCTTGCTAATAATGTGTTAGAATATTTGAATATGTATCATGTATGTATACTTCAATGTTGACGAATAAAATTATTTTGAAAAAGTCTAGAAATTAACATGATTCCTAATTGTTCCTCCAATTTCTTCTCTGAAACTCAATATAAGTGTCCGTTGAGGTACCAAGTCTATATAGCATGTATATAAGTCTGAGTTAAGAGATGTCAATGTCAATTATTTAAACAAAATTGATATCAGTTTAAGCTGTTTGACCTTTGCAAGAATAAAAACACACAATAAAAGTGCCATTTGAGATAGACATGTAGATTTGCTAACTGATACCCGGTTTACCAAGACTTATTTATTGATTTATATTTGGTTTAACGACGCATTGTACTGATGACTACGATCTATTGGCGTCGGTGCATGATATGAGATGATGAGATGAAAAGTTATTTTATTAGGTGGTTTTAGGTGGTATGGTGGGAAGGAGTCAGTCGTGGCCTGTTGTTGAGGAACCATCCCAGTATTGACCTGAACGACAGAGGGAAACCAAGAAAAAACCCTGTAAGGATGGTTGACCATGGCGGGAATCGAATCCCGGTCTCCTGAGTAACGGTTCAGTGTGTTAGAAACTCGACCACTTGTCTCAGTCCAAGATTTATGTTTAGAATCTATAACGGAAAGATTATATTTTCCTTCTTGTTCAAACATCCAAAAGTATTAAATTGGCTTTTAAGTGGAATATAAATGTAATCTCCATTTAAACTCTAGACATAAACTTTTTGTGAAACCGGACCACTTATTATCGTCAACCATTCGACTACGTCATTTCATTTTAAGAATTTCTCATATTAAAACTTTTTCATTCAGTAGAATCGCATTTTTCTGCTATAAAATGTAGCCGTAAAGTTTTTTTATCACCAGATATAAAACCTGGTGGTATATACTTCATTTTATTATACTGGATTTCAAATAAAGTTCTGTAAGTAAAAAAGAGAAAACGTTATTTTAAAAGTTTTAATTACTTACTTTAAAATAATCCTTTTTATAATAATCAACAGTTTGCGTTTTGTATAGTCACTTCCACAGCAGAGTTGATGATCAACAGTTACAAAACTGGTATTATTCTGATTGGACTTCTAATGCACCTGAGCCTACCAAGCTTTCTACGCTGGTAAACCAACTCATTAGCATAGCACGTAGTAAAATCAACTAATGCACGGTGTTCTATCACACCAATTACTCTTTTGTCAACACTTTTCAAATACCTGGACTAATTGACATATTTTACTACATTTTTGCTGACATAATTAATTTCAAGACAAACTGAGATGGTAAAAAATAAAAATGCATTCCGTTCTCATTTGAGCAGTCGTGATGAATCTTGGTATTGTCAATTAGTAAACGTTACTAGCACTGTGAAATTACTTGTATATAATAGTAACTGTTAAGGTGGAACCATGAGTTTTCAAAATAGCAACACAATTTTTTTGTCACTTGATAACAATGTCCTGATGACAATGGGCTGATGCGACGGTTCATGAAAAAAATCACAATTGATCTATTATTGAACTTATCAATAAAATACTTCAGGTAAGTTATTAAAAATATGTGTAAATGTTTGCAGGTGAACATACTGTCCATTCACGTCCTTCCTGTCGTTTTATGGGAGTACGAAAAATAATCAAAATTCAAACACTAAAGCAAGAATTATGCCACGGGATTTTTTTTGGAAATTTTTCCCTTGAATAGTTTCTCCAAATAATGTTTTCCATCATTGTTACGCTGGAAAAATATTCTTTTATACTCTCGAAAAACTCTTGATTCCACTTTGATGCACCTTTTTCATCGGATTTTCAATATTTTGGCATTTATAATAACTTTTATCATAAAAACATATTTGACATTTCAGCAAGACCATCATGTTGATTTTGGGAAGATGAATATTAGATTACAATACACAGGCTTTTGACCACGGGTTATGGGAAAGAAAAATTCTTTCAGATACGAATACAGGATTCTTGTTTTATACATATTTTTATAGAAAAACATTCTATTTCGCGCGTTTCTCTGAGATTTGTTAAGATCATATAAGGTTCTGTCTATCGTTACGCATGCTCATTTTTTTAACTGTTACCTTGACAATGATTATGGGCAGTTAGGTAATTGTAGTAAGTACTACATTCCAAGGATGGTAATAACTTTATTCTATCTTGACTATACTTTACCAGCAAGTTGCTGTGATATATCTTCGGTATAACTTCCTGAAAAACGAGTGAATTGAACTTGTAAACTGGTATTTATAAAACAAGGCATGACTATATATATATGTGTGTGTATATATATATATACACACACATACAGAAGAAAAAAACCTTTATTGGTCCCTGACTATACATTAGCAAACAGGATAGCAATCAATATAAAAAATACATAGAATAATAGAGAGAAATAGATTGAAAATATTACATATTAGTACATAAAAGAGAACTGATTGAATAGAAAAATGTGGAATTTGAAATGGGATTGAATAGAATAATAAGGAGATTAAGTGAATACAAAATTAAAAAGTGATACAGTGGGACGTTAATTATACAAATGATTTCTTAAAATTCTAACGGAGTCTTTAAGAGCTGACATTCCGATTTGATATTTCAAAAAGTTACTTATAAAAAAACGCTTACAAAAGTCCCTAAAAAAATTGGAAATTGTTCCCCTGGCTCCCACAAAAAGTCCGATCACTTCTATCTCTTTCAGATTATACATTTTGAGGAAGTAAGGAATAGTTGAATACTAAGAAGGTATTTATAATGTACGATAGATTTTAAACAGAACAAATGTGAACAAAAGTGTATGTAATGTCAATGGTGTTTGATACTGAAACCGAAATAGAACGACGCCTGTGAGACGGCTACCAGCACTACTTGGATGTACGTCAAATTATCTAACCCCATGCATGCAGGCAACCAGAAAGTTTTCCGATTACGTAAATTATATAATGACCTGGGAAAATGGGACTGGTGGATACGGCGCTAGTTGAAGGCACGCTGAAACGTAATTCAGTAGACCGGGGTTTGATTCTCGTCATGGTCCCCTGATGGAAGTTTTTCGTGGTTAATTAGTCGTTCAACTGATGGGATGGGTCGTTAAGGGGTGCGTGCAAGGTGCTTACACAAATCGAGAAATTTATCTTTACTATTTTTTTCCATTCTCAAAAAACAGTGTAATTGAATGAAAAGTTCACATCTCCAAGATGATTTTATGCTCTTCGATCAATATGACATTTTATTTTTGTGAATTCAATCAGTTTTGAGATAATACGTCAATGAATTTCATCAAATTATTTTCATTCATTGATGTATTATCTCAAAACTGATATAATTCACTGACATCTCATATTGATTAAAGAGCGTAAAATTATCTTCGAGATGTGAACTTTTCACTCAAGTACACTGGTTTTTGATCATGGATGAATTTCTCTATTTGCATGGCCACCATGCATAAACCTCCTTAATATCATGCCACGACCGTCACCTTTTCATTATTTTAACACGCTGAAAGACTTTATCTGCTACGAAAAAGTATGGTGATCGATAGCGCAGCCCTGATTTCAAAGTTCGTTGTTTTTAATTTAAATTAGTATATTGGTAATTATTCTTATGTTGTTGTTTTTCTTATTATAAGACCGCCATTGGGTCACACACAAAGTATTTCAATTTATTATACGTTATATTGGAAACTATACTTTGTGTTATTGTTGAAGCAATGCCTTTAACACCTGATGCACTTTAACGTGCATTCAAACAAACTCCAAACTCAATCCTGCAGATTAGAAATGTAATTTCGTACTTCTCTCTCTCTCTCTCTCTCTCTCTCTCTCTCTCTATATATATATATATATATATATATATATATATATATATATATATATATATATATATATATATATATATATATATATATACCTCTACCTGTCTCTCTCTCTCTCTCTCTCTCTCTCTCTCGTTTGATAACAGAGTGATTCTAATTAGTAAAAGTGATAATTTTAGTGACAGAAACATTAATAAATTGAAATGTCGTATGGGCGTGTTAAGAAGGGCTTAAACCCGGAATAGATAAACATAATCCCTCACCTGAGATTTTTAATCAAATCTCAACATCCCTATTCTTTTTAATCTTCCCGGTATAAAACCTGGCTATTGTTAGGGAGTCTTTCCAGTACTGTTCGGGACAATCGCCAACAATGGTGTCTACGTCGACTCAACAATATCAGGTATTTAAACGTTCAAAACATTTAAATTTTGTCGTTTAAACTTTTAAATTTCAGCATATGAACATGGAAATTTGTATGCTTAAATATTCAAATTTTAACATCTAAACATTTAAATACACACGTTTCAACATTTGATTTTAAAAATTTCAGTTGTTTTTACAGCTCTACGATTTTTTCTGGGGTGGGGGAAGGGAGGGGGGTAACACGGCGACAGGGTGGTCATTTCATCACCCTTTCATAATTATTTGTCTGTAAAATTGACAATATCTTCTTATTTTCGATTTCAGTAGACATATTGAAAATTTAAACCAAATCCAACTTGTTTCTCTACCTTATAGCTAATCTTCATACATATATGTATGCGCACATAAATTTCAACATACATATCCACAATTTTCAATTGATTTCCGCAGCGCTCAACTATACAAATTAAAAAGCTCAGTTAAGTTGATACTTAAAGCTTGCTATTCGTTGTTTTCTGACGGCACCAAGTTTCAACTTCATGATCCACTGACTTCTAAATATATTGCGCTCTTCAATAAATTATTACAGTTTTTGATCACTGTGGTCAGTGTAATTGTTTGCAACAATGTGTTTTTAACGGGGGGGGGGTATCCCTACCTGTGTTTTCCTATTACCAGGTGTCCGAACACGCCACTGGCTCCCTCCTGGTGGAAGATATTGGGAGGATCGCCGTTCATGGCGCCGGTTCGCCGGTTCCTGATGTCGGTTCTGGAAACAATAACAACAATAACATGAAATAGACTTGAACCTAAACACTTGAAACTAACATAATTAGACCGAGTTCTAATGTCCGCTTTCACGAATAATGATTGAGCGATAATTAGTAGACTACCTTCTCATTACCTTTGCTTAGTAGTTAGCAATTATTTTATTTTTGTACCTTAATTAATAAACAGCTTTAAAAACATTTATAATACAAGAATATATTTGAATACAGGAAAAATTAACATAAATAACTAAATAAAAGTTATACTAATCCATCCTCAGTCGTATTGGTAAACAATGGTTGGTTCACGATTTCGGTGTTGGTGAAAAAATGTGGAAACAAATTATTGTAATAGATATTACACTCATCTCAAAAAAAATATTTGTTTACCTTTTCAGGTTTTCCGGCGAAACAATCACGATTTTTGACCTGCTTATATCAGTCCCAAAAAACTAAATCACTATTAATTTGTATTATCAATATAAAACACATTCTTTAGGAAGACAAAATTACATTCTTCCCTAAATATCTACTACTATTTGAAATGCTGTTTGCCAAGACTTCAAACATCAACTTCATAACTATAATTGATGGAATAATCAAAGCTCAAATCCTTTAAAATCTTCTAGAAACTAAGAAATGAAACCAGTCACTCGTTTAAACACGTTTCTACTTTGCATGACATCACTATTGTAAATCACAGACCATATTTAGTGCTAAGAAAATACCTTTCAGTAATCTTTGTCGCCGATATTTGCTCTGATTTGCATGTATTACAACCTGTATCTAGAACGCGCAGTAACCACTCTGCACGTCAAATAATAACTGATACACAATCATCGAGTTAACGACTTTATAACTATTAAACATTGATTACTAAATTTAATTATACTCTGAACTATACTTCTAGTCACAAAAGGAGAAGGTCGTTTATCAACAAATATAACAATCCTAAATTTATTCGTTATACATCTATATTTTTGGTATTTAAAGCTTCAGCGAATTTCTAGGACGAGATTTAAAATAAGAAACACAATTAATTATTTAAAATCCGATATATGATTGAAGTTTCTCTAGAATTACCAAAGTTTTTATGGTTATTTAGTTGGTAGTTGACCTTCTTCTTTTGTGAATACAAGTATATTGCCGGTGCCTTTGTTCTTATTGGATAATCGTTGGAGTGTTGATAGCCTAGACGTAGAATCACCTTGCCTAGAGCAAGAAGCGGGTTCGTTTGAAACCACCTTGATCGTAAACTTGGATGTAATTGATGTGACATTGGCTCATTTAGTAGAACACAATTAATTGTCTACTTATAGACTAGAGATTTATTTACACGGAAATTATCTACGATTTAATATGATATGAGGGTTCGAAATAGAAACCAAACCTTCAGTTTGTTCAGTTTGTTGATTATTGTTTAATTGATATCACCACCAACAGATAGGCAATTTGGGGACGATCGATCGATGAGTGATGTGGGATCTTATGCGGGACTCGAACCCTCGTCTGATTTGACTTGAGTTTCTAAATCAGTGTCTTAGCTGAATGAGCCACGGGGCTTTCTTGATGATCTAGCTAATATTTATCTATTTGGGGTTCAATAACGCACTCTCATGATATCTAATTGTATCATGATATCTCATTAACATCTACATGGTCTAATTATATCTAATTAAAAATTGATTAATAATTCTTGAAAATAATTCTTAATAATGAATAAAATAATTAAGAATTAAGAGTGGTATTTAATTGTATCATATCTCATTAATATCTACATGGTCTACTTCGTGACGATACCATAAACAATTGTTTGGAACATAACTATGGAAGATCTATTTGCGTCGGTGGGTGATGGGAAGATAAGGTGCAAAGCTATTTTACTAGATGTTTGGAGCTCTGACTATCCCAATACTTTGGTAAAGTGGGAGTGAAGCGGTCGTGGCCTGATATCAAGGAACCATCACAGTATTTACTTTAACGTCTGAGGAAAACTACGAAAAAACTCTGTCGACTGTCAAGTTGCATGGTCGACCATTGCAGGGATCAAACCCCGGTCTACTGAATGATGGTTCAGCGCTCTAGCCACTGATCCACCCCTCTCAGTAGATTTTTAAAATGTAGGTTTATATTAGCTCGTTTGAGATGAAATAATGAAAACATATCGAAGGTATAAATAATTATGAGTCTTCACTTTTTCAACCCATCTGTCTCCCTTGGAATCTGTAGTCCAGTTGGACATGGGTTCGTGTCCCACATATGGCATGAGTTTTCAGAAATCATTCATCTATTATCTGCTCACTCGTACAGTCTTCTTCCCCCAGCCCCCCAAAAATAGCTGTTGGTCAAGTCAAATCATAAATAAATCATAAATCATAATCAGTCTTCATTTATCGCAACGATTCATTAATCGATCCTATATATCGTTTTACCGATAATCTGCGGCAGTACAAAATAATCGATAATGACAACAAACCTTCATAATTTCTCAGTACATAATATTTATTTAACATCTCATTTACTATTAAGGCTATTTTAAGTTTTCGCCCTTGAATACTGCTCTAAATAAATTAGCAACCAATCATTACAAGTTACGCCTTCTCAATAAAGAAACAGTTAATAATAGCAGTGTTGCTAATCAGCAATTAACGCGAGTAATTATAAGCTACATGAAGTCATGCATGACTATAGATCTAAACTTGTACTAGTTTCCATGGAGGAAGAAAGTATTCTACCAATTTAACAGATTAAAATATGATCGTTATTTGTTTTATCTGTGATATTTTCATTGTAATGACTTTTCTAAAACGAGGTTTACGATAAGGAACGTAACTACATCTTTAAAAAGCGTTGAATCTTCAAAGTTGCCGCGAGATAATGTTGTTGCCGAAGATTTTACAATAATTATTGTGTTGGTAGACAACCTACTTGCCTGAATACAAGTATACTTTACGGCGATTCATATCACGGTTTATCAACTTTGATCCGGTGACAAATCAGAGCCCATATATGGAACTTATTATTTCTACTTGAACAATTATTAATAATCCATGTTATAATAATTGATGTACCTGAAATTTTTAGGTCAAGTCAAATTAAATTATATGAAGTTTTTAAAATAGATAACCCATATTGAATGTTTTACTCTCTAAGGTCAAGTATTAAAAAACGTAATAAGCATGGTTGATGATTTTGAAAGTTTTTCCACGTTTGACTAATTGGAATGTATTTTAATGACAAAATAAAGAATTGATTATGATGATTATTGTTTACTTGACGACCCCACCAACAGCTAGGGTATTTGAGGGTACGAGTGAGTTAACTATAAATGAATTTTGTTTCCAAGACCCATGCCCTACGAGGCTTCTCAAGGCAAAGTCTTGGAGGTTTGAACGAAGTGTGCTTGTATCGATTACTGAACGTTGATTTTATTATCTTGTTACTATTTTTAACCAGGAAGCGAAACATATAATTAGTTTAGAGGCTGTTTATATATAAGTTATATATTCATGATAATATGTTGTCAAATATAGACAGATACGTCAAGTTTCTATTGGAGTAAATGGGAGATGGGTCCAATTTTATTGATATTAAATTGGTGGATTAAACGATGATTCGCGGATTTGAACTTCTTATTAATCTTGGTTTGCCATATTAATAATTACGTGATACACATTTTAATCTTTGTTACTAATTTGAAGTGACTGAAATTTAGATTTGTGTATTGCCTAACCATCATGCCATTCATGACCAATACTGAATTGCTCAATGTTTAGCAAAGCTCTACAATTAAAAGTTGCAGCACCAAAAAAAGGTGGAAGGTCAAATTTACGGCAATTAAATTTCGTCATTTTTACTGATAGTTTCGTAATATATTTCTTTTCTTCATCCGTATAGTCTTAATTGGGGAACAATGATTTTGTGTTAGTTTTTGCCATGTTAAAAACAATCATTCAACCATTACGATTTTTTGTATTATTTTATAATTAAAACATATTTTTAGGCGAGTATAAAATATTTGGATACTAAACATATTAACGATGAATGAAAAATGTCGAACATTTTCCAGGTTATTGATGAAATATAAAGTAAATATATTGAAATCACTTTCTACTCATGAAATATAAATAGTATATTATAAATAATAATAGGCTTAGATTATCAATTAGAGCCGGAACAATTATTTTGTGTCGTTTCGATGTTGATGAAAAAATGATATAAAGAGCAGTTATGACATCAAAGGATATGCGACAAATAAGCTCTTTTCTGGAAAGACTATGGTGCAAATTTTGGACAATACTCGAAAATAGCCAGTCATTTTTGCTTCCGCAATTTTTTATTTTTATTTCGCTCTCTTTTCAAAAATATATTCCGAGTATTTTCCACAGTTTATTGCAATGAAACACAAACATAACTTTTCTTTATAGGTTAGATCAAAGAATACTCATTATTTATTTTGTCTTCTTTGGTCTACGGAATTAGTAAATAAATTGTGGGTATGAAAATCATCAACATTGACAAATAAAAATTAAATAGTTTTTCTATGAAAATACGATTAAAACCAAATGGCTGTCTGGATTTGAGCAAACCTTTTTAAATTGATCAATACGGCAATCAATATACACGGAAAGAAAATATTGTTACAATTTGTTCGAGGCTAAACTTGAATTGACAGGAGTATGGGGTATAACTTATTTGATAAAGACTAATGTAGTTTTTGTTTCTCCTTCACATGCGATGTCCGAGACAAAAACCGATCAACAAAGCTAGAATATTGATCGTCTTGAAACCAACTATAGTTATTCGCATGTCTCTAGAAGTATCGGACATTCCAAGAAACTCTACTAGTATTTACTATTGATGTTGTAGCTTGAATCAACTTTTTATATTTGGAAAAACTTGGTTATTCTTGTATCATAGAGTAATGAAGTTTGTTTTCACATGACAATAAAGGTCGGCTACCAACATTACAAAGATTTGTGTTCTGAGGTGCGGGGATTATTTATAGGAAGAAATTTCGATTAGAAATACAACCACATCTTTCCAAAATATTAAAGGTTTGAACCTGCAATGAGTTTTTCTACAAAAAGAATTATCATAAATTCAGAATGACAAAAAAAATGGTTGACCCTCTCTCGGGGACACACGTATGGAAACAAAATGTAATGAATGTGCAAAGCCAAACTTTGTTTCACATACACATTTGTATTAGATTTTACAACATTTGAAATAAGAGCTAATATCAATTCGTATTCAGAATGAATTTGTATTTTCAGGATATATATTTTTCGTTTAAATTCCAATTCAATTTTTGAATATCGAACTTTAAGTAATACAGTTCATTTTCTCTATTTATTCATCTTTTATTTCTTGTAAAGTTGTCACCAAAATATATATTCCGTTTACTAGTCATCCATTACCTGTTCAACTCTATGCACAACACCCAGGTTACTGATTTAGTTGAGTAAAAAAGGACTTTTAGTTTCACTTCAATAAGTACATCCTTATTCGAATATTTTTTAGTATGCCTGAAACATGGATATTAGCCGCCCCGATGGCTAAGTCAATTATCGCTAGCAGTATAGTAACTGAAGTCACCGTTGGGCGTGAGTTCGAGTCCCGCATAAGGCATGGGTTTTTGTAAACGTCCTTTCACCTATCATCACTTCATCGTTTCATTATCACCCGCTCATTCGTACCCCGGTATAACCTAGCTGTTGGTGGGGTCGTTAAGCAGCATTGAAAAAAAAAAATGCTGCTTGACGATCCCACCAACAGCTAGGTTATTCGGGGGTACGAATAAGCGGATGACAACGATACGACGAAGTGATGATACATAGATTATCGCAAACACTACACATTCTATAACATCAAAAGTCAATAGAACATGAGACGCTAGCCTAAGAGTGGCTGTCCCGGTAGACAAGAGGTGACAGATCACAAGATGTTGCAATTGTGACAGAAAATACGTCAAGCATGAATACGATGAGGAATGTCAGCCATCGTAACTGCCAATATAATTAATTGTTGGGGATAAGTGAGCGACTCGGTGACTCTACAGTTGGAACAGAACAACTTCCAGACACAAAATTAGATGAATAGATGCATACATTTTAGGAATAACATCCTTAATTCTCATATGTCCTTCTCTTACGTTTTTTTTCAATTTTCAATGTATATATAGAAACTGAAATACAATAATTCCAATTTTATTTTGTATATATATAATTTGTATATATAAAATACATTGACAAGATGGAGAGGAAGAGAAGTAGGAAGATGAGGACGTAAGCGGGAGTGGAAAGATTGTCTTTTGAAATGGGAAGGGTAAGCTTCAGGTGGTTTGGGCATATGATGCGTGTGGAAGATGAAAGGATGCCAAAGGAAATGTTTAACTTGGTTGACAATTGCATGACAAGGAGAAGAGTCGGGAGACCAAAGGAAAGATGGCAGAAGGGAGTTGAGAATGGGGTAGTGAATGAATACAAGTGATAATAGGCCTATATGAGAGGAAAAACTATAATTACCAGTGGTGTATTCGGGCCGGGGCGGCGCCCTGGTACATTTTTTCTTGAAAACCATATTTGAAGACATATAAAGCTAACTTGAACCAGCTAACTTGTAAACGCACAATGTTAAAAATGATGCATCCTGATGGATGGAATCTGCCAATATTTATTTGCAACTTCAGACTTTACAATAATGACAGAATCTTGTAATTTAGTGTAGAGTCAGTTTGTAACATTTTTTGTACTACCTTAGAAAGGAATGTATTTACTATTTTAGATGCAAATGTAAACCACATCATTTTTATTTCATATTTGAATTAAAATCTCCTGAAACTGACATTGTAGCATGTTACGTCTTGGATTTGGGATGAATGGGGTTTTTTCAGTTATCACCGCCCTCGGTACTTTTATTTTTTACACCACTGGTATAGTTACTAGTTTGGTAAACTCAAAAAAATATCTTTCTTTTCAAGAGGAATTTCTCTTTGTAGGGATGGTACCTCACGTATTATATAGTATAACCTATAGATTTGTCACTTAGGGACTATAGTAGATCCATAGAATAAAGAACCAATCAGTCCCAGTCCCAGTCCCAGACCAGTAACCAGTCCCAACCAGTCCCCTATATCTTCGTTATCTTAGTATATCTTTCGTTTATGGTATAGATCGTTGATGGCGTTTAGGTATAATTGTATCCAATAGGGCCACCGGCTACTTGCATTTACATGACTTGTTGATCCATATTATGTGAAAGAATAATCCCAATTAAATATGATTTTGTTGGTCGTTATAGTCTAACGAGTCTGTTGATCAGCTTACCACCATTTTGAATCGATTACACTCAATAATAAGCGACCAAAGGTCAATCATAATAGGCCTACTATAATACTATTGGTCGACCTATACTGCATGTCAGTGGTCTCCATTCTCCCCGAAAATAAATTGAAATTGTTATAGAAATTGTAAAGAAATTGTTACTTCCACCATCCTTGCATAGAATCCACGTTGGTAGAAAACAATTTGGGCAATCGTTTCCCTATTAGAAATGAGCAGTTATGAAATAAGTATAATAAATGAGTATTTTAATAATTATATAAACCGGTAATTAGTTTTTCCTTCACTGCGTGACATTAGAATTGGAGGAGGGTGCTTGGGATGTCATCTTCATTCTCAAAAAATAGGGTTGCTTGCATTATCCGCATTAAAAGAGAATTTTAGACAATCATTCCCCTGTAAGAAATGTATGTACCGTGCTATCATAAATATATAATATTATGAGTTTTTACAAGTATACCAGTATGATTTAAAACTTTTCCCACTGGTTTTATATTCATTTTGATTGAATACCCCCTCCCCCCCCCCCCCCCATAAGAATTTTCCAGTAGGCCTACAATCACAAGTTTTACATTTTCCTAATTCAATATAGGGCCTACACAGGCCTAACCGAGGGGTTAACAACTCCTGAAATCAGGTGTACACTTGCCATGAAATCCCATTGAAATCCCCTTGAAATCCGTATGAAATCTCTTGAAATACCCTGAAATCTCTAAAAATCACCTGTAATCAGGTGTACACCAAATATGCGAGTTGTAAACCCCTCGGGCCTAACTAAAGACGAAATATGTTCGACGACCTCTCTATATCGTATTCAAAAACACAAAGTTTCCCGAGAAAACAAACTCATAAAATATCAACTTACCTCGAGTTGAATGGCATCCTTACTAAATCGGCCGACATTGTCTTTCTCACAACAATAAATAATAATTATATTCCTCGATTATTTCACAATATTTATACTAAAAAATTCACAAGAACATCACGTTTTGTTTGAATTACAAGTAATCACAACTTCTAAGAGAATCACAAAAACCACACGTTCAGAACAAATTGAAAACTTGACAACTGTAACATAGACATGTTCCTACATATTCGTCAAATCTACACTGTTTTTAAAACATTTGCACTAACAATAATTGTCGAAGAAATTAGTATTCAACCTCAGAAAATTAGTTTTTCTCATAAATTATTCACGAACTATCTCATTAAAACTGATAACGTATTACCTATTGTATATAATTACTCGTTCACAATGCTTCGTCTACACATGTGAATGATCTAAGCCGAGAATTTGTACTGATTTATTAAATCAGTCACTCTCTCTCTCTCGTTCTCTCTCTCTCTCCATGCTCCTCTTTTCCTTGCTCATCCCTACCCGTTCCTCCCTCCGCATCCCCCTGAGTCTCCACCTCATCAATTAAGTCCTGTTAACTGAAACCAAGGCCACGAGCTAGAGGAATATTAATATATATACTCCATACTCGTATCCACGAAAGAAGAAGGTTGTCTACCAACTAAATAACTGGAATAACTCTGGTAATTACGTAATTTCCTTGAAACTTCAAGTATTTAACGTTTTTGAAAGATGGAGTTGCGTTTTTATATTGTAAACTTACTCATGAAAATTAAAATACCCTGAAAATACCTCACAGCTATATAAAAATAACGGTGATATATTTTTTTTTATGTTGGTAGATAACCTTCTTCTTTCGTGGATACAAGTAATACTCCATAATGCTCTATACTCGTATTCACGAGAGATGAAGGCGCGAAACTACCGAGGGTTAGTGATGTGGGGTAGGGGAGACGGTCGCTCGCAACTTTCACTTCTTGTTGAACCAAGTGTAACCTTATTGATATCTATCTAAGGATGATATAAGAGATGACATGGAGATATGTAGGCTTGTTCAGTTGGAATTGATATAGGTATGGGGAATGATGTATTTGGTTTCGTTGAAAATTGAGAGAGTAAAATAATTAATGGGAGTAAACTGAAGAGAGAAAAGACGGAAAAATATTATGTAATATACTGATTGATATCTTTAATAGATTGTATTGTAGGCCTATATAGCTGATAATATCTTGGCTCGATTATTGATTTTTTCATCATACCAATCATCGATGTAAATAATTTCAAATTGAGTTGTTTTCCTTTTGAGCGCTTTGGCGTCGATTTGGCAAAATATCATATTTTTGGCGATACATTTTCAACGGTATGAGATATTAAAATTCTAATACAAGAGTGACAGAAATAAATTGAATACCTGCAAAATGATATACGTAAAAACTGTAACTTATACCGCATAATTTTCCCAGGTATAGAGCTGAAATACAAATCTTTTTAGCTGTCTACCAGTGGAAATGTTGGAATCCCAGGCTGATAATTTTATTTCACACCATTAGTCCTATAGATCTCTATATAGTCCTGCGGGCTTCGAGCTCTATCTCTTCAAATAAGAAAGTTTGTGGCGTCGGTCGTATAACAAGCTGGAAATTTGACAGTATTTAGAAATATGATTGATACAACTGCTCTTCAAAATTGTTCGGATTTGCTTCATCGGAACACACTTGAAAAAAATCAGGAACCTGCCATTCGAGGAAAAACTGAAGAAATGTTGAGTTTCGATGAATTTTTCTCCCAAGGATCAATTTTGATCCTAGAACCATGAAACTTTCAGTAAACAGCTCGTCGTTATGAGATGTTCTCATGAAAAATAATAAACAAGTCAATTATATGGATAGAGTTCATGAAATATCCGAAATTCGGTAAGAAAAGATGCAAAATCACACGTTACCGGACTTTGGTTCTTAGCTGTATCTATTAGCGTGAAATTAAAAACGTGAATATAGAATCAACGAATAGCCTCATCTATAGGCTACAACTTTGCCGCTTGAAGACGTGTTTCACGTGAACTTTGTAACACAGTTTTCTACTATTTCTGTGGCGCCGTTTTGCATGTTTTGCAATGCTGTGTACTGGACACTGGCCACTTCGATTGACCGTCTCAGCTGTCCAATAACATCACCGATTGGATGGTTCGAGCCACCAAGATACCTTTACTGAAGTGGGTATCTAATGTCGGGGAAATTGATCGATTAAACTTTATTAGTTATGTGGTTGTATGTATGATTATTTGTTCTGATTATAATGGTAATTTCTTTATGACACCGATGTTTATGAGTTTTACTCATCGGATTATGAAAATAGAATGATATTCTGAAATACGATATGGTTAGAAGGTGAATTTTGCGTATCCAGCAATCGTTCTGTTACGAGATGTTCATCCGATTTCGAGCTGTTACGCCACACACTTGCGGGATCAATCGAGCTCAAAAGCACGAGGACGAATCTCGAGATTTTTTTTCACACATTAGATTCAACCCTTTACTTGACCAATATAATAACTCTTTCGGGTTCGGAATTCAGTGTTGATCACGTTATAAAAACTTCTACCATTCTCAAATATCCAATAAGACGTAACAAAACAGAATATAGGCCATTGACAATTATATATATATATATATATATATATATATATATATATATATATATATATATATATATATATATACACATATATATAAATTTATTTAAAATTGCATGCCCTCTAGAAACTGTTTTAAAATTGTGTTTTATTTATCACAATTCAATTCAGTTCAACCACAAGTCTAGAAATGTGTGACCGTACGAGAGATTTCGAAAATTGGAACTGTGTAAGAAGTTCTCCTCTAGCGGAATTGGTATAGGCCCAACGCGTCGTACCGGCAATCTGGAGATCCGGGCTCGACTCACGGGGAGGTTGTAATTTGAAAAATCACACATTTATAATAACTGATCGGTGGTTCACCAGGAAACTTGCTGAAATCGTGTATTATTTTATAACTAATGTTCTCGCGGATTGAGTGAAATGTTGTTTCGATTTCTCGGGTTGACTGACTCATAATATGTTCTCAGTTTGTTGATTATTATTTTCTTCTGAAAGCTCTATGTCTCGCAACAAGTTTACAAGTCGTTTTTATGCGACAGCTCAATATAATCATTATTGTGAGTATACTGATTTGTAACTGTATCTATTTCCATGAATTATATATAGATGTTATAATATGTTAGCGCGCACACAATATATTGTCACATGTGTGTTTCTAGCATCTTACAGATGATAGATTCTCATAGATTATAGACTATATATCTTGAAGATTCAAATCTGGTGTAAATTTATCAGAAATCAATTGCAGTACCAAATGAGAGAAAACAATTACACTATTACTACCGCATTGATAAAATTCGGGTCATTTATCGCAGTATGTATTTACATTTCAAAGACTGATGAATTATTATTATTCTGCATCACTGTTCACAGATATTCTCAATACCTTCAAGATGATGTAAGTAATAACTATCTATCTTACATCACATAATCGTCAGGCGTGTACGCTTAAAAAATGTGTATTTTTAAGCGTACACGCCTGACAATCAGGCGATCAGAGATAAATGGTTATTACTCACACTACTTTGAAGGTATTGAAAATATCTGTGTCTCATCGTTTTCAGAATTTTGATATCTCTCACCATTCAGAAGCTATCACCAAAAAACTGATATTCCACTGAATCGACTCCCGTGGAGTCATACATTTGTGTTCATAATAATTCACATAGCCCATAAATAGGATTATCTGTGATTTTTGAATATAGAAATAGTACATGAGAAAAAATAATATATGGATACAAAATAATTACAGATAGAATGATGGCGTAGGGCCGTGGGTATTTTATCACACATATGATTTGTTATGATATGCAAATCAAATAAATAGGCCTACGTGAGTATACCATTCACTATTAATTTGAAATGAATAATAATAATAACAATAATATTAATAATATCGTTCATAGAGAACGATTTTTAATTCATAATTTCATCTGAATAATTTCATTTTATTATTTGTAATATGGGGTTAACAGTATTTTGTGAAGTACTATACGAAAGTAATATACATTGAAGTACTCGATATAGTGTCCGGACGATATGTTGTAGCCGGTTTTGACCGTGATTGTATTCAATGAATAAAATGAAACAACAATAATAATAATACATTTTGATGAAGTCAGTCAGATTGATGAAGTACTCCTTCCAACTCTCTACAACCTCTCGGCCGTTCAAGTTGCATAAAAATGTTCCAATGTGTAGTAGCTCTAGTAAAAATGAATCGTGTAATTTTTCTTGATCGATTAAATATTTCGGAATTAAATACATGGTAAGATTAGTTCATGCTGCAATTTATTAAAAGCATCAACTAGCTGATGGGCAGTTGACGTAAATATATAATTAATATGTATCTGTATACACATATTATATATTCCCTAGTTCCCTCTTTTGGGGTATAATTACGGTCCCATTTGGTACCTTGTCTGCTTTGCCACCGCGGAGAATATTCATCATTCTATATTTCGGTTTGCCATCGCAAAGAAGACTTGTTTCAATCCCAAAAGAGGACAAATAGTCAACGGGAGAAATCGAAACAACATTTCACTCAATCCGCGAGAACATTAGTTATACAATAATACACGATTTCAAAAAGTTTCCTGGTGAACCACCGATCAGTTATTATAAATGTGTGATTTTTCAAATTACAACCTCCCCCGTGAGTCGAGCCCGGATCTCCAGATTGCCGGTACGACGCGTTGGGCCTATACCAATTCCGCTAGAGGAGAACTTCTTACACAGTTCCAATTTTCGAAATCTCTCGTACAGTCACACATTTCTAGACTTGTGGTTGAACTGAATTGAATTGTGATAAATAAAACACAATTTTCAAACAGTTTCTAGAGGGCATGCAATTTTAAATAAATTTATATATATGTGTATATATATATATATATATATATATATATATATATATATATATATATATATATATATATATAATTGTCAATGGCCTATATTCTGTTTTGTTACGTCTTATTGGATATTTGAGAATGGTAGAAGTTTTTATAACGTGATCAACACTGAATTCCGAACCCGAAAGAGTTATTATATTGGTCAAGTAAAGGGTTGAATCTAATGTGTGAAAAAAAATCTCGAGATTCGTCCTCGTGCTTTTGAGCTCGATTGATCCCGCAAGTGTGTGGCGTAACAGCTCGAAATCGGATGAACATCTCGTAACAGAACGATTGCTGGATACGCAAAATTCACCTTCTAACCATATCGTATTTCAGAATATCATTCTATTTTCATAATCCGATGAGTAAAACTCATAAACATCGGTGTCATAAAGAAATTACCATTATAATCAGAACAAATAATCATACATACAACCACATAACTAATAAAGTTTAATCGATCAATTTCCCCGACATTAGATACCCACTTCAGTAAAGGTATCTTGGTGGCTCGAACCATCCAATCGGTGATGTTATTGGACAGCTGAGACGGTCAATCGAAGTGGCCAGTGTCCAGTACACAGCATTGCAAAACATGCAAAACGGCGCCACAGAAATAGTAGAAAACTGTGTTACAAAGTTCACGTGAAACACGTCTTCAAGCGGCAAAGTTGTAGCCTATAGATGAGGCTATTCGTTGATTCTATATTCACGTTTTTAATTTCACGCTAATAGATACAGCTAAGAACCAAAGTCCGGTAACGTGTGATTTTGCATCTTTTCTTACCGAATTTCGGATATTTCATGAACTCTATCCATATAATTGACTTGTTTATTATTTTTCATGAGAACATCTCATAACGACGAGCTGTTTACTGAAAGTTTCATGGTTCTAGGATCAAAATTGATCCTTGGGAGAAAAATTCATCGAAACTCAACATTTCTTCAGTTTTTCCTCGAATGGCAGGTTCCTGATTTTTTTCAAGTGTGTTCCGATGAAGCAAATCCGAACAATTTTGAAGAGCAGTTGTATCAATCATATTTCTAAATACTGTCAAATTTTCAGCTTGTTATACGACCGACGCCACAGTTTGGCCTAGAACAGCTCAAGCCCGCAGGACTAATAGGTCCTATAGAGATCTATGTTTATCTTGCATTGGAAATTGTACATCTCATTCGGTTATATCGCTCAAAAGTAATCAAAAAAATATATATATTTCACTACATCGACGCCAATTTGTATGCGCTCGTAAGTAAAAATCAAATCATCAGACACATAATATGATTTAATGAAACCATAGAGGATGGAACTAACATACAAGAATGGAATGGAATGAATTGGAAGAAGATATCAAAAACATAGCGAAGATTGGTGATTTAAGAATAGAGCTAAGAAAAAAATGAAGTATAATTATATCGAGTATGTTTGACTGTAATTTCATTAGGTATAGTAACCATTACCACCTGTTTTATGAACAATCTGTAATGAATAAATAAAATATGTAAATAAATGTACAAGTATGAATCAAATCGAGTTAAAACCAAACTCAAATGTGTCTACCACAGCCTTCTTTATTCAGATCATTCTTTAATAAGAAGATACTTTCTTATCCAATCAAGAAGGCTGTGGTGTCGACATGAAATCGAGCACGTCAGCACAGCATTGTTGTCATACACGCTTAACCAATTAAACAGAATCACCCAATCTATCCAAACAACTAATAAAAACTTTTATTTTATTTCAGAACTCGAATAACCCTAAACACAAATAGAACCAAATCAACAGAATGATTGGTCCATATCAATTATATTTCTTCAAGTGTTAGTGCGTGTGTGTGTGTATTTGATAGATTATTGAGGGGACTGGGGGAGGGGGGAAGGGGGAGGGGGCGGCCTTGCCGGTACTAAATTAAATCCTCAAGAGCATCGATTTTTAATAATACGGTTTTACGATGCATCGAACAGAAGAGTTTGCTCAATAGAGAGAAATTTCTAGAATTATTTATTCAAAGGTGCGCAACAATATGATCATATATTGAAAAAGCCCTTGGCATAAAAAATAAAGGTCAGCTTAGAAGATAAGCTTCAACTACTAATCGTGTATTCAAATGAGGTTTTGTCGAGAAGGTGACATGCTATTCAGTATTCATATGTTTAGAAAATTCAAGTTCAATGGATTTTATTGAAATGAAGCATTATTGGAAGAGTGAGTGAGGAATGAAAAGTGAAGTGGATAGAATGTAATGACTACATCAGATATTTTGATCGCAGCTAGCAAACTTCAAACCGTTAAACTTCAAATAGTGCAAATTAGATCAGGAAGTTAATCTTGATATTTGAAAATTTAAAGGACATCACAAACTTGAGACTAGATTTTAATGAACAATGACGATACCGTACTTATTTCCCTAAATTCTGAGTGAACTAGATCTCAAGAAATTAAAATACATTTTCTTGTCCTCCAAAGACCATGAGTTATGACGTAGGCATTACAGATTTGTTTATAAACACAAACAGAATCGAGTAATGTCTACGTCACGACTCAGAAAAAAGGCCGGGTAGGTCTACTGGAGGATAAATAAATTGATTTTTCTGAAAGTCGGTTTTTAGCAAAATCAAAATATTCATGTAGGTGTAAGACAAAATATTTCAAAATCACATTTGTGTAGATATTTTTTGTTTCTGTGGTAAAATGGGGAAAAATCAACCTTAAGTCGATTAGCGGAACATCAGTTTTTTGATGATAGCTTGTGAACGGTATGAGATATCAAAATTCTGAAAAAAAGAAAGACAGATATTTTCTATGCTTTCAAGATGGTGTAGGGCCTAAGTAATGTCCATTTATCTGTAAAAAAAGTTTTTTCTAAGCGTATACACCTGACAATCAGGCGATATAAGATACATAGTTATCACTTACATCATCTGAAAGCTATTGCAAATAAATTAATCAACAGATTTATAATAAATCTCTAAGAAAAATAGAAGAATCGATTTGAGTAAATTCTCCGCCATTATTACAAAAGCTTCTAACAATGAAGAACACAAAACGTGACCTATCCGCCCAGCATTGAGACCCATAGAGGCGCAGCCAACTCAACACTTCCTTTGTCAACTTGAATGCAAATGAAGACATAGATCTTAATCTAACAGATCTATTTGTAGCGAAGTTAAATGGGCTAATATTGCCCACATATACATTACGACCATTCACGTTTCCTGGTCACTATTTGACTGGCTAACGAGACCCGCGATTTTCAACCCCACATCTATTCATACAAGTTAGTGAGGTAATTGAGACACTTATGTAACGTACAGTCAAGGAGGACATTATATGAACATATTTTGTAATACATGAGAAAGAAATTGAAAGTTCGCGTATCCGCGGGATGAAGGTGTGGTCGAGAATTTGGTATTAAGAATTTATAAAATTCTAAATACTATATAATACTAAGAGCCGATTGTACCAACTGATGATCAAATAATAATTAGTTAATCATTACTTGAGGTACAAAAATAGCATGTATCCAAGGGTAATAACAAGTTAATTTGCTAATTTTTGCTTAATTCACTAATCGTCACTTGGTACAACCGGCTCTAAATACTATAAAATTCTATATAATTGTAGAGAAAATCGCTGCAGCTGTGAACACGTAACGCGTTTGAAAGATGTAGTTGAGTTTTTAATCGTAAATCTCGTATTGAAAAATCATAAATCGAAAAAGCACGACGAGAGAGATAGTATGTAAGCTCTGATTATGGTTTGTTTAACGACGCGACCAACAGCAAGGTTAATTGGGTTACGAATGCGAGGATGATGGCATGATCGATATTTACAAAACCGCACCCCTTATTTGGCCCTAGAGCTCAGCCCAACTTGACCCAAGTGCAAGCAAAATTAAGGTGGGCAACTATGTTTTTTTCTTCTAATAACACGAAACTTGATACAAAATCATAGTTGCCCAATTAAGGCTAGAAAATGAAAGGAAAAGGAAATAAAGAAGAGAAGAAGGAGAAAGGAAGAGGAACTAATTCGAAGTTCTAACTCCGGTATTCTCATTTTTCTGGATGAGTATTCAAAAAAGTGGATCGGTAGAGATTAGACTACTCCATCAACATGAGTACTAGCTATCACTAGCACGAATTTCCTAGCTGTAGTTTGGTCCAGGTGAATTGACTTACTCTTCGCACTGACTGTACCGTTATTTGACGATATCCTTTTGACTTGACTTCCCACATTTGTCTCAATCAGCTGATTCGCATACCGACACTCGCGTACAGTTCGCCACATGAGTCATGCACTGCTCGGCTGTACAGCCTGCAGTGAGTACTTGATGGTTCTTATGAACAGCGAAAACCGGCACAAAATCAGTGTTTCCCAATTTATGTGGTTTCTGGATAATCTCAAAAAGTGGATTTTTACGTATTTATTGAGATTATTTGAGATCCTCAGACACTACAGAATTGAAGATTTTTTTTCTTCCAAAATTGGCTTTTTTGGGGGTTTATCCTTTCCTTCTCTTCTATTATTTTTTTCTTCTTTCTTCCTCAGTTAGTTCCTCTTCCTTTCTCCTCTTCTTTCTTTCCTTTCTTTTCCCATTCTTCCTTGGCTAGTTCCTCTTCCTTTCTCCTTCATCACTTCTTTCTTTTCATTTTCTCGTATCTTCCTTTCGTCCCCTCATCTTTCTTTTCCCTTTCATTTTCTCGAATCTTCCTTTCGTCTTCTACAATTATCATATTCATTTCCTCAGTATTATTTTATAAATGTATCATTATTTTATATTTATTATTTGATATCTTTTTATATTTTACATATTTAATTCATTTTAACTCCCACAATGCACTAGTATTAATATACAATATATTATGTACTGAGGGTTTCAGTGATTTACCAGAAAAGTGAATATATTTGAATTATATATTTTCTATTAATATTTTATAGTTTTGGTTATAATGTTATACCTTCATGCTCATCCCACAATATTCACGGCATTTCTCTGTTCATTTATATAACAATTTTCTCAACAATAAATATGTTTTAAATTGATTACTATTGTAGTTTGTAGAGCAATTGAAACTAAAAGAAAAGTCCATTTCCCGTTCTCTCCTGTTACTCCTTATGCAATACCACAAGATTGACTGCCTCAGCCAGAGAAAAAATACTTTTATTTTTGGTTCAAGTTTTCCAGACAAGTATTTTAATCCGACGTCTTTTCTTCTTTTCGCCTTCAGGCCGCGTGTCTTCTGGTGTTGTATGTGGTTGCGGCCAACGCAGGGGCAGAGCCGGGACCATTTCAACGATACAACAGAACACGAGTAAACCAAGAACTATAAATTAATTATCTAAACTTGTATTCACAAGAGATGACGGTGTAAGCCACAATGCATTAATAATGTGATTTGGGGAGTTGATCGATCGTAACCTTCACCTCTAGTGGATACAAGTCTGATGAGACTGAAGAGGAAGACCTTGTACGGTCTTTTTGATTTGCAAGAAATTAACAAGAAATTAATTGAATTCACGAGCATGCATATACACAATTTTTTATTACTCCTGATAAGAATATTTACATTTGTAAATAAATGATAAATACCAAAGTTCGGTAAATATTACTTCATATTTTACAAATTATATTTTAGAACTGGGTTTGAATAATGTGACAAATTCTGAATTGTCCATAAAATATGCATGTTCAAAATGACAAACCTTTATATTACCCTACAATATATTTGTCTATTAATATACTACATATACTAATACTCTATTAATATACTGCTGATGATACAATATCACAATGTACTGCTCAATCTGTTGAAATGAATAATAATTATTATTATATCAACTTGATCCTAAACTAACATACCATTTTCTGTTACCATTGTTACATATGTTATACCATTTCTTAGAATGTATTCATTTTTGGAAACGGACTTCATTTTCTTTCCCTAACATCATTGTAATATAAAACATGTTATTGAGAGTAATCTGACTTTGTTCACGATAGACTGAATTATGTTCTAAGGACATCCTAAGCCGACTGGAACGCGGCGCTCTCTGGGAGCGTGAGTCTCCTCCGATAGACCGCCACCTGTCGTTCTTCCCCGTCGACTCGGTGGAAGAGGAAGCTATAAAAGCAGCAAGAGGAGAACGGGACGTCAGTCTGGTAAGGTCATCGAGCTAATATATTGAATTAGAAGTAAAACTAGTAGATATATTGTAAGGATAGTACCAATTATTCAATTGATTATTGTTCAAACCAATCTGCATTAGCCAGTAATTGATTTAAAATCAAATCGTTCATCGATTATTATTGACGTTGAGAAAATCCGTTCAGAAGTTTGTAGGTGCTAACCATTTTTTGTTACATGTTATTTTGTCAAACATAATTATATATATATAGTAATAATATTTATTAATCATATTCCTAAATTTTGTTTTGTCAAGTATTTCTTCAATTAATAAAATGATTAATTATTTTTTAAATCGTAAAATAATCGATTAAGGTTTAGTAGATCATCATAACAAAATTCAATTTGAAATTGTTTTTGTAGACATCGAATTGCAACCCTAAAAATGAAAAATTCACCAAACTAACCAATATAACATTATAAGATAATCATTTTCACTTTTTCCACATACTATTGTGTATATATGGGGTGGTAAGATCGCCCTGTTCAAAGGATCCCAACGTTCATGCATAGCCTCAATTGGGGAACAATGATTCTGTATCAAGTTTTGATGTTATTGAAGTGAATGTATATATTATTGCAGAGTTTCCGCCCGCTGTGCCAAGTGAACCGAGTGCGCAAGGAGTTCAAGGAGAAGGGTTACGAGTTCCGTCCGCCGTACTACGACGAGGTGACGTGCAAGACGCAAGGATCGGAATTCCCCGGAATACTCAAGGGCAATCAGGTGAGTCACACAACGTACGAGGAATAATCTCTAGTCACGCTAATCGTTTAGAAAATCAGAGATTTAGGAAAACATTTATTTCTGCTTGCAAGCTGTGAAAGTTCAAATCTATCGAGACCTTTGGCTATGGAAATTTTCAACAAAAATATGAAGTAGGCCTAGTCAATTCGACGGGAATATAGCTACATGTGATTTATTGATATTTATATAGGGTTAAAAGGGTACCAAATAGCATACAAGTAAAAGCAAATTCATATACCCACAATTCTATTTTTAGACACATTCAGATAGAAAATGTCCGAAAACGGTCATCTTGATTATAACGTGTCATTAAAATTTACATTTCAAATTGAAAAATTCGGTATGGTTCCGATATGCTCCGACGTTACCAAACGCTACTACGCTGCTTTGTGAAAAAGTAGTCGAATATAATTTCAGATTTCATTATTAAATACACAATCGAGTTCTATTTAATGCCGTACATTGTACAGATCCTCAAATAAAAATGCAAAACGAGAAATTTGAACAACATAATCATTTTACAAACTACAAAATGATATGAAAATTTTGTAGAAAATTTCCCCTAAAATAAACGTCTTTCAATGTACACATTGGAGTGTTAATCATTTGTTGTTTCCAGTGCGTTTATCCGTTCACATGCGTACAGCGTCGCCGGGAGCTATTCGTGACGCGCCGTGGTTTCGCGGACGGTTGCTGGGAGACGGTTTCCGTCATCGTGCCGTCCAGCTGCGAGTGTATGTGGCCAGACAGTCACTTCGGGGGAGATCTAGAGGTCTAAAGGTACGCTCGTAGCGGGGGAAAGTTTCTAGCGCTATTACAACAACTTGGCAGAGTATCTCAATGTTTGTGTCGCAACATCTGTGTGAATTCAACATGAAAAAGAATTTGTTATATCGATATTGCAAATCTAGTATTTTGATGCATGACTTTTTTCTCACCGCAGACGTTTGTCAGTGTAACGAGCTGATTACTAGAAATCCCGACAAAGTTTCGAGTCTGTCGACAACGGAACTATTTTAATACACCCCCCTACACTTTCAAAGCCAATAAGAATTCTGAAACAAAACCTTCTACTTTCAAGTTTTGAATAAATAAATAGAACGAGGTATCGATATTGGACCTCAAATCACGATAAATAATATTCAAAATGAGATGCAATTTAAAATGTGAACAAATTTTTCAATATTTTTCATTTCACAGTATCAGACAAATTTAATTATACGGTTTAATAGCACTCTTATGGCTTGGAATTTTGCTTCTCTTTTCTAAGTAAATTACCGTAACTGTATTTCCAAAATACAACTGTTTGTTTTTTCCAGTCTGAATCAGCACATCATGTTACTTCCACTACAGAAGACAAAACCAGGCCAACTACTAGAATTCATAACATGGATAACACGAGTAATTAAGAAGAAAGTGAATGTTCACATTTCTTTTCACACTACGTTGTCACTTACTGGTGATTTTGTCTGTTGTTCTGAATTACTTCCACCTCCTCACGTCATCATTAAATCTAAAATCTTTGTGAATCAAGTACATGGAGACCTAACAATTATTGTGAATTCAAGAAAAATTATAAATGTATCTTAAGCTATGAAATAAATTTTTTAATAATTAAAATACTATTATTCACTTGTAGGCTACATATCGATATATCAGGGACAGATTTTCAACGTCAACTAAATTGCAGTACAATATGAACGTCAGTATAATGCACGTGATATAAAATGCGTAATAGCTATCTAGTATTATGTACACAGTACACATAATGAGAATCTGTTCACGAATAAAATATTGCTACTTAACATTTATCCAAGGATTCCGGACTAAATAATGATAATGAAATCGAATACGGTATTCTATTGTTAATTGGAGGTTATACGCTGAATATAGGCCTACATTCAAATAATTATAGTAGTCCATATTCTAGTGGTACGCCTGTATAACGATTTCATATTCTACAACTACAATTATATCAGAGATGGGAAACAGTTTAGTTAAATTGATTCAACCTAAAATATATCACTATGACAATCATGGCAATTTTTGGCAAAAACGATCAAGTTACAGTGCAGTTTAAGAAGCAACTTGGCACTGTCAAATTGCTTCTTAAATATGTGATGAACAGGGTTTGGGGAGAAGCATGTCCGTAACTCTAAGTGAATAGCAAGGCGTAGTGAATGAAGAAATATAGTTGGTATAACTGTAGCCCAACTGACCAAAACGATTCCAGGTATCGAGATAAACGTCAAATGTTCAAACCGGTGCAGGCTGAATCAATCGGGCTAAACCTGGGATTATAGCTATCTAAGATGAATAAACTACTGAGAGCCTTGTTTTGGATCTATGAAACCGATCCAAGCCACTGAGATCGACTACTCAGGCCATCAGAGCCCTGTAGAGCCTGTAGCTAGTTATATAGGCGATCTAGGTGGCGTCGAGGTTTCTTAGCACTGGAGATGATCGTCAGCTGGGAGAACACAAGGGGAGAAGACAAAGTTGCGTATCCATCGTAGATAGCTATTTGCTGGATTTGCTGGAATGATTAGTTGCTCAAAAGAATAGACTTTTGAAGAATTAATAATCTACATAATTAGGCACAATTTTTTTTATTGTACATCAGGTTGAAAGACTGACAAAAGTCAAGAAATATTATAAACACCAGATAAATATCAGTCCTATTAACGAGTTAATAAAAACAAAATGTGATAGTCAACAGGTAGGCTATGTTAAAACACAAAACCAGTTGTACCACAACTGAGGGAAAAAAACGCAGGTAAGGACTACACATAATTTCAGATTTAATACACACAGAGCACACAGAAAACAGGTTGGACGAACAGCAGCTTACCTCGAGTAGCTTGTACGGTAATATGAAAAATACAAACGAGACCATTTTTTAATTTACATTTATGTGTGTGTATGAGAGCTGTTATTTAAGACTGCTTTGTTTACCTTGCCTTCTAGGTAAGCTGCTGCTCTTTTATGCTCTCTCTTTCTCTCTGTCTGTCTCTCTCTCTCATTTGATTATTGTTTGCTGAAAAGCCCCACTCAGAAACATATTTTGGGGGGTTCTATCTTTCTTTCCAGCATAATTCTGCTTTGATAGGCCAACTTCCTACTTCAGGTAGTTCCTATATTCCTATATTTATGCCCTAACATAATGCAGGTACTTCTATACATACAGGCTGGGCTATCCTAAACAAATTAAACGTTATTAATTACGTAAAATAAAAATAAAAATACTCTCTAGGGCTTGTTTCACGTACATCGTTAGGATATATACAAGCCTAGTAGAATTTGCAGTAAAGGTCAGATTTGAGTACAAACTGTTTCAAACATCCACCTTGTTTTTCAGTACCTAGAATCCCATTTTAAGAACTATGTCAAATGTGTGAAACAAGAGTACGGGTACAAAAGTTTCCAGCACAAATTGCCTGTCGAATGAATAAACACCCCCGTCTCTCTGGAGACTTGGATTGCTGGTAGTGGATCGGTCTAGCGCAGGTACGTGACGTAGGATTGCCTTCAACGACATTCAGGTCCGAGCGCAACGTACTTATTTCCACGAGTTAGCTTTGTGTTTTGGAAGGAATTTGTAGCCTTCAGGCAATGGACCGAGGAGAAGTTCGCTGGAAAAAACACAAACAATGGCATTTTGAACAACGGCATACCTTCAAGCATCTTTTCTTGCTTTTGGATTCTTTTCTTGGATTCATATTTTTCCCGGTCCCTTGAAAAATCAATGAAGTTTCATTGTAAACGCCTGAAGCAGTTTGGTTGACGAAATGTCCGGTAATACGTCCCTGAATGTGAGGACACATCGGTTGTTTACTTTATCTTAGTTGCATTTAATTTTTTTGGGAAAAAATGAGTAGCCTATGGTATGAAAATTGTTGAAAAAAGTTTCCAAAACAAATTTTGGTAGAAATATCAAACAATGATTTTGAACAAATTAAAAAAAAAATACATCTAGGCATAATTTATTTGAACAATTTTCATGAAAAATGATGGAAAAATTTCAAAAACCACTCATTTCAAACACACCAAAAATGAAAAAAGTCTAGTTTGGGTTCAATCCATCGCTGTCATGGTACACACACACATGTTACACAGTAGCGTACGGAGGAATTATGTTACCTTATTTTGAGCCAATCCGCGCAGTTCGGACTGCCCATCAGTGTCTCCATCTCGTCTCGGCCGCGGTAATACGGCGGGCGGTCGTTCATCTTCTGCGGCGGACACTCGAGTAGTCCCACGGGAATATACCGGTGCAGGAACGACATCCATTCCAGCAGGAATCTGCGAGTGTTCTCCACTCCCTGCGGAAAATTCTCCTTTACGTAACATATCGTAACTTTATGTAACATATTTACGCACAGAAGTACCCCATCAATCGAACGTGATCGAGATAACCTTGTATTGATCATTTTAATACCGTAACCTTAGGTTTAGGCAATTCTACATTTGATACCATAGGCCTACAATGAAATGTTTTGGTCTAAACAGTTTGGAAATCAAAAACTCCCGACTATATTTAACTATAGGCATGCATAACTATAACGCAATACTTTCTTTTGATCAACATCGATACTCGATATAAAATCATTGTCCCCCAATTACGGCTATGGATGAAAGTAGGATCGTTGTTTATCTATCGAAATGTTCATCACAATATTTAACCGGATTTTTAAAATAATGCACGGTTGAACATGCTATTCATTGATCCAACCGTCTTAGCAGGCCTATGTTTGAACCAATACTAACTAACAATACAGTAGAACCTCTTTAGTAAGTTTCTCTTAAGTATTTTTCACATATGTAAGTTTTATTTTTCGATCCCATTTATATGCTGCCACATGTTGAATAGTTTCTCTAGTACGTTTTTCACTTTAGTGAGTTTTTTAGTCCAATCCCCTGAAAAACGTACTAAAGAGGCTCCACTGAACCAAGTGACTAACTAATACTAACAGATCAGCGTAAAATGACTTATCCCAAACGTCCCGTAAAACCCAAACACTCATCCCCTACCTTTGTGTCTGATCCCCAGTGCTCGAGCCCGTAGTTGACGTATCTCTTGAGCAAGTCGAACCTCTCCCCGCTCGATATGTCCCAGTCCCGGCGCTCCTTGATCTCGGTGAAGATCCACGGCTTGATGAGCGCTCCGCGGCCGACCATCACGCCGGCCACGGTCGGGCACTCAAGCCGCGCGCGCTCGTAGTCGTGGTACGAGAGCACGTCGCCGTTCAGGAACAGCGGGATCGGCGCGGCCGTGGCGGCACACTCCTCGATGTACGGCCAGTTCGCTGACTTGGTGTAGCGCTGTTCCCGCGATCGACCATGGACCTGAGTCAAACAATTTATTTAATGATCGATTGATTATTGTTGGTTAACGACCCCACCAACAGCTAGGTTATATACGAGGGTACGAATGAGCAGGTGATAATGAAAATATATGAAGTGATGATAAGTGAGAGGACATTTACAAAAACCCATCCCTTACGCAGGACTCGAACCCACGCCCAACGGTGACTTCAGTTTCTGAAGCGGTGCCTCAGCTGACCGAGCTACCAAGGGCGGACCGATACATTTAGTTTGGGTTTGACAATGCACTGAATTGATAAGTAAGATCTACTGGCATCAATTTAAATTTTCAGTTCATTTTATTCTCACGTCTAATTTGAATAGAATAGGCCTACATACATGGACAATAACAACATACGATCGCGGTGGACCCGTATATATGCAAACACGGTAGGCCTAGTAAAAAAAAAAACTGAAAGTAACAAAATCGTGAACCTTGCAGTAACGCATGACTGTCAGGTATACTGTGACGGAACTGATATACATGATAAACTCTTCGAGATACGGACAGGTTAAATATAACATAATTGAATTGAGATTCAGATATCAACACTAAAATTAATTGAGACCTACATTACCAGAAAAGCAGATGATAACCATATAGTTTTAACAACATAAAAAGACCGGTTATGCAAATTGAGGACCGAGCAGTTCAAAGACCGGTCTCCGGGTACCCGGTGTTATCACTAGTACACGGCCGTCAAGTAGCCAGATAGAATGGAAGCTCAATGGGCTGTGCTCGTAACGGTATAATTCCCTAGTTGAAGATCTGAATGTGTCCTGACTCACGGTTATCATGGAAGCGCCCCAGTCTCTGAACTTCGGAGCCAGCTGATGCGCGATGTTTTTGTCCTTCTGCACGCCCGTGCGAGTCTTGCATGTCAGCGGCAGGTCGACGACGCGGCTCATGCACTGGATCACCGTGCCCAGCATCCTCTCTTGTTTCAGCAGGCCACTACCTTCACCCTGTTGGCCACACGACACTTTCTCGGTAAATACGCCCTAACTGTAACCGGTCGGTTTTAGGGTTATGTTGAGTGGTGGTAGATGCTAGTTAGGGTTAGTAGGGCAGGGCATGAACTCTAATATTACAATGTAGTAGTCCATTCGACACAAAACCTCACCACGCCTAACCCTAACCACCAGTAAAAAAAACTAAAAACCTACAAACATTAACTAACATAACCTTAAAACAAACCAGTTACACGTCACATACATAATATTTACCAGTTTTTCAATTCTTATTTAGGCCCTAATATATAGGCCTATTTAAAACATTAATTGGCTAACTGAGTAATTGGGCACTTGTGACGTTATGAGGTAGATTAAAATAATAAAAAATGCACGTTTATATATAGGATACCTAAAGGATACCTACTAAATGTACCTATATAAATTTCCATTAATTCTACACACATAATTTTTGAATATAAGACGCATACTTACCGTCGGTATAGGCCTACTAATTTATAATAATCTGTAGTCCTACATAATTATTAATATTGGTGGCCAAACTGTCTTGAAGTTTTGAAAACAACAAAAGGTGCCACTTTTAAAAAGTCTTACTGATGCATCCTTGGCCTTGATTGGGAAACAATGATTGTATATCTAATCTATCGAAATTTCAGAGTTTATAAGATATAAAAATTAAAAAACACGCTTATACGACAGGTATGAATTATTTGACTAAACGAAAATAATAGACCGTTCACGCTCATTCACACACACTTTCCAACTCTCATCTTTTGTTTCCATTGTATAATGATAAACTTGACATCTGCTGATGATGGAAAGATTGTTGAAGGCACTAGTCGCTGCTGTAATTAATTTGTAGATTAAAAGAAATCAACAGTTTGCGTTAACAACAAAAACCATTGTTTGCTATGAAAATGCTACGCTCAAGCTGGACTCTGTACTTTCTTTGTCTTCAGGTTTCACATTTCAACAAGTAAAACGTTACACTAAAAATACAAACTCTTTACCACTAAGCCTTAAAGAAACGTTCATCTGAGAAGGAATATCATTTTACCGACTATATGCGTCTTTTATATTATAATTATCGCTGATAAATACACGGTAGTACGCTTCGGGTACCAACTTACCCTTCGGTATACTGCGTCAATTGGACAGCCCAGGTTGATGTCGATGAATTTGGCATCAGTACTTTCTTCTATCAATTGTGCACACTTTGTCATTGTGTACGGGTTATTTCCGCAAAGCTGAAATTAAATACGGCACATCATAAGTGTAAGGCTAGAGTGATAAGACAAGAATGCATAATGCAAATACATGTAGGCCTACTAGGAATGTCACCAATCAACTATTTTCAGACATTCGATCAGTAATCGATCTGTATGATTAAGTAAACAGCTAAAATTGATTGATTTATTATTTTTTTTGTTATTGGGTTTAACGACGCACTGCAATGATAGCGAAGATCTATTGGCGTCGAATGGATGTTTAATGAGATGATGGGATGACGAGATGAAGGTTTCTTGGGAAGGATATGGAGAAGGAAGTGATCATGGCATATATTGTAGGAACCACCCCGGCATTAGCCTAGACTACAGAGGAAAACCACGAAAAAACCCAGTACAGATGGACGTTGGCAGGGATCCCCCTTGCCTCCCAGATCACATGAAGCGAGCACGTCAACCACTGCGCTGCACGTGCCATTTTATGATTATTATTCATCGATTATTTACCAATGTTTTAAATCTCCATTCAAAAGTTCAGGCCGTGCCAACTTATTTTCGCTCAATTCTAGCTCGCTACTATTACATTACGTCAATCGTTACCTGAACGCCGAAGAGATCCTCCGACTGATGCCTTTTGACGAGCGCCCACTCCTGGTTGCGTCCGAGCAACAGTGACCTAGCCATGGCCATCTCGCCGCACGTTATGTCAACGCCGTACTCTTTGCACACGCGGCGGAACGGCAAGTTGCCCACGGTGGTCAGAGGCGACAAGTACAGTTTATCCCGCCAGTCAATCTGGAATAAAGTATTACGATTGGGAGTTCATCCAAAACTTTTCAATCACTTATTTATGAATTGGGTGAAAGGGAAAGAGAGAATGGCAGCTTACCAAGGTTCACAAGTAGATACGCCTAGGCCTACTTATGGTGGTGGACAGCCATTGGTAGAACACAGAGATGAAAAACACACGAGATTTTAGACGTTTCGGCTGTTGCCTTGGTCACAGTAGAGTAGTCTAAAATCTCGTGTGTTTTTCATCTCTGTGTTCTACCAATGGCTGTCCATCACCACACCATCAAGCTGCTGTTCTCTCTTTCACTTTCACCCAATTCATATATAAAGCTTGCAGGCTATTTTCCTATAAACATCAAGTTATTTTTTAACCACTTCTTTGCATGTGCATATTTCAAATGTGCAGTAGAGGTTAGATTTGAGTACAAACTGTTTCGAGCATCAGACTTGTTTTTCAATACCAATGATATTTCAATTTCTGGTTCCAAAACGGAATCTGAGATGGTTTGCCGATTTATATATATATGCTACCGAGCTCTAACACTTTCTTCTCATTTGTACATGAAGTATAAAAGTTGAGTTCATGTTTTTTTGGTAGGCCTATATAGGGCCTAGGGCCTAGGCTTATATATATATTGCTTTTTTCTCAGTTCACTTTTAATTAGCTTATGCCAATTTATGGTTCATTTGATGGTGAACTTATAATTTCCTTGATTTGGGAGTATGAATCAGCGAGTGATATGCATATTTACAAAATCCCATGCCCGACTTGACTTCAGTTTTTACTTATTAACGCAGAGGCATACATACCATACTGAGCCAGAATAGAGGCCAAGAAGGATAAATAAATCACACAGGCCTAACAAAGATTTAATACGGTAGTAACAAAATACAAAAAATAGTTTTTAACTCACCACAATTTTTTCTGACCGCCTTGTTAAAATGATATCATTGTCGGGAACTGGACCAATCTTTTTCTCTTCTGTTAAAACTTGGACTGCCGCAACACTGTCTGAAGCCTCAGAATTTACCGTCGTTTCTACCACACTGGCTTCATGTGTGTCGGAGGTTTTAGTAGCAACATCGGCGTCTTCCGTTGCTTCTGTCTTGACTTCAACCAACGTCTTACTTTCACTTGTTAATAAAGCTTTCTTTGCATCGTCTTTTTCTTTCCTCTCCTTATCGGCTTGAGCGATGACGGCGCCAGCTTTCGAGAAGTTGTATTTATTTTTACGCAACGATATCTGAAGATCTTTCGACAACGTGTTGAACGTTTTAAGACCATCTAATTGATATTTAAGAGAAACAGAAGTGTCGACTAGATTTTTGCCTTCAGAATCCAAGTGATGTGAACCAAACCTGTTGATATAAAATAATCTTCTTACCAGTAGTTATAATTGGCCATTTATTCAACATTTGTGTAGAGACAGAGGTAGCCCACAGTACAATAAAACAATACAATTAGGCCTAAGACTCATACATAGCAAATTTGGATGGAGAACATTAGTTTGTTGAAATTGATGAATACATACTCAACAACCCCACCAATAGCTAGGTTGTTTGGGGGTGCAAATGAGCGGATGATGGATGAATGACATATACAAAAATAATGCTTCAGCGGGACTCAAACCCACGCCTGAATTGCCTTCAGGTTTCAAAGTAGTGCCTTAACCGACTTGGCCACAGGGGCCAAATTACTTTGTTATGTAAGAATTTAGTTACACAATAAGGTTAGCTTGAATCATTTTTGAAGTTTTCAATAGTTGACTCGACTGGAATAAACATCATGGCCTATAGGCCTATTTACCTGCAAGTGAGCCCTCTTTGGCAACGACCTTGTTGCGAATATATGTAGCAAACAGGCCCAATATCCTTGGGTTTCACACTCATATACTCTTGGATATCGTGAAGGAACGCACAATTCTGCCGCATGCATTTACTCGGTGCACCATCAGGCACGCTGACATCGGAAACGGAAAAACACAAATGTTTCTCCCGTGCGAGTTTGTAAGGCATTGGACGGGCTTTGTTTTGTCCGCTGAGTTTCCTCTTTTGATCGCCATTGAGTTTAATTCTTTTGTGACAAGGCGCTTCATCGTCATGGTCTGAAGTATCTTCGTCGCCAACCTCAAGATTTCCCAACTGTTTTTTATCTTCTTCTGAAATACAATCCAACACTACTTTTCTTTGGTGATCTGGTATGACATATCTAAAACAAAGAAATCCACTGTATTATTAGATCTTGGTTACTTATGATGAGATAGGCCTACTGATGGGGATGATTATTGTTTGCTTAATGAACCCAAAGCAGCGGGGTTATTTGATACTACTCGTTGCAATAAAGATCAAGATATTTGTGTTTACATTTTTTGGTTTTACCCCACATCTAAAAAGTGTAATTGAAAAAAAAATATTACATGAAAAGCATCACTAGAAAGTGGTAAAATGATGATAACAGTGTCATGCTATGGTTGTATATAAAAACTATTTGGTTAGACTAGATCTATAGACCTCCTTCTGGTCCAGTACTAAGCATCACTCTTTCGAGTCTTGAATCTTGATAACTCATTGTCTAATCACATCATCAATGTAAATGTTTATGCTGTGCATCACCCTAGTCTCATCTTACCAATCCAACAGAGATAGGGCCTAGAGATAGGGGATATGTATTTTATATTAATTTATTACTGACCAGTCATTTACCAAACCAAGTAGAGCCATTGAATTTGTAGTAAGACTACAAATTCAATGGTAGAGCCCATGGATCTTAAGAGCTCATCTAAGCTACGATCAGCTGTCGTTCTCATGGCTTGAGTTAAAGCAACAACATCAGACTGCCAGAGTCCTCTCTATGAGATCAAATAAACTACGTGCAAACAGGGAGTGTGGATCGTGAGCCTTTTCGTGGGACTAGAAGTGGCCGCGCAGCTCTGCTATTGCCATGACATGAGTGACGGTTTAGTGGAAATAGAGATTACAAGTCATGTTGACACGAAGGTTGGTGTGGATAGTGTATGATAGGCCTAGTGGCCTGGTCTATCTCCTCGGTACCATTGAATTTCGGTACCAACGGCTTGTGGGAATCTAGTAGGCCTAGGCCTATTTGTTAGTCTTGCCAGCACCATTACAAATTCAATGCCAGCACGAACGGATGGGAATACTGGTTTTGGTTGCTGTTGGCACGAACCGCACATACCTTTGCGGGAATATAATTAGCCCAAAATTTAGGGACCATAATGTGTGATAATAGGCCTAGGCACTGACTAGGCCTACTACCATAACCATAAAAAGTCAGGCTCTAGTAAACCACATGTTGCCCAGCATGGGGTCCTGAAAGCCCACGGGCAATGCCAGGGGCCTACTCACGAAATGCAAGCAGGAAATTACAGATAGGTTCGTATTTTACAAGGATCACAGCATGACAGTTTACTTTACTACAATCCTTACTCAGATTTAATGCGAGCTACACCGTTTTCATACGTCCCACTGCTGATCGGCACAAAATCTTCTGCTTTAACCTGCGCCATTTTTAATTCAAGTTGCCGGTTGCGAGCCTGACGAGCCTGACGATCAGCTGAGGAGGCGGAAATTATAAAAATGGTGTTTGGTCAAAAAGGTTTTTAGATAGTAGGCCTACATACGTTATTTGTTTCCCATATAGACTTGACAGCCGAACGTATTTCAGAAGTTATTTTAGATGGACTGAATCATATGGCCAGAGTTGGCCAATTAGTTTACCCGTAGATTACAAACTCAATGCCCGTAGGCCCTAGTTCCACTCTGCACGTCCAGTCAGCTGGATGGGTGGCGATCATTTGTGTGTCACATCTTCTGTCAGAAATGTCACTTGGTCCTAACCTCAAACAGAAGAAAACAAATAATTTTGATCATGCTTTTGTATCGCAAGTACCAACGAACGCTACTTTTTTCTGTATTTTCTTTCATACTCGGTAGCATGGTTACCAATTTTTTCTTGAGAATAGAGAGCATAAGTCCAATAAACATTAATCATTTAAGTATATCCCAAAGTTTAAATCAGGACTTCACACATACCTTCAGCAGTCAAAAATATGTAATTATTATAATAGTACTTACCAGTCCTGATAATATTGACAGAAGAAATGCAATCCGAGAAACATGGTTTAAATTCTGTAAAGAGACCGCCGAGTCGAAGTGCTACTTTGTTATTGGGAGTAAGACGTTGAACGATTTACAAAATTCCAATCTTATTGCCGAACAAGAAGAATATAATGACCTGATATTGCTACCAAACATCATTGACAGCTATACAACTCTTACACAAAAATTGTTAGCATCATTTGTGTGGATTGATGAACACATAAAGAATTATGATTATGTCCTAAAATGCGATGACGACTCGTTTGTTCGAGTCAAAGAAGTTATTGCAGAGCTTAAATCAAGTTTTGAAAATGGAAAAGGACTGAACCTTTATTGGGGTTTCTTCAGTGGAAGAGCTCAAGTAAAGAAACGTGGCAAATGGCAAGAAACTGACTTTAACCTGTGTGACCGTTATTTACCGTATGCTTTAGGTGGTGGCTACGTACTGTCTAAGAAACTTGTTAATTTTATTTCAAGAAATTCCAATGATCTGAGGTAAGCTAGCACTGCAATTCACTCATAAATTACGGTACTGGTGAGATACATTGACATCTTAAAAAACAGTGCTACAATTCTGTATTGTTTTTTGCAGGTCATTTCAAAGTGAGGATGTATCTGTAGGAATTTGGTTGGCACCCCTTAATGTCAACAGGCAACACGACATCAGATTCGATACAGAATACAAATCTCGTGGTTGTTCTAACCGATATTTAGTTACACACAAGCAATCTCAAGAGGACATGACAAATATATATGCTTCGATATTGAGTACAAATAAGTTATGTACGAAAGAGTATCGATTACGGATGTCTTACGTTTACAATTGGAGTGTGCCGCCTTCACAGTGCTGCAACCGAGTTGAAATTAGCGATACAAACATAATTTGAAGACCTTGTTAAAATGTTAATATGAATAAAGGGTTTTACATTTCAGTTGAAATAGGTTTAAAAACACACCACCTGCCAGTTATGGCATATTATTGAACTGCCAGTATCGATAGCTTGCCACCCTTGGTAGCTCAGTCAGCTGAGGCACTGCTTCAGAAACTGAACTCACCGTTGGGTGTGGGTTCGAGTTAAGGCTTGGGTTTGTGTAAACGTCCTTTCACAAATCACCACTTCATAGTTTCATAACCACCCGCTCATTCGTACCCCCGTATATAACCTAGCTGTTGGTGGGGTCGTTGAGGAAACAATAGTTATTATATAAATTGCTTGACAAGCAGAATATCATAATTTAAAACATTGTTTTACTAAAAACTTTCACACTTGACGGTTTTTCTGAATTAAAATAGTGTCCTTGCTTAACGCTCTTTAAAAAGCAAGAATAATTACGAATGCCAACAGGAATTCGGTGGATTTTTTCCGAATCGGTTTTTAAAAAACGAGATAAATTTGTATTACGTAAGAGACATTCTTATGACTTTTACGTGTGGTTGTGAAAATTTAGGATATTTATTAATTGAACTAAAATAATAAAATTGAACATCATTTTATTCATTTTGTATGTGCAGGTAATTTATATTGCATGTTTGAGAATTGTCACCTATTAGTACTGTAGGCCTTATATGGAAAGGCCATTCTTACATTTTATTCACACTTTACATTTTTATAAATTTATAATAATTTGAAGAATATTAAAATTGTGAAAGTAAATGCAAAAGTTTTTCCTGATGAAGTTACAGTAAAACCTCGATGCAATCATTATTTGCCACACTACTCTCACAGAACTTAGAACTAGGCCTATAGCTATCTACGATGGATATGCAACTTGGACTTCCCATGTACTCCCAGCTGACGATCATCTCCAGTGCTAAGAAACCTTCGACACCACCTAGATCGCCTATATAAGCTAGCTATACAGGGCTCTGACGGCTTGAGTAGTCGATCTCAGTGGCTTAGATCGGTTACATAGATGTAGAACAACATCGCCTCAGTTGCATCTCCATCGTAGATAGCTATAATCTTACATAGAACCAATGTTACATTTTCTTGCGTTGATGGGTTTCCTCTCCTGGTCCCTTGAAAAACGATAGATAGAGATTTCACTGTAAGTGTAACATAGCAAATTATTGTTAAATGATCTACTTGTACCTGAAAGCTTGGACCTACACTTCCAACGTAATTAGTTGTACTGATTATTATACACATACATCATCAATATAAAGAGTAGGCCCAACTGAATAAATATAAATAAATAAAAATTGGTACGCTATATTTACGCTGATCGCTGATCAATGACCAATATCCAGGTTCTCAGTGCACCTCTAGCTTATACAATTCATTAAAACAACAATATAAACTAATATCAAAAAATAGGAGGAAACATGTTTTATATAAAAGATCAAACCTAATTGTAAAATTACCCTAATTACTTCTTCTTTCTGTCGGCTGTACACTTCGGACAAAACCACTTGCCCTTTGGTTTCGTCGTCAGGGCAACGCAGGCAAAGTGGAACCACTCGATCGGACACTGAAACAATAACACTTGGGTCAGCGTAAGCGTCATACCATAGTAGTATACCCACTAGGACAATCAGTTCGATTTAGCGGAATATCTTTTTTTTTTCTAATTGGGTTCAACGACGCACTGTAATGATAGCGAAGATATATTGGCGTCAGATGCATGATTAATGAGATGAAGGTTTCTTGGGAAGGATAGTGGAAAGGAAGCGGTCGTAGCCTTTATTGTGGGAACCATCCCGGCATTAGCCTAGACTACAGAGGGAAACCACGAAAAACAGGCTGTAAAGATGATTGGCGGCGGGGATCGAATCGGGTTCGAAATTCCCCTCGCCTCCCGGATCACACGAATATCTGCTTTTTGGTGATAACTTTTGAAAGGTATGAGATATCAAAATTCTATTAAAGACAAAACATTGATGTTTTCAATACCTTCAAGATGGTATAGGCCCAAGTGTCAACTACATATTTATCTCATGTCTCTCAATTGTCATGCGTATAGGACTAAAAAAAACTTTTTTAACCGTATATGCGTAACAATGAGATATGAGATAAATATTTATTACTTCCTCTTCATTAGAAAATTTCGATATCCGATACTGCGTTACCGTTCAAAAATTATCACAAAAAACTGAATTCCGCTGAATTGATTCCCATGGACCCTTAATACAAGTTGGTCATAAAAAACAATGTCATACTATAACATCAGAAAAATATTTATAATAATATCAGGAAATAAGGCTCATGACAAAAATGACGTGTTAAAATTAGCCAATGGAATGTACTCACATCTGGATTGTCGCATCCTATCATCTCGCCGTAGCTGACTTGATGACAGAGACAGTACGTTGGCTCGTTGGGGTCGACCGGCATGTCTAGCACGTCGGCCGGGTGGGTGATTCCGGCTATACCGGGCAGCACTGCGGCCAGCCCTGTGTCTACGGGCGTTACCGAAGACGCGCTGAACGACGTGGCCTTCGCGTCGCCCGAAGCTTTCTTCTGCTTCTTACGAACCAGCTTGGCGGAAACCTCTTCTTCCGACGAACCATTGCCGGAACGTTTCTTCTTCTCTTTCTCTTTCAGCTTCTTACGACCCTCTGTCAGAAAAAATGTAAATATTCAGTATTTTTTTTTCTGAAACTGTGACAAGAAATTTATAGAATTTAGTATTTGACAGTTGAACAAAAGAAAGTCCATCTTGGTATAATTTTTTAGATCAATTAAACCTATTAAAAAGATCAACAGGTAAAACCAATTGGAGCGCATAACAATTTTAGAACATACATACATCATTAAGAGTTGTATGCTTATAAGGAAGGCAGTGACTTACCAGTTTAAAAATCAAGGTGTGTACACATAGCTTACAAGTAGGCTACATTCCAAATTTATAAACATAAGCTGACAAGGGTATAACTCACGCTGCATTTTCCTAGTAGGCCTAAATTAAATTATAGGGCCTATATTGTGATTTTAAGAACACAAGCCCATAATATGATATTACTACTATACGTGCCCTAGACCTAGAATATAACCAGAACCTACTTTTCGTGACTCCGGCTTCTTCTTGATTCCGAGTATTACTAAGTGCCTTATCCTGTATTTCTGATTCAAATCTTGCCAAGTCAGAATCCAGCCTTCTTATGTGTTTATCAACCTGCACAGGAGAGAATCAGTTGTCAATTACAGAGACAGGAGATGTGATTTATTACATGAGTATTAGCAAAGAGGAAGACTTCCGTCCCACTCTTATGGAATGTTTTTTTTTTTTGGAAAGCACTGCACAGGCTGCAGGTTTGACTGACGACCAACATAAAAAACTTTTTCTGTCCAACTTAGAACTGTACAGTTTTAGGGGCAAATCGGTTGGACCAATCATGACATAGGCAATACCGATTATGTATAGAAACATAAACAGAATCGAGTTACGTCTACGTCACGACTCAGAAAATGGGTTGGGTCCTGGAGGAGAAGTAAATTATTTATAATTTTTGAAATTGTGATCATGATTCCTAGTTTTCTCTGAAATTAGGGGAATAAATATAGTTATTATTCAATATACCCAATTTCGTTTCACAGTTCCATTAGAGCCGGTTGTACCAAGTGATGATTAGTGAATTAAGCAAAAATTAGCAAAGTGACTTGTGACACCCTTGGATACATATGCTATATTTGTACTGTACCTTGAGTAATGATGAACTAATTAATATTTAATCATCAGTTGGTACAATCGGCTCTTAATAGTTAGGCTAGCTTAAGAACACATTTCAATTTTTGTGAAAAGTGGTCCAAATATAAACATTATCCTTACAAGTTCATAAGTCTGGATTGCAAGTTGCACTTTATCATCACCATATTCTTTAGCTTTATTAAACAAGTTCTGAATATTATTCATCTGTTCTTTCTTCTTATCACCCGATAGACTTTTCACATTTCTAAGATAGTCATCTGCATTTCGATCAATATTTCTCATGAGATCTTGAGCTCGGGCATCTAAATCACGCATCAACGTGAAATTTCGTTGAAGTTCGATAGGAAGATGCTCCAAACCTAGAAAGATAAGATTTAGTAATTAACACTCAAGCCCCACTGATGAAGGCCTACTGTATTATTATTAAGCATATCAAATTTAGGAAGAATGCAAGTGTTGCCGGATTTTTATTGCAGTTCTGGTTTTTAGCGTAGCTACGTTCTACAAGCTTCAAGTTCACGTAACACAGGTGGTAAGTCTCTGCAATTTGATTTACACTGAAACTACACCTAACCTGACCCTATGGTACCATGAGGTCTAGACATGTATATTTTATCTGACGTCGACATTGAGTTTAAAATACTATGATGCCGTGTACTGTAGGAGAATCGTATCTGAAATTTTGAAGTTCATAATAAAATCACTTTTTGTAGTCTGTCGACAGGTTTGTAAATTTGTATAATAAAAATATGCGAGACTGAAGCTACACATTATAATTACAAGCATACAATCCACCTCTATGCCTAGTTACTGCAAATGCTCTGAATGTATTGCATTTATACACTCTATCATTCAAAATTATAATCATCTAGGTTTATCTAGGTAAATATTTTACGTACCGTATCACATTACTCTCAATTGTTTTGGTTAAAACAGTTTACATATTACACACCGTGCCTTGTTATTGGTTTGCTCTGAGTAAATATACGCCATACCGATATTGAACGTTACATTTACTTTCTAACGTTTTTCATGATGGTCAGGGGTCAGGGTTAGGTAGGGTAAGGTATGTGTGGGATTTAAACATCATTACCGATACTGCAATTTTAAGCTTTAACCCTGACGATCACCTAACATAACCCTAAAGCAAATTTACACTGTTTTTTATTGCAGGCATGCCCCTCCAAGCCTTTTTGGCCTAATCATCACATGGGCTTATTTCAGATGCAATTTGACAGTGCCAAATCACGTCTCAAACTGTGTTGGGGAAATGAATTTGTTTTCCAAAAATCTACATACGTATGCCCAAGCATTATATTACAATGTTTTAACCATCCCAGCAGTGTGACAAACGTAGGCCTAGTAATACAGAATTAGTTACATATAAAGGGTAATGCCTTGATATTTTGTGAAGTGTCAATCTGAAAGGCTAGGCCTAGCCACAGGGCATTGAAGCAAAACTTGAAATTGAGCCCAAGTTTTTGATATCACACATGTGCCCTTCTACTTACTGTCCAGGTAATGCTCCAAATATAAAGCTGAAGTCATGATGCTCTTTAAGAATCTGATAAATTGCTAATAGTATTTAAAACAAAGTAAGTGTAATATAAAACACTGAATAAAACTCAAAACATTCAATATTGACAAAATTCTATCGCCATCTTTGTAATAACGGAAGAAAGTGGTACCGTCCAATCAAAACATTATTCTTCAAGTCAGTTTTAGGTTTTCAATAGTGGCTATCATGGACAGTTGATTGAGGCGCCACGGTTTCAAACTTTTACCGCGTTCCATTCCCACGAAACATCGAACGGTTCGTGGAAATAGTAGTTTTGGTTCCTGTACGCACGACCCGTGCGTACCCGTGTATTTTTGGTGGGAATAAGGTCGACCTTGAATAAGATTGTGATCAATTGCGGACTTTGCAATATTTATTCATAAAAGCAGTAGGCCTACATTTTTGTGTTTGTTCTCTTGAGAAAAAACGTGGGAACTGATGAAAAGACGATTTTATGCCATGGACACAGTAAATGACATAAGAAATAAAGGTAGGCCTAGTCATCCGTTTTCTTTCATACTTTAGGGCCCCCCAACTTCCTTAACTGGTCGTACATAACCTGTAACTTGTCAAAAACCGCAAGGATATACACATTTCATGTTATGTAATTATATTGATTTTGTACATCAATGGTAATATCAATACCAATTAAGCTGCCACACCAATAAAAGTAACTTATGTCTATTTAGGTAACCCACTCTAACAATGCTTCTCTATTACGTTATATAAGTCGTTGGCCATAGACGTTGAAGTTTCAAGTCAGTCTGCAACTTTTTATTTGTGGCATTACATAAGTTTCATTTACGCCTAGTTTACATTTAATTACATTCAGGTCACAGCTGACTACATCTTATTAACAAACATATCTTCCCATAGTTTGCTTGGTGGAAAGGAATCCGAAACCCCAAGGAGTTTGCCAAGTGAACCCGTTTGCAGTTGCACAGTGTGAACGTTCCGATTTGATTGAACTAGCCACCGAAATCCAGAAGGTGAGAAGAAATTGGCAAAAATGTTGGACTGTTAACTTTGGTCATTGAGTTTGTACAAATGCAATGCCCTGGATCTATAGGCCTACACTATTTTGTTTGCAACTGTTAAGTCAAGCTAATCTAATCCCATTTCAACTTCTTGCGTAATAATCAAGCTGATAATATGACCTTCACCCAAAGATAAAATGTTTGTACAATCACAGGCCTATGCCATGCAGTATATAGTGCCAATAATAGTGCCTAGCTAGTCAATAAAGCAGGTCGAGGACACAAGATAGATATTTACTACCGGTATGGTTTTATGCACGAGATATGACGGCATAAACCATCCATGCTTTGGTGGTGCAGTTAAAGGAAAACAGTCAATTGAAAATTCAAGTGTGTAGAATATGAGTAGGCCTATAATTTCCATTCTTTGTATCGCCGTAAATTCATGGTTGTATGTAGGCCTATACCCATTTTTTATATATTCGTCAGTAGTAAATAAATATCGGTAGGCCTACCGGTACTCCATTACTCAGGCAATTATGAAATCCGAGTGATTCAGTATTTCTCAAGTATCAAGTAGGAAGGTCAACAATATTGCATAACAGTCGTCTATTTGCGTTATATAGTGAAGCCTGTATGCCTAATTCCTATCGGCATTGTTTTCTCTCTTCGATTATTCATTTTGATTCACCCTACTCCCATTAAAACAAATGTTAAATTTCCCTGGATGGATGGTTTCATTCACTGTCTATCTTCTTTTATTTTCCATTCAGGCCGACAGTTTTGTACGAGCTACTACGTGCAGTAAACTTCAAGTAATTGCCGAGCAAGTTCGCTTCCTTCAAAAACAAGCCGAAAAGATTTTATTGGAGGCCAAAGAAAACACGGGACTGCACCACGCGGCGTGTAACTTCCGCAAGCAGCCGGGACACACTTATTATCTGTACAAACGCCCAACAGGACAATCGTACTTTTCCATGTTGTCGCCCGACGATTGGTCAGGCCAAGCTCCGCACCAATATCTAGGCACGTATCGGCTCGAGAATGATATGTCTTGGACGCCCGAAAACAAAATGACCCAACGTCAAGACGAACTTCAGCTTCTTAATAAGATATTGGACACTAATCAATCAATTTCTGTTACTTATAATGCAGTTGATTCAAACGCTGAGAAAATGGACAGTTCATAAAGTAATTGTGGGCCTAAATCTTACGCTACTTTGAGTACTTACTGAAAAGGTGTAAAGATTTACACATAAATAGTGAAATTAGCGTGGAAACTAACTTGGATTATGTCTATTTTTTTTTTCAAGAACTTTTGAAAGCAAGGCTTAGGTAAGAGCAGGATGAATTGCCCCCACAAGTGGTGTACTTTGGGCATACGTTGATTATTGCATACTCGTTTTCGGCTTGGCAAGTGCTCATCAATTCAGTGGAACCTCCACGCATCGTTCCCGGATCCATCGTTTTCCTGGTTCTATTGTTCATTTTGTCCCACCCTACTCCCATTCAAGTGATCAATGTTATCAACAATAATTATTGTTTGTTTAATGACCCCACCAACAGCTACGTTATATGGGGGTACAATGTTATTATTATTATTTTTACATTAGTAACACTACCAATGTTATTACCAGTTCCATCTCACCATGAACGTAACCAATGTTGAATATTCCCGCATGGATTGGTTTCTCCTGGTCAAAAAAGCAAGACGTTCCACTGTAATTGTTAATTTTGTGTGAGGCGTGTAATGAAACAGGATGAGTTGATCTAGAAGTTGAGGTATTGACTGTTGTAATAATGAAATTATTAAAATATTGTATTTTTTATTGGGTTTTAACTTTTTTTGTGTGATTGGTATCGATAACTATAACTGGTACTAAGTAACAATATACACGATGACTAACGATCCCCGAGATTTAGTCACGTCGGGCTAACTCTGTGATCTGAAAGGAAACAATTAAATTGGTTAATTATTATCAACGTTCTACATTCTTGTTCTTCTTACCCTCTTCAACTTATAATACCGGTATATGGATTGGGTGAAAGGGAAAGAGAGAACAGCAGCTTACCGAGGTTCATAAGTAGATACGCCTAGTCGCCTACTTACGGTGGAGAGCCTTTGAAATAACAGAGAGATGATTTACTACAAACACACAAGGTTTTGGCTATTGCTGTTCTCTCTTTCCCTTTTACCCAATTCATAGACATGTATCAAGCCTCAGGCTATTTTCCTAGACACACCTATTTTTCTTATAAGACTTAGAATATTGGTCTCGAGAAATAACTTGAATGTAAGTTGAATATATAACAAACTTCTTCAATTTGAATTCCAATGGACCCAAAAATACCCATTTGAAATCATTCAAGTCGAGTTATCAAAATATTTGACATTGAGCTTTTGGGTCAAAACTCGATTGTTTGAATTACGTATAGCAAAATTTGAACAGAGTTTGAATTAACGAGAGTTTACTGTAAGTGGTATGAAAATGGCATGAACAACAATGGAAAATTTTCTCAATATGTATAGTAATACTTTTCTAGAAAATGAACAACTACTTGGAATACCAAATTTATCTTGCAAATGGTATTTGGTATTTAAAAATTACCACATAAAATGGGTTTCAGGATTCTTCCCGGTTTGGGGCCGGTTTTACATACTCAGTCAATTATGAACTCTTGGTTAATCTGCTAACTATTGGTTAAGGTTAATGGTGATAACAAACTAATAAAAGCTGACAAGTTGAATAATAAATATGACCTAATTCACTAACCATCAGTTTGTAAAACCTGATGTTATTCAAGTGTTAAGCCTAATTATGAAAATAATACATATAATCAAGGGTAATAAATAATAATAAGTTGATGACAAATTGATCCACTATATGGTAATTAAATTGCTTTTTACTTACTATTCTTGGGTAACCTAAGGGATTCTGTATCTTGAACCATCACTTCGTGAACGTGATTATGGAATAGGTATTGCACTAGCAAGCATTTATCTTCACCTATGCAGGGGTCGTAGAATCCGGGCAGTTGGCTCTGAAAAGTAAATAATGATTTTTGTTATTGATTATATTGAAAATACAAATAACCACAATTTCTAGCCATGCAATCTTTTCTGGTAGCTTCTCTAGGCACCATACTCGAGCAATGGCAGGTACAAGAAATGCATACGCGACCTGCAGTAAGTGCCATAATTATATCTGAGGATATTTCTTTCATAAAGGAGATTTTAAATGAATTCTAGTTCCTAACCACGTCCATAGGTAAACACAAAACTGATGAACACTATTACAAATTTGTATGCAATTTGGACCAGCTGTTTTGAAGAAAATAATTTGTTAGCAGAATTGTTATGTTGTCAAGATTCACGGGTTTCTGGATTCGATATACCGGTATACCTAATGAATAGGGGTGTTCGGGTACCCGAGATGTCGGGTTTTATTTTCCAACCCGAGACCGATCCGATTCTCATGTAACACTAAAATCGAGTTTTTCGTATATTGCGCGGTTTTGGCGCCATTTACTTTATTTGTTGACTGATCAGGCAACAAATGAAGAAAAAAAGTTTCTCAAGAGTTGAGTAGAGAGCAGCATCGTGCACATAGTTAGGATATCTTTGATTCCAAAGTCATTCGACTTTTTGAAAACAAAGATGGGAGGCAAAATCTTGTTGAAAGGTATTGTAAATTTGTGTTAACTTAATCCCTAGTTTTTTTTACCACGTAGGCCTACGCTACATCTATCTCGTGATGAGTGAGGAGGATATAGATGTTGATCTATATTTGCTTCCAAATATAGATCACTTGACTGGCTCTGGCCTATACCTTCAGTAGGCCTAGGCCAATGCCTGGAGCCAGTAGATAGGCCTAGTCCTAGACCTAAGGAATTTGCTTGTACAAGTGCCTAATCTTGAAGCACCTGTTGAAATACAGTGTTTTTTCTAAAACCAGCCCGAAACCCGAGTTTTTTCCACTACCCGAACCCGACCCGAACCAAAAAAAACACTACCCTTATACCCCTACTAATGAAGTATATTTTAGATGAATCCAGGTGTGCAGAGTTTTCGATTATACTCTATCTAGACATCTCGCTCATCTTACAATGCATATTCCATGTTTGCCTAGTAATAATAACACCATACTTTGGTAGCTTCATGTAACACGAGCTTGGAATCCTTGACGAGACACTGCAACGGAATCATGACGTCGATGATGTGTCGGTAGTCGTGCTGATCCTCGTCGTCGCTGCCTGCGTCGCCCGCCTCTCGGCCGGCCGCGGTCGTGCTCATGTTCCCGACCGAGACCATCGGGCCGTAGAACGCCTTCACGATCACCAGGCCCATCTTCGTCTCCTCGTCGCTCTTGATACGAGCGAACGTGGCGCGCATCAGCTCCACGGCTGACTCCGCCTCTCGCTTCTTCTCAGCCATCCTGACGACAGAACTATTTATTTAATGTTGTTTAACCCTTTCACGGTTTCGCACGTATGCCTACCGTTTTACAATGTCGCCCGCCACAGGTTACGCACGGAAGTGATACATTCTCAAAATGAGCTGAATTTAGGCATTCTTATTTTCTACGGACCAAGTAATGCTTCAAAGTTGATTTATTTTTTGGTAGATGTCGTTAGTAGTTCATTACCGGTACCGATGATTTTAGGGAGTACGTTCTCAAATCCATCAAATAATAATCTAATGTGAAGAGATTCAACAAGGCTGTGTAGTGTATTGCTGTTTTCATTTCAATTTCTTCATTTAAATTACAACATTTTAATTGCAACATTTTAATTTGAAATAAAAATTAAAATGTTGTAGGGCCTAATTTGAACTTTAGTCTCACCAAATCTTTAGAAAATAACTATTTATCTTTATTGTGTGGTGAGTTATGAATTTAAATAAAATACTCTATTATTGGCTAACCTGGTGGGTTTTATATCACACATTTTACAAACTGTGAAAGAGTTAATGACCCCACCAACAGCTAGATTACAGGGGGTACGAATGAGCGGATGATGATGAAACGATTAAGGCTCATTCACGATTAAAGATTTAGCGTAACTTTAGGGTGTAACTCTATGACGTAAACTTGGACCGCAAAGCCCCCCGTAGAAATATAATATAGCATTTAATTTCAGTTTTGGTAGCCTACAGTTTTTCAAATGTAGCACTTTGTAGAAAACTATTTGAAAATAATAGCTGCTACCTGTGGACCAGATCAACAATAACACGATTATCAACAAAAAATTTGGATTCTTTCGGACTTTTTAATACACTGCAGGAAATTGACTAAAAAGCACTTATTATCGACAGGTATGCATTTGAGTTTGTAAAAACGACGACATATCTTGATGATCGCTGTAATGAGGGACGTATCATAGATGTTCTACCGTACCTCGTTTTGTACGACTCCTTGTGTTTCTCTTTGTCTCGCTCCTTCTGCTCCCGAACAATGGGGTCAACGACCAGTCTTTTGATCACCACCCACGCCACTATCGGCGCAATCGTGGCGTAGAATAGGGGACTAGGCATCACTTCTTCGCACAAGTGAATAGGAAATATGTACGTCTGGCTGGCGCGGCTAAGCCTGAAGGAGAAGAAGGAAAAAGTGTTGTGAAATTAAACACGGTGTTAATTGTATTAGCTTGCATCAACTGATTTCTCACTTTTGTTTAATCTACAGTTTTTAGTTACAAATCCTTGCATGTTGAAGCTGATGATGTGATGTAAATCTGTGGTTGAACAATCCCACCAACAGCTATAAATAGATGAGCGTAGCAAAGACTTTCATTTCACATACGGAAAAAAAAATCTTTAATTTTTTTTTGTAATTTTGTGCACGGCATACAGGTCAGGAAAATTGACCGATCGACTGCAAACTTTTTTTGAATATTGGTATCACAACAGAATAGGTTGGGATTGTTTTTCAGAAAAATCAGTGGTACGGTTTTACCAGAAAATTTTTGGAAAGTTTGCAAAATCCCCATAAGAATAAACCAAGGGGAAAATCTTTGAAAAACGAAAAATTTTCAAAAGCTTTCAAATTCATACAGAATATGAAAACAACTATCATACACATTTTGATAATTTGTACAACAATCGGATGAGACATAACGAAGAAAACGCAATAAAAGTATACATTTCATTGAAAATCAGGATCAAAACATGTAATGCAAAGTGTATATGCGACAGGTTGCTCTACAAATAGCAACAAGTTTTGCTATTTATGCTAGTTTTGGATTTGTCCCAGAATTCCATACTTCTAACCTCATCTCACAACGCACATTCTGCGTTTTCCTAGTATTATCAATTAATAATCAGTGATTTTTGGAGTAACCAAGACTGGCCTTGTTGAGTCACGTGATCACATCGAAAACTTCTCGGAGGATGACGTACAAAATAGTCAGGTCTTTATGGAAGGACCTATGCCAAACCCATTTATAGAATGGCATCACGTTTTAAACAGGCACCACTTCAGTACCCTAGGCATAGTGGACAAATCTTATATGTATATGTATGTATATATACACCTGATTAAATTATATCAAAGAGTTTCAACCAAATAATATGTACGATAATATGTCTATATCCATCCTTAGAATCTGTCTATGCAATTAGAGTGTAAGCTCTATAGTTCATCACGGGAGTGGAAAAAATATCCAAACAGGAAAATTCGACATTGGTTATACTGGTACAATATCACTATATGGACATAGAGTGGAAAAAAGTACATAATAGAAGCACGTCAACGATGGATCCGAGAAAGATTGATCCAGGGTTCAGTGTAGTCGCAACACAACAACTTCATTCAATAGGACCAGAATATCTAAGAATTATTTCCGTGTTGAGCAATAAAACGAGCGTGCCGAGTTCTTACTTGATCTTGAGCTGTACGCCTAGAGGTACGCCCACGCTGACGGCGGCCGACAAGGAACTGTGCTCGGAGACTCTCTTCTCCGCTCCATACTCGAGCATGCTGCCAAATGTACCCAACCTGACACGAACAAACACAAAACATCAATAACTCATTGTCTGGGAACAACCGAAATATCGGCTTCTAGTTTGTATTGTTGATTTCGCTATCTACAACTTAGGTCTATTATAAAAAATTATCAATAGAATAGAATAGAATAGGATTATTGCACACTTTGAGACATATAATAATTATACATGGTGTTCTCGGTGGTGTGAAGATTCAATTGTCGTAAAATATGATGCAATATATGAGTCGACGGAGAAGTGTCAGCCCTAGATACCCGCACAAAACCGCAACCAGCGATCATGCACGGAACGATCCCCACGAATCCGCATCAAAGTCACAACACATAGGTAGGAAAGATCATCGAATACATATGAATGGGGGAAAGTATGTGTTCGATGCGTCACGTTCAAATTGATAAACTGAGCTTTGCCTTGCATTTGCATTTGGTCGTGCTTCAACAAATAAGTGTAAGAAACGTGTAAGAACTACGTTTACGAGGCGTTTAAGAATAATCCCTAGCATACTGAGCTGTTCGCTGCTTTCTGTGTGTGATCCGAGTTTAACTGAGAGCGGTCTAACCTTGACAAACACGCAACCTGTTGAGCTCGGAACAAACGTCAGACGGTCAGACTCGGGACGGCGTAGCGCCAATATAAGCAGTTCATATGACGTTTGCGTATCAAGGGGGATAATGCTGTTGCATTAAATTTTTGATGATAGTAAAAATAATTTTAAAATATTCTTACTTAACGCAGCCCCGCAGTTTGAGGTCGAACTCCTCGACCTTGTGCGTGTAGGATAGCGAGATGAATGAGTGGGGAATCCCGAACTGAACGTTGACGGCCGTGTGAGACGTCTTGGTGTCGCGTACGATCATCGTCGACATGGCTGACTGTAGACCGGCACGCCAGTTAATGTAACCTACGGTGTGCTTGTCCAGCTGGCATGCCAGCGCTAAACAGTTACTTACATATATAAGTAAAATTACCTAGGTACCAACTAGTAATGACATCGGTCCTGGGATTTGAAGACTGGTTAGGACCGGTCTATACAGTAAACCCTCGTTAATCCAAACTCGGTTAATCCGAAATTTGATGTATTTCGAACTTGAAATCAGTCCCCAGCTGAAGGTATGGGCATTTCAATGTTAATTAATATGGTTAATCCGAATTTCGGTTAAACCATAACTCGAACTAATATTTCGTTCCTTCAATTGCTTCAACACTGATTTCGGATTGGATAATTCGAAATAATCCGAGTGAATTCCGTGAAGTTATCACTGTTTTCCCAATTTCCATCCTTTTTATTTGATGCGTAAGAATGAGTGGAAGCATGCTCACGCATGCTCAGCTGTTCCGTGCTTTGTGTACCGAATGCAGTCGACCTTGACGAAGTCTGAGCTCGGAACACTCGTTCGTCCGATTCGGGACGGCCGAGCGCCAATAGAAACGGGCCATATGAGGATCACGCGTCACGGAGATAGCCGAGTACACACGATCAGCGAGGCCCTTAGCAACGGATCTATCACGACGTAGTTTCAGCCGGTGACATACGACATAGCGCGCAATACGAAATTAACTATATTCTGAGCGGGAAAATTTACTTTTTGATTAATCCGAATTTTTATAAACCGAAATCTTTTTTTTTAGGTCCCTTCGATTTCGGATTAACGAGGGTTTACTGTACTTGAAAAAAAAAATGAAATGTGAAAGTACTAAAATCGCAAACCTTGCAGTAACGCTTGACTGTCGAGTATAATGTGACGATTTGATACAAATGATAAACTCTTCGAGATATCGACAGGTTAAAGATAACATAATTGAATTATGATTTCGTCAACACCAAGATTAATTAAGACGGTCATTAAAAAACATATGAAAACAATATAATTGTAACAACATAAAAGACTGGTTATGCAAATTGAGGACCGAGCAGTTCAAAGACCGGCTCCGGGTACCCGGTGTTATCACGAGTAGTAACACATCGTAAACCCCAACCATCTATGCAATACTTGTTATGATTTATTACTGTTTAATGAGCAAATTAACGAAAATATTGAAATAATTAATAAATAGGGCCCACAATCTTAATTTTCTGGATGTTGTAGGCCTACTATTTTTGATTGTCTCTAAATCCTAGCAATGTTGATTTTTTTTGGTCTACATCACTTGTCATTATGATATTGTCTATAAATTATAACTACTGTACATTATCAACTAATACTAACAGTAGGGCCTATGTCAAATATGTCAAATACTGACATCGATTCAACAACTGTCAGACTGTCTTATCATAGATGACTGTATCGTTGAATTATCAATCGATGACTGTATCGTTGATTGCTTATTGGAGGAATTATCGATTGATCAATAATTGGTTAGTTTACTACAGAAATAATTGATACTCAATTAGTTGAAGAGATGATCGGTGAAAAAGCAATCAAGATAATAATAACAATAATGAAATAAATATAATTCACAATATATAGTATGCATATGTACCCAAGCAATTAGTAAAAAAACAGGTAGGACCGGGGGAACAGGTAGGTGAGCGGAACGAATTTAATTCAACGAAATAGAATTTAGTACTGGGCATACTTACTAGTGACTAGGCCAGGTCTAATACCGTGCGGTGTAAACTGGAATATTGTAGCTGCGTTTCCAAATGTCCGTTTCGTCAACGTTCGAAACCCTTTCAACGAGAAGACAGGTCCGTTGCCAACGCCGACATCTACCTCAACCCAACCCTTCTCGGAGATAAGTCGTCTGGCCGAAACATTCAAAGCCCCCGTGCCGTTACCGTTCTGTGTTGCCAAGTTGCCAGACATGGTGACTGTGTCGCGGAGAGTGAGAGGAGCTTCGATCGACTGAGAAAATGACATTCCGCTAATTTCGATTGTTGGCAGTCCTTTCTTGGGCCTAGAAATGAGAGTGATTTCAACTTATAATTAGCAACAATGACCTGCAAATAAATACAAACTTCTCTCATATTGGGTTGACCTACGCACGTTATGATGTACAAACAGTATCGATCACAAGGCCCTATGATAACGATAATTGGGTACAGTAGTAACTTGTTGATTCATGATTTCACATTATTAAGAACAGTTAATATGCACATTTAATACACTGAATCAATTTGCCAAGTCAAAAGACATTAGCATTTCATTTAATTAGACCTATTTAACGAGTGTTGACTTCAAATACCACCGGTTAATCTACTGGACATAGTTAACGATTTCCCCACAGAGTGCGTCACATTTATGCACGTTTACAAGTGCAAGCGAGAATCGTACAAATAATTCAACTTGTTGAACTTGTTGAAGTTTTTTAAATGGATTTTGAAATTTAAGAAAGGAACTACATGGTTATAAAATTCCTCGTTTATAAATAAATTGGGGGCCCAGGCTTAATGGGTTAAAATTTTAAAGTGACACAGAAAAATGGGAATAATTTGTATGCCAATAGGTCCAAGATTCTCAAATATCCAATTCTCGTGTATATGATTAATCTTTCACTCAAGTAAATATAATACATGGCATATAGACACACAGTATAATCTGAAACAGGTCTGGCTTGGAAAAAAAATTCAAGCTGTTTATCAAGTCAAAATAAGAATCTATAAAAAAAACATTCAACTTACGCGTCTTCAAATTCGTCATAATCATATTCATATTTGTTAAATACATCAGTTGCATTGATATTGACGGTAACGTTTCCTTTGGGGTTTGTTCGTTGCTGAAGTCTCCTCTCTTCTCGTTCTCTGCAAAAATCAGATGGAGTGAACAAATTGTAGGTCTACACCAAATTAAAACAGTTACATTTTTTTGGCCTACGTACATACCTTGCCAATCTTTCATACTCCTCACGAATCTCCTGTGGCGTTTTTGAGCGCTGCACTATCTCCCATCCTTCTGTTTCCAAGCCTCGTATTCCGAGACTGTCATATATCGCACGTTGATGAGGGTCACTCAACACTTCGTATGCTCTCTTCGTTTTATTGAAAAGTGCTTCTGCCTCTTTTTTCCGTGAAGGGTCAATGTGTTTATCTGGATGATAGAGTCGACTAAGTCGACGATAAGCATTGCTAATTTCTTCATTTGTTGCCTAAAAAAATGTAGGGCCTATATTGATGTTTTACTGACGTCCAGTCCAAGAAGGTAAACCCACTAGGACTAGGCCTAGGATACAAATTCAATGGCCTAGGCCAAGCCTATCGAATCGAATTCCGAAGGTTATGTCATCTCAACACTAGGCCTACTGATCAGGAGATCTAGGATTCTGTTCCCCGATGTGGGCCTAGGCCCAAGACATATGCATTGACTAAGCCTAGTCTTGAATATTCAACAGTGTCAGAATAAAAGGTTATGCACCTAGGCAAAGCAACTAGGTTCCTAGGTAGGCCTATGTATTGATTCTACACCTTAGCCCTAAGTCCAACATGATAATAGGGATGAGCTTCAACATCTAGGGAAGGCTTAGGCCTAAGCCATTGAATTCAATGCCTAGGCCTACTTACCGTTCTTGCGACGTTCAGAAAAGCATAGAAATTATCTTCTATCACAACCGCATCATCATTATCGTCTTCCATCACAGCTTCGCTTTATAATTATTCTAAAATAAAACCAATTACACTAAAAAAGTGAAATATAATTTGCCTCCATGCACATGATATTTCATCACTAATTTAGCACTGGTAGGTTGGCAGTTGTCAAACTGTTCAATGTCGTCCAATGAAAAGACAAACTTTTCAACTGTAGTAACCAATCATTATCTATTTACATTCCGCGGTTAGTTTCAAGGCTCTCCAGTCAGGTTTTAATGTCAAGATAATTTGTTCCTGTGTAGGGCCTACCCCAGTTATTTGGATTATCTATTAATATAAGTAGTCTACTTTAATAAAACATGAATTATAATATAAATCGTAGAAGGCCTAAGTATAAATCCATGAAGAAATTCACCTGCTGGTGTATATATACCGAAATTTGTTAGAACATGTCAATTAAACTTTTTCCTAAAATCCGTGTCCAATGAAATATTATACGGATTACTTGATAAAAGAACTTATAATAATAGAAAAAATAGGGAAACTCTGAAGAAGAGGTTACATTAGAGTTTTAGAACATCAGTTTCATATTATATATACCTAAATGTGTTTATTTGTACTATCACAACTGCACTTCACCAACTTATAATAAAATTCATTTTACAGAGTTGGCATGGAGATTGCAAGTTTCATAACATTATAAAATAAATAGTTTTGTAGGAGATGGAAAATTAAATAATTACGCATAATAAATGTGATAAGTCTATTGATAAATAATACAGTATTTGGAACGAAAACGTAGACAGCTCAAGCTTACATGCTTACACAAAAATTACGAGATAATTTTCTTTAGAAAATTACAAAAATACAAAAATACAATTTTATTAAACGATAATAAAATTAGTATTTAGAATCATTATGACATGTTTTAAAATATATACTATATAGTCTATTTGCTCTTAGACCAACCTTATCGCTACATGTCACATAGCATCTTTCTGTGGGGTACAATTGGTTTTAGTTGCAATCACGGATATAATGACAGCAAAAACGTTATTTGCCCGTAAAAGTGACAACAGAATGAGCTCCTAAATATGATATGGTTGGCCAGTGATATGAGGTTAAGAAACTGACAACAATGGGAAATATGTAGCAAATATTATTGTTGTAAGTTGTGCATGCATCTTTTCTACTACCGCTGGCAGCGTAACTGCAACTTTCACTACCGAATACAAAAAGTTTTAGCCTTCTAGATAGGCCTACAAGGAAGAGCAAACAACACCTACACTCATCCACAATGACATCCTACAAACACACAACAACACACATTCTACAATAATACTAATACTTTTAGATATTCCAACATCAAAAAACATTTATGGGCATAACAATGCTCTGAATATTGTACAGGCTATTGTAATGGGACTTGTGTAAAAATATACTATTTAACTATAGTACAAATCAAAGGTTATATTTTATTCATTGTTATTATTTAATCTATAGCTATCTGTACATCCAGGTAGTTTTAGTTTTACTGAATGTCCTTGAACGGAGAAAGGGCCAGCCTCACTTGTATGCAACTTTTCATCGTCTAACGTCATGCCGATATTTACAATCCCTGTAGCGTAAATACCGTTGGCAATAGACGTCACCTTGCTAGTCTTTGATGAAGATTCTGGACTTTCTTTACTCTGAAAAAAGAGGAAAAGAATGTAAATAAAATTCACATTCACATTCTACAGTCAAGTAAATTAATAACAACAAATACCTTTTTGTCTGTTAAGACAAACAATAAACTAGGATTTCAGCCGTAAAAGTTGTCGCAGTACGATAAATCTCTAACTTTTAAAAACAATAAAAAAAGTCGGACAAGATCCAAAACTTCTCTGGCGGCAACGTCGGGGTGTATTTGGCGGCAAATTTTATGACTTGTGACTTTTTTGAAAAAGTCGGACAAAATCCATCTTTCAACTATCGATAATTTAACCATCAGTGTTGAGGATCCTTAAAGGTCGATTCCTGCTCTTCAAACTTTAACAATATACGTACATTGTCAACTTTGCTCGTTAAAATTATGAAGTATTTTTTCACTGCGCATGTTTGATGTCACTGATTAGGGCCTACACATTATACGGCCAATAGAACATTTTGATTAATTATTTGAACTTAGAGAGCTTGGACAAGTCAATACTTGCTCTTCATCTAGACTCTAGAGTCTTCGATAATAAATCTTCGTATACAGGGCTGTAGTATCTCTATATTTTCTTCAGGACACATTTTATCATAGCTTGATCAACCACTTCAAGCGACAGAAACTGTATATTGTTTGCTACTTTTAGTTCACACCCAATATAATATCAATCAAATTTTATAAAATGGTGGAAAATCCACAAAACTGACATTTTATTCACATATTCATAGAATTACTTAAGTACAATGTTTACCCGTTTAAGGTAGGCCTGTTGTCTATTCATTTTAGAAACTTTTTCGTCTATAACGTTATCTATAACGAGAAATAATGTTTTTCTATGTAGGCCTGTACTTGCCATTTGTTTTAGCCTGTACTTACCTCCAAGGAAAGATGCAGTTTTTCTTTTAGACTATTTGGTAGGCAAGAGATAAGGTGTCTAATTGGCGGTGATATCAACGACTCATCCAACTGGCCAGGTTCCTGTATTCCTGTTACGACGCTCACGATTAAACCAATGACTACGGTCGTAATGCAACCAATCATTGAGAACCACAAGTACGAGATGCGGTACAGTGCGAATACCCTGCAACGTTTCATCAAAAAAGGTTTAGTTTAATGTGAAATCAATGAAATTGAAAGCATTGGAAGAGGATTCATCAGAAATCAAGACACAAATCAGAAAAAACTTCACAATAGTCAATCCGGTAAAAGTCGAAGACCATTTTTGGGAAAAACCATTACAAAGTTTCAGAAAAACTTCCTAAGATTAACCCAGAGAGGAAAATAAGAAGAAACATTTTTCCTCACAGATTCAAATTCCCACTGAATAAGAAATAGGCCTACACAAGACTGACAATTTTCGTCTAAATCTGATTAACCGTTAAAAAAAAGTCAATACATACTTTTTTTGCATAAAATAGCTGGTAAATAATAATTGTTATTAGTATTTTGGGAGCTTGACACATCAATTCACAACTTTCTAGACTTGATAGTTTCCAAGTGAAAGTGTGCATGATGCTACCATATATTTTTCACACACATCAAGTGTAAAGTTTCCATGTATAGCTCATAATACATATCTCGATCATCTTACAACGCATTGAAGCATCTGTGTAGTCTAATTTTCTGACGAGGGTCCCCTTTTGCTTCGACCAAGTTCGGTTTGATTTCCTGACAATATCACTGTGACATAGCACAGTGTTGTCATAATATTACCAGCCACTTACTCTGGTTCAGCGATTAATGGAATCGCTGCCAACATTGTTGACGTTGTGTTCTGAGCACAGTTGCACGTTTCGACTGACGTTGTTTTCGTCTCGTAGCTTATTCGTCCGCTTGCAACCGATACCTGCTGGCCAATCCCGATCCAGAGAACTAAAGCTGTGGCGGTCAGTGCACCAACCATTGCACCCTGGAAATAAGGCATATTTATATGTATTAAAGATACACTTATTTCTAGGGGTGTGCAAGCACTCGAATTTTCGAATTCGAGTTTCAAGTTCAAGCTCACATTTCGAGTTTGATTTTTTTTTTTTTTTTAAATTTCTTTAAAATAATTCTTCTTCACTTTTCTTGTAACCTACCTGTATTGTTCCGAGTATAAAATGTGATTTTTCCCGAATTTAGGGTCCACAAGTCGCTACTGATATAGGCCTACGAATCTTGCCCTAGCATCGGTCAAAAACACGTTTTTAGTTTGGAATTGGGTGGTGCATAGGCCTACTAAACGTACGGCGTGTTGAAATTGGTCGCTCTATAGTAATTTATACTTCCCTCAAAACCAATTGAAAACTCAATACTTCATAGGGCTTACTAATTGATTTTTTTTGGAACTCAAACTCGAAACACGCGATTTTCACTTGAACTTAAACTCCACTTGAACTTAAATTCTCAAACTCGCACACCCCTACTAATTTCAAAACCACTTCCAATATTTATCATGAAAATCAAATGATGAATAATGTTTTCAGTTACCTTGGCGTTTGCCCACGGAAAGAACATTCCTAGCGTGAACAATCCCAGCGTGATGCCGCCAGCCATCCCGTTGAAGCTCAGTGCAACCTTCAAAACACAGAGATAGAAAACTTCAAAATGACAATAATATTGTTAACGTTTTCGCTCGTTTCTTTTTCTTTCCTTAATGGTAAACTCGAGATGAGATGAGTAGGTCGGTTGGTCAGGAATGTAGGTTAAGAGTATAACACGGTAAACAATGTTGAAAATTGATTTTAGTTACATTAAATGAAAATAACAATGGGCCTACATATATAAATGGTTACACAGTATTTAAGTGATATATATATATATATTCGTAATAGCTTAGCCTACTGATCGCCGGTTTTACGATCAGCAACGTTAAAGTAAATATGCCGGTTTTACAGTGTCGCAGGTTCGAGAGCAAGATAGAGACTTTAACAATAATTCAACAATATTTAACAATATTTAACAATTTAACAATAATAACAATACATATTTAACATATTCATAATATTTAACAATAATATTTAAAATATTTGTGTGTGTTTTGCTATGTAAAATCAAATAACTGACAATAAAGAATATTATTATTAGCGCACCTGCAGTACGCTGCCCATCTGTTCCACGATGAAGACAAGTGCGAAGCTGAGAAGACCAAACGCGATCGATATCCACTTGCCGGCCTTCGCTCCTTTGTTGTCCGGCAACGTTATGTGGAACGCCCCGTTGATGAAATCTTTCACTGTTACCGCTGCGAGAGAATTCAACGCAGATGCCACGGTGCTAGAACAAATAGGACGGAGAAATTGAAAAAATTAAAAAATCTATATTACTGTAACTAGATCATAATTATTTATATATATTTTTTTATACTGGGTTTAACGATGCACTGTTATGATGGCAAAGATCTATTGGCGTTGCATGGTTGGCCAATGAGATGATGGGATGATGAGATGAAGTTTTTTTTGGGTAATGGGAAGGATAGTGGGAAGGGAGCGGTCGTGGCCTATATTGTGGGAATAATCCTGGCATTAGCCTAGACTACAGAGGGAAAAAACGAAAAACCCATGTGAAGATGGTCGGTGGTGGGTTTGAACCGGGTTCGAAATTCCCCTCGCCTCCCGGATCACATGAAGCGAGCGCGTTAACCACTGAGCTGCATGTGCCGGTGAAATATTTGTTCATTTTTTTTTTTTTTAAATTTCATGCACGGCATACAGGTAAGGTAAAAAGAGCAATTGACTTGAAACTTTTTCTGCATATTGGTGTCACACCAGAATAGATAGGGATTGTTCTTTTGTATCAGTGCAAAACTAGTATCAATCGAATAATACTGTACAGGATATTATATGCGGATATTATATTTTACACCACCTCCATTAGGACTATCATACTTTGTTAGATGCTCATCGATGAGAAACAAAATTATTCCCTTACCCTAAGGATGCACTGAATATTCCTGCCACAAAGAATCCAGGAACGCCTTTCCAGGAACCGAATGTGTTCATTACGTACAACGGTAGTAACTGGTCACTTGCAGATATCTCCTAGTAAAAAATAAAACAATACTCAGTTAGAAATATTAATCGCTACTAGTATATTGAAAAATGTGTTGTTTATTCGAGCTTAATAGAAAATAAGCTGAGCTGTGAGCTCAATTATTCAAATAAAATTACAATTAAATAAGTACAATCACAATACAAATACAAATACAGTTAACAAATAATGGTAATATATTGTACTGTAGTTGATTTTTTTAATGTAAATTACCGTAATTCTCGTTATCATTTTATTATTTATTATTTTTTCATATATTTTTTCGTTATTGTTTTAAATACATTCAACAGTCTAGGAAACTAGGAATAGGCAGATATTCGAAATTTTTGAATATTTTATGTTAGACTGAATCTGAAAGTGGATTCTGATTCGATTAGAAAAACATGGATTTGCAAAGCCCTACAAAACCAAGAAAGATAATATTTTACTTTGTTTGTGAGCGGATCACAGTCGTGGTACTCGGCGTACATGATCATGCCCGTGTAGAAGTTGATGGTGAATATGAGAATAAGACCGAAACAGCTGACCCACAGAGCGCTGGAAATACATCATCATTTGTTAGTACATGATTCATCAAGAAACATAACGTTATTCATGATTCATACAAATATGATTTATGAGAGCCTCGTACTACATACGAATATCCACAACTAGTTTTCCCAAGTTCCTACTCTGAGTTGTACGGACTTAGCGAGTTCGTCCCGGACGCAACAAGAGGAGAAGGCTATGTGCCAACTAAATAAGTGTAAAAGCATTGGTATACATTGGTCTGCAATATATTATAAATGTACAGAAAGTCACTGCAATGAAATATCAATATATTTCAAAGATGATTTTTTTTATCATAAATCTTGTTTGGAAAAATCAACAACCCTAAAAATAGCTTAGCTAAATAAATGTAGCAGTGATATTTGTTATTGTTATTTAAGTAGATGACTTTCTTCTTCTTTGAACAAATATTCAAAAAATGGACATAAATGTCACCAAACAATATAACAACATAAAACAATAACATTAACAATGATAACAATGATACCGTAGCAATATTAAAAAGTGTCTTTGTTCAATATTTATACATGCTCACAATAAACACTTATTACACTCTAATATATTATAATATATTACGTGACACATGATACATGACATAATAGGCCTAAACAAAGATCTGGCTGAATACTTGAGCCAGCAGTTCAGTAATGAAGTAATTATTACCTCAATATCGGTATTGAGCTATTGCCTCAGTCTTCGATTGTTTTATTTTACTTCAAATTGATATGAACCCATTACTGGAATGTATTACATTATACACATTATTATTAGTTACATTTATTAGTTCATTATTTATTTAGTTCATTTCATTATTAGTTAGGCACATTATTAGTTACATTATTATTATTACCAGGAATGTATTAGAAAATCATATCATAAAATGAACCATAAAATGAATTGAAATCTTACCTTCGGGCTTGTGTGATGCTTTCTACGGACAGATATTTCTGTATTGTTGCTTGGTTGGCACAGAACATTGTTAGCCAATAGAACGTTCCGCCGATTATCACAGACCACACACTGTTGCGCACCGTGGGGTTGGGATCCAGGCTGGAAAAAATAATTTGCAATTTCAAACGGTGTTAACAACCCTCTTAAGTGCCGAGTTGTATAATTTTCATTACACATTCTTTTTTATCGTCGACTTTTGTATCTAGATAAAAGTTAAATATTTTATATAAGTAATTTATGTAATTGAATTGTATTTTATATACATAATTAAGCTGAATCCCAGTGGTCAATCAGTGTACAGTGAACAGCTGACAATTAATAAAGTTGATATTCTTTGTTTTTTAAATGAGTTACATTATTATTCATTATTATTAATCGAGGTGGTGGTGTCCCGTTCAAATGATCCTACATTTCACTCCTAGCCTCAATTGGGGAACAATTGTTTTGTAGTTACGATGTTGGTAAAAAAATATATTGTAGGCCTACACATTGTTGAGCTGTGCTTAAAATCAAGGACATTATTTAGATTACAGTACTTCAATACAAATATTCACAGAAGAATGTAAGAGTTAGGCCTACACCATTTTTGAAGCTGTTGATTATTTATAATTACGGTAGAAATAACAAGTTGTAGTTTAAAAATGATTTATTGAATATCAAATTATATGATTTACATGCCAATAGACCTCAATTGGAAACCTTTGAAAACATTGAAGACTCGATCATATTATTATAATCAAGGAATTGATGATGATTTATTGATTATTCTTAACTAATTAACATTGACCCGTTTGAAGATGTTTTACGTTGGTAATGGCTTACTTGAAGAACTCGAGTCTCCCGGACTTGGAGTTGTGTTCCCAGATGACGGACGGTCCGCCCGCGATGGCGTCGCCCAGGCCCAGGATCAGCAGGATCGAGCCGACCAGGACAGCTGCTTGGAACGTGTCTGTCATCATCACCGCTTTCATGCCGCCCTACCACAACGACAACAATACATTCACACATGCCAGCAGTCTGCCATTGCCACAATAAGTAAGACTAGGGTCTACATAGGAAAACTGAATCAGATGAGAAAAAAAAATCAAAAAGATTGGTAAATTATAGATGGTAAATTTTCGTTTTAATCGATCAAAGATTTCTTGTAATTGTTGGAATTGATAATTTCATGATTTTAGTGCCAGTAAGTGTAGCCTGGAAACACTGATTTTTTTCAGAAAGATTGTGATATTATGAATGAATAAAGAATGACTGAATGAGCAATATAATCAAGATAGGTAATAAAATGAATAGGTATCAAGTCTAATAACTAATAGTAATAACCATCCAATATCAAAAGAGAACGCTATATTAATTGAATTCCTTGCACAGATTTTCTCTCATGATTTTGGGCTACACATAGTTAATATATGTATTAATTTAATTTATGAAAGATTTTGCAATCACAATTACAAATTATAATGTTTTTTTAAATTCAATTCATCTCAAATGTGGCCTACGTGCAAAATATACATTAGGGCCTATTGTATAATTTAAAAGAAATATTTTTCCTCTTAATCATTATTACTACTTTGCATTCAGTCAGGTCTTGCTATGCATGGTTAGATTCAGATTAGTATGTTCCTGACTTTGTCACATATCTACTTGGTATTTCCGCTCACCTGAGAAGCGTAGAATATGCACACCACATAAACACAGGTAACTGCAACGTAAGTGTTCAGTCCAGTAACTGTAACGTAATAACAAATTGAAGACATTTAGAAAAAAAATCATGTTGATAATGTGATGAATGTGGTATACTTTGTTCATTATCTGAATATGATTTGTGATCATTTTTCGTTCAACAACCCCATCAATAGCAAGGCTATATGGGGATATGAATGAGCGAGTGAGTTATGAATGATGTTCACAAAATACCAATCATTTTTGTAGGAGTCGAATCCTTAATTTGACTTGACTATAGATACGAAATTAATGATTTATTAATTCGTTCATTATTATATTATCTGCCGTATAAGCTAGCTGTTGGTGGGATTGTGAAGCAACATTGAACAAATTATAATATATTTTACAAAATGTAGCATTTGGTGACATTTTTAGGGTTCAAAAAAAAGGAAGCGCAAAAATACGTATTCAAATGCATGGTTTTAAATTTATTGTGAAGAATAAAGTAAAATATCTATGAAATTGACTAGATTGATTGACTGATTGTATGTATATTATGTCTTACCGTGGCTGAGTGCTAGTGCTGGGGCATAGACAGCCACCGACGTGTATAGCACCATCTGAAATACGTACATTGCCGACGCAAATGTGCGCGCGTAGGAATTGAACCGCATCTCCAAATACTAGAAAAAGAAATATTAAAAAGTTGGTCAAAATTGCAAACTTTCAATTGAAAATTGAATACTTTTGTGAATAAATGAATAAATGAAAAATGATGAAATAGTCAGCAAAATTAGTCAGCAAACAAAACAAAACTGTTAAAAAAAAAACTCCATTCTTCATTTAAAAAAATAAATAGGATTGGCAAAACTGTAACTGCAAATTATAATAATTAACGACTTGCAATGGGTGTGAAAAAAAAGGGATATATGGCTAATCAATGTCAAATTGCAAACTTACAATGTAAAATAATAATTCTGTGAGCAAAACTTGAAAAAAAATCCTTGACAAGATGAACGCTGAATTACCTCGTAAGCTGACGTGAGCTGTAGGTTCATGTAGACAGGTAGATAAAAGTACGACGTGATCGGAATGACAATAACGAACGAGATGCAAGACATCCAGTACTGCGTTCCGTACGAGTACATCTCCGACGGATTACCCAGCAGCTCCACGGCCGTTATGAAACTGAAACAAGACGAGAGATTTATTTGAAAAATGATACCAAGTGCTAATATTTTGTTGACATGGAAAATGTCAGTATTCTCTCTGTCCTGATTGGTAGTACTTGTTTGTGGTCTGGGTTTGTTACTTTACATTGGTACAAACACAACTAGGCCTACATACATTCAAAAAATAATTCAAATACTTTATTATTAGAGCAGCAAAATAGATGTATACAATTGATTTTTGTGTGTGTGTGGGGGGGGGGGGGGGTGACACCGACAGCGTGGTCATTTGGTCAACATTTTTCGTGTATATGTCGTTGATGGTTCCATAAAGAAATGCTGTGGAATATAGACAAAACTCAACTTGATCAAAAAAATTAAATGTATAAGGTATTTTGTTATAACTTATAACCAATATTATGGTTTGTATAAATTATATTATGATTAAATGACGTACCTATATCATGATCAACATGAATAAACAAATTATTATTATGATCACTATTATTATAATAATTTGCAACAGCCAGCTTACCTCGCTGCTAGCGACATGGCCATGGGAAACGTGCCCATATTACTCCCGCCCAACAGAAAGTCGCTGGCTGTCTTCTGCTTCGGCCCGAAACAAGCGTAGAACATGCCGATAGCCGACGATACGGCCAACACGACAACCAACACGCAATAATCCTCCCAGCCGAAGTGACTCGTCTCGTCGCAAGATGCGTCGTGAGCGATCGAGCCATTGTTGACGTGAAATGTGCTATTGTTGTCGATCATTGCGGTGTTTACGGTGAAAGGCAACGTGACAGTTTTAGGTTTGTTGTTCGCCTTTTCTTTTTGTTACTCGGCGAGTGTTTCAAATTCCTGTGACAAAACGAGCTTTATTTGTGACAGCCAAAAATGTTTTCACGCTCAATACTAGGTGAATTTTGGTTCATTCATTAGTTCGGCTTTATATTCACGTTGGATGAGTTATCTAAGTTGAATCGATGCTTGCTCCGTGATAAAAACAGTCGTAATTGTTTTTATAGAAAATCTTTTTTTTTGAATTTCAATATGTTTAAAAAAAAATATATGATTAATAAAACATGAGTAGAAAACATAATTTGAGCTAAATCATGATACAAGTTAGTCATAGTTAAAATTCTCATAGAACACCAGTAGGCCAATGAGAATACAAATTTCTGTACAAATTTGTGAACTTTTATTATTTTACTTATATTGGGTCAATGACACAATGTAATGATGACCAAGATCTATTGGTGTCGGTGAATGATGAATGAGAGTTTGCTAAAGAGGTAATGGTGATTTTATGAGATGAAAGGTTATTTCAGGAAGTGTTTTGAATGGGGAGGAAATGCCTAAACGGTTTATACACCTGAATGATAAACCGTGAAAAACCTCCGTCAGGACCTTGTCTGGACCATGACAGGAACACTTGATGACGGTTCAGTATGCAAGCCACTGGTCCACCCATCTCTGTGATCTGAACTTTATTCTGATTTTTCCATTTGTGCTTGAAAAGAAAGCTTTGAACTTTGTTCCAAAATTTGATGTTTTTTCAATTTACTAGTTTTTATTTGTGAATCAATCATTTATTTCACATATCTCACCTTAGAAGTACTGAATTAACAAACTTGTAATAGAATCCCGAAGTTTATTATGACATTTCAAAAATAAAAATTCTGTTGAAAGTAAGCCATTTTCTATGAATTTGAGAAGGAGAAATTACCAGTTACAAAATGATTAATTGCCACTCCATGGGTATTCAAATTCAAAAGAATTAAATCGATTTAATATCTACAGTAAATCAAAATAAATTGAAATAAATACCCAACTTTTGCTAATATTTTTTGACAAGGTATATACCATAACTGGCGACAAAAATCTTTGCATCCTACCCAAAATGTCATTATTGACGAATACAGTCGTTATCAATAATGATAAACCATCTCAAAAGCAAGTGTTTTAATCGAATTAATAGGTTTTGAATGATTTACGTATTTTCAATGCAATTTTAAGCTAGTTGTTATATTTTTAAAACCTTTTTCGGTTTCTATATTATTGAATCGGTTGAAAATAGCATTTATTTTAAGTAGATTACCAAATCTAAAATGACTACAATAATGTGAATTGTATTGGAAAGTCGTTTTTCTAAATCATGATGAATAATTAGAGTCAGTTTTACGAATATTAGTGAAGTACTAATCCTTCAACTATTACTTAGTTGAAGTACGAAAATATAACATATATGCAACCAAGGGTGATAACAAGTTAATCTGTCAACTATAAATAATATTGATCAATCCATTAACTATCAATACGTAGAACTATGCCCAAGTAACAATTAACTTGTAAACTGTGCTGAATACTAGGAAGTCCGATTCCCTTGAAAGTTGATTATGAGAGATTTCATTTTCAAGGAATTCACTAAACAATACATTGACCAAAAAAAATAAAAATCTTACCATAAAATCTTTGAAACTTCTCGTCTTTTCTTAGCTTGTGCAAAATACATTTACCAATACGAAAATAATTATCACACTTGAAACATGTAACTCATACACAGAAATATCTCAAACAAAATCGAATCGCTATTTTGAAAATGTTGTAACTTCAATTGTTGCCGATATAATTCGAATATTTAAAAAAAATCGAACGTTCTTTCTCTATTCCGCACGTATCACGTAGAGACTCCACTTTCAACAAACAATACCATGAAGACAATTCTATTTTATATATATATATAACGTCTTTGGTCGCAAATTATAAGGGAGGCTTGATGACGTCAGAACGAGCTCGATGCTGATTGGTCGAGAACAATAAATTGCGATCGGGACAAACAAAAAAGTTAAGCGCGTTTATTTCGCGAGGAAAAAAACATAATTTCTAGTTCAAACCGATATTTCTGATCAGCTGGTTTGACTTTGACGAGAATTGAAGTAACTTGTTTTGAAGTACTTACATAGTTATTAGATATTTATTGTGCAATTGTTATTAATTGTCCACTTCAAGAGATATACCCAATTGTTTTCCAGACTCGGTATGGACACTAAGTAACTAATTGCAATAGTTTGCAATTAATGTTAACTTTTATAATTGGTGACACATTATTGACGATTATTGTCTTCACCTTTATAATGACTTGAGGACATGAGGGAATATCGTTTAGTATAATGATAGTGACACTGTTGCAGAACTTTCGCAATAGTATATTTCCATTATCAATTAATAGCCATATTCTTATATAATAAGTAGGGCTAGGATGTTTATGCACTAAAAAAACCTTCTATTATGCATGCACTTATGCACTTAAGAATGCAAAAATATGCGCTTAAAATGCATTAATATGCACTTAAAATTACATAACATCTAGTGCTTATTTAACAAATACACTTTTAATTACAGGTTCAAAACTATGGTGAAAATGTCAATAATTAATATATACGTAGGACTATAGAATGGAATTGGGATCATTAAAAATAAACAGTTAAGTTCGTCTCAAAAAAGTTGCTTTAAATAAAATTAATAATGCATGGTATGAAGGTCTACCACGACCCCAAAAAAATGAAATTGGTAATGTACTCTGTAATATTGTACAGAAAATAATAAAAATATCAAGTAAAACTCTTGAAAATAATTAAATATGCACTTAAAAAGCATAAATATGCATAATATGCATTTATAGCAAAACTGTTCCCAAAATATGCAGTTTCATGCAAAATAAAATTTGCATTTTCAGAATCAGGGACGCCTAAAGCATATATACATCCATGAATAAGCATGTGATATAGGGTTAAACAAAAAATATGATATTACATAAACATTATACGTATGTGGTTGCAAATACGAATATTTCTTATTAAGAATATATTTTCGAGGTATAGAGAATTCACACGTAATATGGCGCCTGCGTACACAAAATAAGTAGGAGATCGACCGATTTTAGAAAATATATTTAAATTTTAAATATACATATTTGTACAGGACCTCTATTCCTGAGATAAATGAGATGTGAGAAAAATCAGTGAGAAAACTATCTCATATAATAATGACATATTTCATCTCATATTTTATGTGAGATACTCGTTTTCTCACTCATTTTTATTTTCTCACATCTCATTTATCTCAGGAAAACTATCTCATATAATAATGACATATTTCATCTCATATTTTATGTGAGATACTCGTTTTCTCACTCATTTTTATTTTCTCACATCTCATTTATCTCAGGAATAGGGGTCCAGCAGCAGAGGTAAAATTAGGATTCCAAACGTCTGTCACTGCAGCTCTGTATACCGTCCATTGGTAGTTTGGCTTGGAATTGGCAGGAATTGTCCCAAAATATACAAAATCAGAAGACTCTCCATATCATTTTACCCTCTCAAATTTAGGTCGAAAACCACAAAGTAGTTTGTTACTGCTCCAAGGAAGAACTAAAAGCACATTTCTTTGTACAATTTTCAGTTATACGCCATGCATGATGTATGCAGAGTTACCATTTGATACTCTTCATATAGATGGGAACTGTCATTTGAATATAAATCTATATTTATAAGAAATTCCCCGATTCTAGTTTGATATCTTAGTGAAGATAACATTGTATGAACGAACAATCAAAAGGTAAAATACGTTCTTTGTTTCTCTTTGACCCCACCAAAAGCTGGGTTATACGGGTACTTCGATTCTCGCACGGAAGTAAGGGGTTATATGGTTCTTCCTTACTAGTTTTGAAAACTAGTATAATTGTGACACTTTCTAAACCGAAGACGTCACTGCAACGTAGACGTAGACCCTACGTCATTGAAAATCTGTGTCGTCATAACAATTAAAAACACCCTAGGCTGGGACTTTACTTGTATTTACGAGAGGTTAAGGTTCCGAGCGACCGTCTCCTCTATCCCACACAACTATCGCACGGGTGGTTCAAGCCTTCATCTCTCGTGAATACTAGCAGATGAATCAGCAACGAATGTTCTAATTTCAAATGTGAAAAACAGGAAATTACTAGTACAAACTGGGGCAGTAATTTGAGGATGATAATTGTTCGCTCAAGGTGTCGCCATTCTCCATAGGGCAAAAAGTTCCTGCCAGGGTGAGACATATATGATTATACACCCTGAACCGTGCAAGATACAAAATTAACAAATAGATCAGAAAATATTTGTCGAAAATGCTAATGAGTAAAATTTTAGAGCCCTGACAATATTACAAAAAAAATCTCCATAATCCTATGTTCGAGCATAGAGAATTGTAACCATGGTTCGAGACAGTATCTTAAATACTGAATAGTTATTGTATTCATAGTTTCAAAAAGTGGTTTAGTTGTTTGGTGAGAAAAAAAACACCTGATACCCGGTATTATCAAGGCCAGTTAGCCTGTTGGTGACAACAAATAGCGCAGGTCACCAAGGTGATGAAACACGTGACTACCGGTTGGAGCTACTTTATTATCATGTTGGTAGTATAAGTCCGGCACTCAAAAACACAGTTCCTACATTTACATTCTGTTACAAATGTATTTAATATGTGAATTATGATCTTTCAAATTTTTCAATAACATCGAAACTTGATACAGAATCATTGTTCCCCAATTAAGGCTAAGAATGGAAGATAGGATCACTTGGACGGGGCACCACAAGGGCGATTTTTCCATCACATTTTAATTATTTAAAATAAAAACAATGAACTTTGCCACCAGGACTGAGCTGTCTGTGACCATACTTTTTCGCAGATAAAAGTCTTTCAGTTTCCAAAAGTCCGGAACACATTATAAGTATAAACCGTTTCTGTGATATATCCGGACATTACCAGCATTGGTATTGTTAACTAAACACATGAATGTTGATATCTTTCTCTTCGAACTATCTCTTGGGCAATGTTCACTTCTTTCCATTAACAACAGATGTCAAGTTTATTGAAAAAAAATCAAATTATAAGAGCTGAGATTCTCAGATCGAGAAAAAATTCAATTAAAACAATAATCAATTCCTCTTCTAATAATTAATGCAAAAATGTCTTCTTTTTTGCGTAACAGAATTGCATTTTATCCTACTCAATTGCATTATTCTCTCAAGTAATTATTTTATGCAGTTATTACAATATCAAAGCAAATCTATCAGGTTGCCACCAGTATTGTTTTGTTTATTCTTGTTTTTTTTAATCCATTATACATCAACTCTAAACCAGTAAGAGTCAAATACTCTTTATTTATTTGTTTATATTTTGCTTTTATATTTTATATGAGTGATGACTCACGGTCGAATCGATTTTAATTAAAGTTATTTATACTTATAACCGCGAGAGATTTCCCGAAGACTGACTCCCTATCCCACACCACTAGGTGGTTAGCTCGATCATCTCTCGTGGAAACAACTATGCTTGTGTTCGGGACATGAATGTTACAATCGACCGTCTCTCCCTACCCCTAAACACAAACGCGCGGGAGGTTCGGGCCTTTCATCTCACGTGAATACCAATCATAATACATAGATAATACCAATCATGATACATCGCATTCGATTAAAAACGTAAACAATGGAAAAAAACAATTGAACATACATAAAATAAAATCAAGTATCATTAATACCACAGCCTTCTTTATTGGATAAGACAGTCTCTTCTTATATCAGCAAAGGATTATCTGAATAAAGAAGGCTGTGATTAATACAAATGATAATATTTATGATGGAAACTTATTTGTGAATCGATGTTATACAGAAATATTTAAACTGCTTTTTGATTATATGCAAATCAAAAAACTTAAATCGATTGAGGGACTGGTGTGGACCATTGATTAGCACGCAGAACCGTCATTCAGGTGACCGGGGTTCGATTACCGCCATGATTTGATAGATTTTTCGTGGCTTTCCTCTGTCGTTCAGATTAACAACAAGCCAGGACCGACTCCTTCCCACTATCCAAAAACACGCAATAGAATAACCTTCCCATTATCTCATTCACCGACGCCAATAGATCTTAGTCATCAGTACAGCGAAATTATTCGATTGAGGGTAAAACATTCCTTATCCAGTCTTCAGCAAGCTATAAGAGCTATAAAACACGGATGCTCATAAAATCATAATACATCAAGAAAATCACTCACAAATGACTAATTTTCTCCTCCAATGATCACAATATATTAATCGAATGTTTTTCTTTGGGAGTAGAGAAACAGTTTATTATAATTATGATTACTATAAATTCTTATGAACTGTTTTTTAATCAATTACAATACCGTACAATATTGTATTATACAATATTCATCTTATAGCTACTTTGTGGATCTTCCACTATGGCCTCTACTTGCTGTCAAGGTTGGCATAATTTCATCGAATTATTTCAAAGTCTGTATTATGAAGTCAGGATAAGCCATTTAAATAATTAAAATTAAATTAATATACACGGTGTATATTTTACTATTACTTTATTATTTATTATTTTACTTCATCATTTTAATAATTCATCGCATAGGCTAGGCCTACTTATTATTGAGTAGCTGAATTGTGGAACATAATCTTGCATACATTTTCGTTACTAAATACATATATTTTAGGTATTTAAATAATAAAATAATAAAAGTCCCTCATTTATAGTAAATTACATCAAACTCCAACAAGCCAATTGCATGCAGAAACGAAGGAGTAGCTCAAACTGGCAGTTTAAAGTTGTTATCACCATATTATTTCTTTTCAACAACTGTCAGATAAAGGCTAACTTAACTTGGGTAACCATGGTGATAACAATACTTAACTGTCAGTTAAATCTAATCGCACGCTGGTTATTCACAATTTATATTGCTTTCATGTACACATACCTTTCCGACCGAGGAATAATTTTCACAGCTACAATAACTCCTCGCTTATCCCACTTTAATAATAGTAATAATATTTACACGACAATGTCTGTCGGATATCTGGTACAATTATTCGAAATAGTTTTAGGCCTAGACTCTTATTGGTTGAACAACTATTGCTTGTCAATAAAGATGAGCATAATATAACAGTATTAAAACCGCATGGAACCAATAATAATAATAATAGGCCTAGATATTGATTTAGAATGACTTTCCCACAACACTTTCGTTTTCATCCATGCTTAGACAATAATATACAATCACAAAGAGGATGCAGACTCGTTTGATTGTGGTGTTTAAAAACAAACTAGGGTGGAAAACCTTGGATTTGATTGTTAGAGTTTATTGGGTAGTATTGTTGTTTGTTTGGTAGATGAATTGTATGAAAAATGTTGATTTTGTTCCATGAATGACGGTATATTTACTTTCAAAATACCAGAATAGATGACAGCCGACGGGGACATTTTCTCTCGGAACTTCGTATCTATAAGGCCATACTGAAGATCGGAGCTTTTCAAAGGATAGGTTTCAAGTGGCATTTGTTTTTTGAATCGATAGGATGCAAAACGGTCAAGTAAATTAGTAACACAGAAATTGGATGATGACAATAATTGAATGCTGTTCATCTTTTTACAGTCATTTTACAAATTACCAACACACAAAGCTGAAGGTTTTTAGTCTATAGAAGATGATAGCCTAAATTGTTCAGAGTTGATCACGACAGTTTATGTAACCATGAACTAATTAGTCAATCATTAACATACAACTCGTTGATAACGAATATTTTTATTTCACGATATTATTATCAATTATTTTTACTTCTAAATTAAAGTTAAGAGTAAACAGAAGGTAAAGAAGGTAAATAATATAAGTATCAGATCCATATTGAACATTAATATCCAAAAAAAAAATGAAAATGAGTGACACGTACGTTTTTTTTTTCGCGAACTGATAGGTTTTCGTATGTATTTGTGTCGGAGTAAACTAGTTTTCAGGAAAAACGTTTGTAGGCCTATCTGACCCTACAACATGAATAACTGACCATCAATGCCGACAATTCGACGTAATTGTTGAAACACATCTATTTGATCTTGAAAGCAATTACAATTATAACTGCAAATTGTCAATTAATTTATGTTCTTTTTATTGACTCGAAGAATGTTAAAAGCGGGTTTACTTATAGATTGCAAAGTACTGTCAAATGTTGTTCAATTCTTTGACAATGTTGAGCTATAAATTATTATTAAACGGTCAATAATCCGAAATTGGCTATTATATAACTCGACTTTATGTTACGTGAATGTTCGTCTTTGGCTGATAAAATATCTAAATCGACGATTTCACATTAATTTCTGACGCATCTGGACCCCACTTGATTACCTTGCGGGGGGCCCTAGCCGGGGCTGAAATACTTTGGCGCCCTTAAATCCGGAACCAAATGAGGGGGGGTTGGGAAGTAATGAAAATTTCATTATTTCATATCTGCATGATTGTCGACAAGTACTTTCAAGTCAGGAAGGGGAGAGCCCCAAATAACCTACTTGTTGGTGGGGTCGTCGTTCAGCAAACAATAATCGGAGAGGGATATACAAAGCCCTGCGGGAAATATTGGAAATCATGTTTCTTTCAATCGTACGTCCGAGATATAAAATGCCCATGGATAATTTCGAAGTGATTAATCATAAAATAATAATTTTTTTCATTGATTAAATTATACTCCAAACTCAATCAAGAATGTAGAGCAAGCGGGTAATTGAAAAAATTGTGACAATCATCCCAAGAATTACCCTAAAAAAGAATTATTATGTATATAATACATCGAATTGTTGACAGATGTAGGTCTATAAAGATATGTGCTATTGATATTGCGAAGAGTGGTGGAAAACTAATTATTATAACATCACAAAAATATATATTATTATTCATTAGTCTTACCTTTGTTTGGTTTATATGTAACAACCATAATTAGGCCTAACTTGGATGGTGTACTCGGAAGTCAGGCGGAAAACACATTAGAAAAACGTAATGGCTAGTTATCTAGTACTTATATAGCTAGCATACTAATAAATAACAATTTTAATACAAGCACGCGGGATATTGCAAATGCAAACTATTGGGAAAATTGCACGTATACGTAGATAAAACTGAATTATGTTTCAGATGGTTTTATCGCCAAGGCATTCACTTGTCACTCGTCATGCTTGATTCCGGTAGCAGCTGATGCAAGTAAACAAAACCGATAACAGGAATAATATCTCGACGCCCGAAGTCGAAACTCACAATAGATACAAGTGGATGAAGTTAATAACTAATTAATTGGATTTGTAATCAAATTATGAGAAATTGTTATGCACTTTGAGGTTAAATTGAGAATCACAATAACGGTTTGGTGTTTAACCACCCCCAGTAGGGTCGTACACGAGACTGAGTGACAGTTGCTGATTTAACTCACCCCTACCGCTCTGAATGACCTTGATAAATAATGAGCAACCCTAGACGATTTCTATTTTTTTCTCACTTGCACATTTCATTGAGCCTCAGAATAAAAATAATATATATATTTTTACAAATTCTCAAATATATATGGAGCCTTGATGAGCCAAAAGCAGATTTCACACTTCATCTACAAATTATTTATAATTCTTGAAATAATTGAAATAATAATAAAAATTATTCATATTCTTTGCTTAGATACAAAGCCATTCACGGTTTTGAAATTCCCAATCAATTACATTTTTCGAAAATTAATTCATTGGGCATACAGAATTTGGAAAACTCCATCAGATTATCAGCTGTCCTGGGGAAAAATCGAATTGGGTCATGAATGTATGTTAAGAGATAAGAGGTGTGTAGAAAGTGAGATCATTTCACGCCTTATGCTCATAATTGTCGTGGATGTTTCAAGCATATGGAGGGAGCAAGCAAGAGAAAAATAAGGGAAGATGAGGAAAAAGAAGAAAAAAAGGAGAGAAGTGAGAAGTTAAATGCAACGCTCATTACTCCCTCGATCTATATACTTCGGACACCAAAACGCTTCCACTCTGACATGGACGGTCCGTCGAGGAGGAAAAATTAGCTCATGAAAATGCAATTATTTTACTTCCAAAATGATCTGGAAATGTCCTTCCAAATGGTACATGTATAATAATTTGTGATAGTAAAAAAAAAATGGACAAGAATCTGGCTATATTAAAAATTGTTTTCCCATTCTTGTGGCGCTTAACTTACTTTGTGGGACAAAAATATGCAAAATTAGTATTATTGCAATAATGGCAGACCAGGATGCGCAGACCTGAAATAAATGCGGATTAGATAATTGATGCAGCTATGTTTCCCTAATAGCTACCGCTGATTGCTCCTTATACTCATCAATACAACACTGAAACATAGCAAATTCAAAACTTCCCAAAACTTTGCATTTTTCTCATGCAGAGCCACTTTGAACAACGTACCAAAACATTTCACCGAACAAAATAAATAGGCACATCTTTCAATTTTCAGAAAACAGCAAGCTTTAATTTCACAAGTACAAAACTAGATCATCATCTTAATCATAATTAAGTAAAAAACTTTCTAATCTATCGTAACAGAACAGAATTAAATCAACAAGTTAACAAAATGAGAATATTAGTGAGATTCTGTTTTTTAATATCAATCATTCGATTCAATTCGAACACATCACACCAATACCTTGCCAGGATTGATTCGATAAAGTTACTTGTAATTTTATCAAACGTTACACACAGAAAACTTTCCAGAGATTAATTAGCAAATATAGAAAAAGGGTAACAAAGATAAAAGAGTAGGCCTATTTTCAAAAACACCAGAGCATAAAACATCTCTAGGTATATATATATACGGTATATATACTGTATGTATATTTATATCACAACTTGGAAGTGGGGGAAAGGGTCGCAAGGGATGCAGTAAGATCTTCAACGTGTCGAGGGACTAGATTCTGTCGTACGTAGCAGCTGCCGTGCAACCGTTCAGCAAGAACATTACTCCGTCCTGAAAAAACACGGAAGAAATAAAATAACAATGAGCCAATTCAATTACATCTTGAAAGTATCATGTCAGTACAGCGAAATCTCGGCACACCGTTCACGCATCCTACGTTTTCTTACTTCTATCGTTTATTTTGTCCCACCAAAATTCCCATAAAACAAATGTTAAATTTTCTGTCAGGACTTTTTCCCGTTGTTCCTTGAAAACGATAGATGGAAGATTTTCATTATAAGACTTTTTTTCTCGGATTGGTTTTATTTTAAGACTTCTCAAGGAAAATTAATGGTACAGTATAAGCCTACACCGGTAATAATATGCATCATAATCACCTTCGAAGCAGAAAAGTCAGTAAAGTCGAGTCATTTTGTACCCATAAATATGAACACTGACTGATGCAAAAAAATCTATAAATCACCTTTTGAAACTATTTCATGATATTATTATTCAAGGTAAGCTGCTGGTTTATTAAGAAAACTCACTGGTACGTAATACATGTAAAAAGAGACATAAGCAAGAAAATGGGTGATATATAAAATATTCAAACCTATCTAACTACGAGACTGAGAACTGGACTCGTCTTGCCAAACTTAATTGATGCGAGTATTAACAAAAAGTCGGCTAGGGCCTATTATTGGAGTTGCCAGTTGATAGGAAAACAAAATTTCACTACCGAAACTTGATCGAAATATATCGAGAATGTACAAATTTCAATAAATATTGGAACTAGGACTGTCAAATTTTAAATAATGAAATGAATGTTTGGGTTTTACGGCGCATCAACACTAGATCATTTTGCGCCGCAGCAATTTTTTATTTTTTTAAAATCAAATTTTAAGAATTGAAGTTTGCTTTGAAGCAAAATAGTGTGCATAAAATTGAACACTGCTAGCTGCATTAGCATATTCACTTCTCTTTGCCTTTCATCTGACCCAATTGGTTAGGCTCCAGAAATACGAATTCCTGCCAGCAGCGTATTATTTCATTCATTTACGACTTTATTTCGATCGTTGTTTTGATATTGAATATATCAAATATTGAATATGACAATGCAATATCGAGTCCAAATCCAAAAATATTGAATTGATAAAAAAGATTGAAATCGAACGGTAGCCCTGATTAATATAATGCTGTTCTTACTCTGACTAAGGTTGGTAATTCCGACCAGAAATCGTAATTCGGTATGAGTTCTTTTCCCTCGGCTCCTCGTGTCAGTTTCAGTATCAACGCTCCGCCGAGCAAGTACACCGCAGAGAACGTCACGAACAGAATAACCAGAACGGATCCCGCAGACAGAGAGTGATCGACAACCGCAACGTCCGCTCCTTTCGGTACGTCCATCTTCTCCGGGCAAGCCAACGGTGAATGTAGCGTTAGTTTCTGAACAGAAAGAGAAGAAACAACCTTTTATTTATTTTACTTATACTGTATTGAGGTTCAATGAAGCACTGTTATACTTCAAAATGTAAGTGATTCATTTTTTCATTTGTTTCATTTGTTATATATTTCATTCACACACAAAAAAATACAAAAATACAAAACAACAAGATATAAAATAAACATTTAGATGTGTGAAGCCCGCATAAGGGTAAACCCTTGTGTGCGGGCTCACTAATTGACATTGACAAATAATAAATTCAGCCAGCACAGAACATGAGAAGCATGAACATGTAAGAACATGTAAGAATGAACATGTAAGAATGATAATTACAATAAATAATAATAATATAAGTGAAGTATTGAGTGGAGTATTGAGATATGTTTATAAAATAAGAAATCGTTCATCATATAATATAAACAAAAATTAAATTAAATATTCAAATAAAATTTTTACCAGTAGGCCTACGTAAGGTTAATGTTACAACTGTTATATTTATATTTGAATTGGGTAAAAGATAAGAATGAACTGCAGTCAATTGAACATGGTGAGTAGAGAAACTCATTATGAAGAGCCATGAAGTACACATATATTTACAATGTTATTTACGTATGTTTTATTCCCATAAAAATATAGTTTTAATTATATTTACAATATCTTGTGAGTTTCAATTGTGAATATGTATTCTTTTAACAGTGTTTCAATTTTTATAGAGGGTATTGTTCCTGGTTAGGACCAAAGAAGAATTGTTACGATATTTTCTCGGCATTTTTCTATCACATGATCAGCAAAATGACTGCATGAATGAATCACATGACTGCAAAATTGAAACTAATTTATTTGAATTTTCTTATTATAAAATGTGGACCGAATAGTACACTACTTGTAAACCAAAGAAGGCAGCGTCCTTAATTCTGATGTAATATATACGTACATATTCAGCGGGTGTAGATGCCGAGTCCTGTTCTAATAGCGTGATGCCGAAACTACACTTCAGCAGAACTGTTGTTGAACTGAAAACAAAGAGAGTCAAGTAAATGATTCAAAGAATATATTTTTGTGATGGGCAATATGAGAGATGAGTGACAGATGATGATACATTGTAAGAGAATCAAGCAATATGAGGTAAATGAGGTGGGTACAGGTTGGAGGAAACCTATTTAATATTATTTAATTCTTATTCAATAATTCTTATTAAATTAGTTTAGAATTAATTAATAAATTAATAATAAAGCCACTATGAATGAGTTGAAACTAAAAAATGAATATGTGTTAATTATCCTGATTATTAATTTGATATGGGCCTACAAAAATATCAATTGGTAACCAAAGGAAATTAACAAGTTAATCCGCTAATTATCGCTTCATCAACAAATATATTATTTGTAAAACTGGACCTAATAATCAAGCCGTAAGAAATGCATACATACATATTGTTGTGGAGATATTTCAAATAAACAGGGTCCGTCTCGGTTCCTGATTCAAACGAGGATTCTTCGATTTTCCCCAACAGCGTGTATTGCTTCTTCACTTTGTTATAGAGGCACAATGCGGCTCCACCTGAGCACTCGTTATCACCTCCCGAGTGGGGAACGTTAACGCACGGTTCAAAGTAAAAGGTCGAGTTATTATCCGTACTATTACCAGTTAACCTGAAAAATAAGAACTTCACTTGGTGATATGAACATCGAAAAATAGATGATACAATTATTATGACAGACGACAGTGACGGCTGGTGACCTGAACTATGGGGAGTTCTGCATTTAAATGAAACAAATTATATATTAAGCTACGAAGTCACAGAACAATGCGTGTATGGTGTACTAATGGGTGTGATGAATGATCTGTAAGAAGATTGTGATCAGTCAGTCTATAAATTCAAAATCAACTCCACTATTCATAACGAAAAAACACGCCCAAGCCATAGGACCATTAACTATACATACCATAGGTGGAACTTACCAAGGCAGAGGAGTAATGTAATCTTTGAGTTTTGACAGATCTATTCCCATACCAACAGGGAATGTGCACTGACACGCACTGACCTTTTCACATGTCGAATGTTTGTTACTCAAGGATTCGCAAGGCACATACAGAGTAATTAATAGAATACAAAAATATGTAAACACGCATTTAAGCGGAAAATCTAGTTGAGTACACGAAGACATTCTGTTTACATAACAACCTGTAACAAGTTAAAGAATATCACGTGATTAAAATGACAGGGAAAAATACTCGAGAATCTTATTGTCAAAACTACAGCACCACAAGAGTATAGAAACTTTTGAAAATTATTATTTGAGAAGATTAAGCTGCCAAGCGATTAAAACCACATTCAGTAATTATATTTTAAATTGATGCGCAACATACCAGCAATAATACGTAAAAATTAAGACTTCTGACATCTACTCGCACAAGTTCGCAGCCATATTGAATGATCGGCTTTCTACGTTCGGTTTTTCGGTGTAGATCCAAGCTGCCGTGACAGTTTTTGATTCTGCTTCTGTGTCTTTGTTGGTAGGCTAGTCGCTTTGGGTGTTCGCACGAAAATTCAGGTCCTAGAAACTAAAATTGAAATTGCTTCGGAGTCTCAGTGGGTATCTACTGTAAGTTCATTTACTTTCTAGTACAATACCAAGGGCTTGGAAAAATATTATATCAAGGCCCTAGATTTGTGTGAAGGGCTAAAGTATTGGCTTACGATTTGGCCTAGGCTTGCGTAGGGTCGAGTGCCTACTAGGCTATTCATCGAGCCTTATGCCAGGCTCTATGGATAGTCCTAGGTGAGGACTAGGGCCTAGGCATAGAAATTGATTGTGTGAGAGCCATACGTTTTGGTCTCAGTGCTGGAGGGGGACCTAATGTTTGGGCTGAGGTCTAGGCTGGTCTGTGCCTAGGCCTTCCACCTAGCTTGGGATTAGGGTCTCTGGGGCTGTTGGGCCTTATCCTCCAATTAATTAGTTTTATAAGTTTATAATAGGCCCAGCCCTAACATTCATGTTTTCGTGATAAATTATGCTCACTTTATGCACCTAGGCCCTAGCCTAGTTTGTGCATCGGGCCCTCAAAGCCTGGCATTGGTAGTTTTTTCATGCATTTGGTGTTTCATAGGCTCGGGACTAGGGATCTACTTATTTACCTCAAATATTAAGGTTTCTAAATGTAAAAGACAAAATCTAGGTCTAAAGAAACACACCTTTTATTTATATTAGCGCTGCAGATAGTGACTGAGTAAGCCTATGCTCTACATATATATAAATATCTATGACAAATTCAATGGAAAAAAGCAAGCGGAAACCGGGATCAATCCTTGAACCCTTAATATCAGTCCAGTCCAGTTACCATGCACTTGGTCATTATGCCTTGCAAAGGAAAGTTATGTTTTGTGTGCCATGCCACTGCCGTCGCTAGACTTTGTGGGGCAAGAGATACTTCCTCAGACCTAGATAAAGGGAGTGTCTCAAGACCAGGAAGCCCAACTCGAAGTAAATGACTTGTGATCACACGTGTTAAAATAATTGTGCGTGCATTTGTGACTAATGTCTTGGAATTTGAAAAATAGGGCTTTAATGAATTCACTCAATTTTGGAATGTGGAAATGATCATGTTTGAGTGGCATCATTAGACCTAGGTAGGCCAGTACCTACAGTTAGTACGTAATGTTGGTCTACCTCTGCTGAATCACTTACTAGGTTCACTTATTGAGATCCCTGGCCTGGCCCTTGATTTGCTAGCAACCATAAGATGGATTTGCAAAAATTAGTGAATGGTATAGCTGGACAACACAAGTTAATTATAATATGAAAAACACTGTATTGCCTCATTGTAATTTAACATTACAATCATGAGAAAATAAATGCTAATGCGCTCGCGTCATGTGATCTGGGAGGTGAGGGGCATATTTTGCCTTGGATCGATCCCCACCACCGTCCATCTCAACAGGGGTTTAGGCTCTGTAGTCAAGGCTAATGCCAGGATGGTTCCTACAGTACAGTCCTTCCGACTATCCTTCCCATTACCTACAAAACTATCATCTCATCATCCCATCATCCTAGGTATTAATCATTCGTCTGACACCGATATATCTTAGTTATCATTGCAGGGTGTCGTTAAACCCAATATGAAAAAAGAAAGATTTGAAAATGAATTGAATAAATGAAAATGGAATGACAATTTGATAAACAAAAAGTAATGTCAGAACGCCAATAAATTGTAATCATCAGTAGGCCTACAGTGCGTCGTTAAACCCAGTATAAATTTAAAGTAATGTCAGAACGTACTAGACCTCGTACATCCATTGTTTTCCTTGTGGCAGATAGGCCAACCAGCTAGGGTGGATGGCCTATAGTCGAAACAGTTTGTTTTTTAAGAAATTTCCAAATTGTGGTAAAAGTTGAAATTATAAAGTCCACTTCTGGTTACAGGAGCAGTGTCAGGATGGTGTCTACACGTACTATGAGCAATGTCTCTGAAGGGGGTGACAGCCTGACATCAACGACCCCAGCAGCAGGATCGAAACCAGTCACTCCGTCGTTATCCAAAGCCGTTCGTGGGATCGTTGACAAACCACCAAACTTAGTTGAACCGTGGATTCAAAATCTTCCATTAGAAATCTTCGAAAAAATTGCTAGTTTTTTACCACACCGCACAATCGGTCAAATGCGTCTAGTATCTCGCCAAATGGATGCCATCTGTGGAGGAATATTAAACTTCAAATTTCAACGTCTTCAGACGCTTATGCTGGCTCGCTTCCAAGCAATCAAAGCCAAGATGCCACGTCGTGAATCGGCCAGACGCAATCATCCTTTGGCGTGCGAAGCCGACATCATAGAAACGCTGCATATGAGGCTTACGTTACTACAGATGACGTTCGGGAAACACATCGAGAGGAAACATTGTTGCTTCTTTGCCGGGGAGATCCTCGACGAATGCTTTCGCATCATCAATTACATCAAAGTAACTCAGAAACTTTCTCGGCCATACAAAGTGACAGATGAACTTTTCGATCTATCCACGATGGCGATGGAGTACTTCAAAGAACATATTGAACCCACTCTGCCCGAAATAGCGTATTTTAGCGGCGCAGAGTTTCTAGATTACACAAGCTCTCCATACACTCCTAATTCTAATAGTTTTCTAACAATCGAGGACTCTCCGCCGTCAACAGCTGGCACTTCGAGTCGCTCTTCGAAGGCACTTTCGGCTCCGGAACCTCCTCAATCCAACATGGTGCTCCGTCATCACATCCGGAGAATGAAACTGGGAATGAAACGATACAACAACCAACTCGTTCTCGTGCGTCGTGACCTCCGTAATTGCAAGTCTAAAATTGCCGAGCAACAGAAACAGATATTAGATTATTCCAGTCGGCTAGACGACAACGACAAGAAGAACGAGGAGACGTCCCGTAAATTCAGTAATTTCCTGCAGGAGTTGAACAAATGTAAGACTGAACTTCAGTATTGGCGCTCGAAATCTCCGGCAATCTTGCCAAACTGTGAATCGTGCGGAAAAGCGTTTGATCTCGCCCTGAACGATGATTTGGTAGCTCTAGCCGACCAAGACATCTTGCCAGAAGGTTGGCCAGACGTAAATGTTCTGCCGGTCGACGTAGCTGGTAAAGATGAGGCCGTTAAGGTAAAAGATGAGGTTAGCGAGCAGATTTTATCGCCTCCCAAGAAGTCGGAAGAATCGAAAGACGATGACTCTAAGCCTATAGTTCACAAAGATATTAAACTTTCAAAAGTACAACCGTACAAGAGAAAATGGGATTACCTTTCCAATGATATTGGTGAAGCTGGTGGGTCAAAGCCCAAAGAACCAAAGGCTGGACATTCTAAGAAGAATAAAATATCGTTCAAAACTGGGGATGACGTATTTTCAATTGAAACTCATGAAGCCAAGCAACCACGACGTGTTCTAAAGCCAAGGGGAAAACAACTAAAAAATAATCTCAGCTTTTAAAACATTAGTGGGCAGTAATAAATGTTCTTCATTGATGGAGTTGTTACATATTTTGATCCAAATACCGTAGTGTATTGTGCCCGTTTTATTAGAAAGTGTTTTTAATTATGCGGATACCCAAATATAATGTCTCCTAATGGGCATTCAAACTAATATTGTCAACTAATCAACTTTAAATGAATGAAAACCCCGTTAGGAGTTGTATGGTACCCGGTGTGTTGACTTGGTGTCGCAGAATTTAATTTGTAAAATGAAACGGCAATCAGAAACAACTATTGTTCGTACTACAGTTTATCCTTACTACAAACCAGTACCGGAAACTATTTCTGTATATAATTTGAAACTTCGTCATTGTCAGACAAATTTCACGATAGGTGAGAATTTTTACTGAACTACGTGTACATGTACAGGTAGGGAGGGTACCCGTATAATAATTGGTATTATATTATATTGTGTGTTGATAATTTGATTTGATGATTATGTACCTTACTGGTAAATTACCAGTGGGCCCTACCATATTGAAAATGTATTATTAATTTATCATTTTAGTAAACTTTTGTATATAAACTGGTACTCAGGTCTTGGTGGAGACTGATATCGTTCTAATTATTAAGTAGCAGTAGACAGAACGTAGGCCCGTACCACACAGACACGGTATAAAATGCTGTGACTCGGCTATTAAATGGATTAATTTCAAGTTCACTTCTTTCTGTAATTGTTTTAATGTAGATTATGCAGAATGTGCTTAGCATAATAAAACTAGGAGGTGAGTTTGTGCCTTGGAATTTGAAGTAGATGTCTTACGATTTTATTCCCAAAATAGGTCAAATTAATATCCAATAACAAGATATGTACGTAGGAAAGCTATTTGAAATATCGTACCTGCATACCGGTACATCACTCGACAACACTACGCAAATTCATTTCAAGTTCTCATTTTCAAAACTGAAATAATTTACACTAGGCCTGCCTAGTTCATTAGATAGAATAAAAATAAATTGTAGTATTATGCTGGCATATAGTCTTTGGTATTTTAGAAAGTGAAAATCTCACATTTATGAAAATAACAAAAACTATTGTAGGAAAAGGCCATATTTGAATAGTAACGAGATTAAGAATATGAAGAACGACAATGCCAGCTGGATCCTCGAGTCGGCTTGGCCAAGACAATTGGTTGTCATAGCAATCATTAGATTTTATTTTCAATTTAAAAGACTTGTTCCATTAAATAAATGTTTGTAACTGATTCAAACAAACCTATCGGTAAGTGTACTGGTTTAATTTTAAGTTCGAACAATTTCGATACCGAATCACGATGTCTTGTACATAAGTAAATAAATATCAACTTGTAGACCGGTTAACTGTAGATGAATTCTTGACTTCGTACTGTGGATTATTTGTAATTACTAATTAGAGCTAGAGGTTACAAATAAAACAGAGTTAGAAGTCTCAAGTTGAACACTAGCTGCAAAATAACCTTATATCAAAGCCCTTATCAAGGTATGCTATATTATATTTGTACTTACATATTTTGTCACTATATTACAAATTTTCCGAATTGGCATAATTGGCAAATTCAATAAAACGTAGTTTTTAAGTTGATGCGAATTATAGTAGTAGTAAGTGTTGCTACTGATATTTTGATATTGATGATACCTAATTTTATTTGTGTTCAGCTTTTGGCTAAACTGATTATTTCTCTTGCTACTAGTACGAGTTGAAATTGGCACAGAAAAGAGGGACGATTGGTTGTTCGTAGTTGCAGGTCTAATATGAAATGGAATATTGTTTTGGATTATTAATGACCTGAACTGTAATATTATGATTGTAAACTTATGTATGTTGGGAGAATCTTCCATAAATAAAGATTTCCTTACTTGAAAAATGTTTGTTCTTTTAACAAAATCTCTTGTGTAGTTATCATCACACCTATTTGAAAAAAATAGGGCTTATATCCTATTTTTCTCAAAGAGATAACATAGAATATTAATTCATAATTATGAACAGTATCAATACAAAATGGGAAATTCGTTGGACTCTCGGTAGAAACTTTCTTGTTTGTTTTATTAACATCGAATACTGACCAACTGTTTTCCCAATCAAGCCCAAGGATGACAGGCTAGGATCGTTTGAATGGGAACCCACAAGGGTGATATTACCAACTCAAAGAAATAGATATAATATAAATAATATAATATGTAATTAGAATATAACTCATTTAACAAATTGTGAACATTACAGTAATAATTTGGGGGATGGAGAAGAATTCAAAATGTGTGTTGATGGGAAAAATCTTCTTAACTACATCCAATGAAATAATATTACAAAATTTGAGAATACATTTTTATTGTAGACATACTATTTTATAAAATGAATTCTAAAATTATCCAGTGATTTATAATCGACAATTTATAAAAAAAAAAAAGACTTCAAGAAAAAAAAAGACTCGATTGACTATCCTTGATACTTGAATTCAATTCAAAATCACATTTGAATTCAAATACCGATTAAAAGCCTCACATAGACCTATTTATCCTTATTTATTATAAATCTTCTAGATATTATCTCTATATTTAGAACTTAATGTCACTCATAAATGAGATTTCTTCGTTAAAGGATATCACAACCCTGAAACTAGATTTTAAAGAATATTGATGATATTTACTTCCCTAATTCCCCGCAGACATTACTTGATTCTGTTTATGAATCGGTGTATGTCATGACTCATGGTCTCAGGTTAAAAAATGTGTATATTAATTTCTCAAATTAGGATGATGATTTCTAGCTATCTCTAAAATAAGGGAAATAAATATCGTCATTATCCGTTGAAATGTAGCTTCAGGGTTGTCATGTCCTTTAATATTATAGTTGCTAGATTATCCTTCAAACGTCAACAATTTGCAAGCAGTGTACTCGACATTTTGATTGCTTTATAAATCCTAGTAATGAACTTTTTCCATCATACCCTATTAAAACGAAGTACCAAGTTCCATCAGTTATCACTTACAAAACTCATAGCTGTCAAATAACAGAATCTATTCAACCTAAAATAATCGAATCCAAGCAATCAAAAAGCAATCATAAAATATTGTTCAGTGAAATCATCTCGCAATCACCAAATGAATATTGACGGTTCGAGACTCCCTACCGTTACTATCATTACCTACAACAGACGGGTAATCGTTACCGCCAACAATCGTGTACTAACGCAATCGGTGTATTGTTATTGTAAAGAGAAAACGGTTGGCTTGCAAGCAATCAGCCATTGTCATCAGATTTCTTGTATTTTGGCAGAGTTTGTAAGAAGGTTCTTGATCTATGGGTGCGATTGTAATCAAAGGTCATTTTCACTCGTGTCAGTGAGGTCGGCGCATGCGCACTGGTGACGTGTGCCTGTTATCACATACCACGTACTGGATGGGAACTTTCGCCTTCATTGGATGCTGAAGGGAAATTGTGTATTTGTTGGGTATGGTTGTGTGAGCGAGTATAATATGGGAGATATGTTTTTTGTTGGGGTTTGTTTTCCCAAGGCACGGTATTGAATAGCCCGGTTTATCGGGAGTCTTACAGATAAGATGAGAAATAGTAAATGAGCCTCCAAGTAAATTTAAAAGTAAATTTAACCTCCAGTTAAGGTTATGCCAATCCAATAATAGTAATTTAGAACTAATCGATAGAAAATTATATTCAAGTAATGCTTACAAAACCTAGATCGATATATGGACTTAACAGAACGTATTTGTTTTTCATAACGAAAAAATAATTGAGCCCATTTTGGAAAAATGTTTACAATGGAAAAAAATCAAATTTCAAAACAATTTCCAGAACAGAATACACGTTTTCATATTTTCTTTTATCGTATTTTTCTTCCTGTTTTTTTTTAAGGTAAAACATTGATAAATATAATTATAATTTTAACAATACATTAACCAAACTATCTCTATATTTTTTTCTGAAATGACAAAACCGATAAGTGAAAACAAGAATGCTATACAAGGATTGCAGTGAAACTGTTAGATATTATTAGATGACAACGATGGTTCATTGTTTCTGTATTTTTCCTACCAATTACTGGCAATTGACAAGTGTTGCTGTAAAACTGCACAATGAATGCAGTTTCACACCTCTCCACTTCCACAGGCTACAGGTGTGTTTGACGAGAGATAACAGCTGATCGAATACAGAGTGGAGAAAGAGGTGTTTTCATATTAGAAGTGCATACATTAGTCATGGATAATTGCATGCCGTATTGAACAGAGGAATTGGCAGAACTAATCAAGCCTCATTCCAATCGCATACAAGCAATTAAAAAACACCTTCTTATGATAGGAGGTGTAATGGAAAGTATTTATCTAGGTAAATATGAGATATAAATGATACATATTTATTTATATATATATATATATATATATATATATATATATATATATATATATATTTATATGAATATAATAAGTAAAACTGGTCTGTTTTTTAATCGTGATACTATTTATTTTAAATTGACCAACGTTTCAACGAGAATGGTCTCGTCCTCTTCAGGGTCCAAACTTATATGTTCTAACATGAATCGTGAAAGTTTGAGAAATTTCGTATATATATATATATATATGTTGTAGCGTAGACTTTGAGGGCCGGAGGAAGATGATAATAAGTCACTTTTCGGTAATTTGCCTTCCCTTGAAACAACTGGTGGCTCTAAAAAGAGCCTGGGGTTTCGACGTTTCGGCTGAAAACGTTCAGCCATCTTCAGGAGTCGTTGTGGTGTGGTAGTGCGTACCATACGAGTTTTTCTATAGTTTGGTAATGATTTATATTCCCGTATAACCTAGCTATTGGTGGGGTCGTTAAGCATCAACTGATCTATATATTATATATGAAGGCTACATTTTGTTTCTAGCAATCACGCATTAATTATTGCAATTCACCTTGTTAACGCCATTCACGTCTGGCTCAGAATTACTAGAAAAAAGCGGTCCGTAAACAGAAATTCCATTTCAATAGTAAGTATAGAGAGAAATAGTTTAATTATATACCAATAAATAATTACTTTATAATTACATACTTGAACTCTAAGGTTACACTAGTTGTTCATTTTGGACCAAGGCATGTAATTAAAAATGCATTTTCGTGTATGAATGCGGTATATGTAATTATCTAATTGTATTGAATATTTTTATTCAAAAAAATCGATATAGATTTGATTTGAATGTTTCAACAAGTTTCCAGCCATGAATTACGAACATTTTTTTGTATTTTTTATTTTTACCTGTTTCACTAATTGATAGTGAGTGGATTAAGCAATAGTTAATGGATTCATCTACCAATTTGAAACTGTCAATGTGTAGGTATCAATCATCGAGTAGATCGTTATAAATTAATCAATAAACATTTTGGGAATACCCATAAGAATAACATCCTTAAAAAGTGAGTATCATGTTATCATTAAAAAAATGAGATATTCCAAGGGCAACAATTAGACGCATGTTTGACAAGTTTTATGAAATCGGGTAAAACCAAGGTTTCAAAACCGTTTCAAATCCAAGATGTGTAGATTTCTATCACATTCCATACAAAATCTCGCTCATATTACAACGCATCCATAATACGCTGAGTTTTAATAGTTTTGAAAGATCAAGATGCTTTCTATTTATTATAGTCACTATTAAAAATATTAATTGAATAATTCATCTCGGCTCGTGCCTGTATGCAGAATACGTGACAAACAAATGTATGTTGTCTAGTTTCAAAGATGAGAATACATATTATATTTTAAGGTTGAAGTTGTTTATTTTCACACGTATCACGTGATACAATTCAAAGTTCACATATTTCCACAAAGCCTCGAAGAAGGCTTATCTGTGGTTTAAACAAAAAATATATATATATAATAATGATAATGAATATATAATAACGAATAATAATAATGATAGTTTTTTATTTCAACAGCTTGATTAGTGCATTGTGATATTGTTATGGTTATGTTATGTTATGACCCGATTGTACCAACTGATGATTAAATATTAATTAGTTATACTCATTACTTAAGGTACAAAAATAACATGGGTAACCAAGGGTGATAACAAGTTAATTTGCTAATTTTTGCTTGATTCACTAATCATCACTTTGGTACAACCGGCTCTCAGTAGTATAGGCCTATAAATAGACAAATATATTGTCGGGTAATATAAAGATTCGTCATTCTGAGCATGGATATTTGATATTATTTAATTCATAAATCGTCACATTATTAAAAACTTTAGTTGCTTATTTTAATGAATGCTTTATTTATGAATAATTTAAATTGAGTTCAAGTAGCTATATATAATAAGACCACAGCGACGGTTAAAATGCACAATGTTCGTTGCCATAGCAAAGGTAGCGCCAGATAATAAGCGGCTTGTTGGTTGACATATCAGGCATTGGGCGAGGTGTCATATCGACCAATAGGCGTCTCGAAAACATGTTTCAATGTTCCCCTTGGGGGGTAGGTGACCCACATCACTTGTACCAGTCAGCATTATTTCCTCGTCGCGGTCAGGCGAAACTATACCACGTTTCACGCGAACTCGCGTTGTTCTTTATCAAATCAAACAGATCATTATATTTAATGTGATATTTTAGGGTGAATTTGGTAATAATAATAATTAATTCAGTTAGCGAGAAATGTGATTAGGCCTACATCTTTATTATTTCGTAATAATTTGTATTTACAAGTACCAAGATGTCTGTAGGCCTATATATTTGAGTATGTTTAGTAAATTGATCAAACACACTGACTAATAGACACAAGTAATAACGAAAAAAAAAAAAATCAAACTGGCGTATACTGGTTAGCCTTTTTTTTAAATTTTAGTCTGCCCCTCAATTTTCTATAAAGAAAGATAAATTAACATTTTATCGTACCAAGATGTAGTTATTCAAAATGAAAGGCATTATTTCATCAATTACAAAATTATTGTGACTAAAAACTAGAAGTTCAGTAATTGGTGGAAGTGCCGGGTTTGCATGAAATTGTTATACTCTGCCTCGATAATATAATCTATTTGATTCGTAAGTTTTTTGCGATAATTTCAGAACGTTCTTAGATATCAAAATACTTATATTTCAGATCAAGAGATATTTCAATATCTTAAAGATGGTTTACGTAAGAATAACTATTCAATTAATCGTATAGCGTTCGCATGTAAACAGCTGGCACATGATTTGTAATTCTATAGCTGTATATAGGTACATGTAGGAATGTAAGGATTCTAAGCTTATAAGATGAGCGATAGCGAAGACCCCCATGGCACTCTTATGGAGCGTTGTCCGTATGTTTTATATTGGACGCACTGCACAGGTCGCACGGTTTGACTGATCGACATGAAACTTTTTCTAGACACACGGACTTATCCATACTGGACCCCTATTCCTGAGATAAATGAGATGTGATAAAAATCAGTGAGAAAACTATCTCATATAATAATGACATATTTCATCTCATATTTTATGTCAGATACTCGTTTTCTCACTCATTTTTATTTAAATAGAAATGAGTAAATAAAAACGAGCGAGAAAACGAGTTTCTCACATAAAATAGGAGATGAAATATGTCATTATTAAATGAGAGTTTTCTCACTGATTTTTCTCACATCTCATTTATCTCAGGAATTGGGGTCCTGCACAGTTCTGAGGACAAATCGGTTGGACCACTTTTGTGATGAAAAATCTCGATATTCTGAAAAAGCCCATAAGATTAGGCCAAGCGGAAATTTGTTGAAAATATAAATCTCTTCAAATCTCTTCAAATTTATACTGAGCATAAACACAAATATGGTATACATTATTACAAACTTGTATCGAAATCGGAAAAGCCGTTTTTCAGCATCTTGGGCACGGTTATTCACGGCTTTGTAGACTTGACAGTTTCCACCAAGGTGTGTATAGTTCTCGAGTATATTTCATTTATAAATCAAGGTGTGTAGAGTTTTCGACTAGACTACATACAAATATCTCGCTCATCTTACAACGCATATGCTGCTTTTATAAATAATTTGATATAAATATAGGCTATTTTCATATATTTTCTCCCAATCCACCTCACACGCTCATCAACAGATGTGCGACACCACGAATAGCGTTTCCCTGTGGATTGCAGCAGCGAAGTTGTGCTGTAAAAGTGCATAGCTCCACGATCAACAAGTTGCCTGCGATCACTCTGGTAAGTGCCATAAGCTGAAAGTGAAAGTGCCGCCCAAACGCATATGCATTACTAGATCTGGCTGGATTAATCTTCTCGACAGCTATTATTGACAATAATCAAACGATTCAAGTGGAATTATACAATATTGAATTCATAATCGATTGTTACATTTATTTTGTTAATAATTTACACTCTCCAATAATACTACATATTTTTTTTATAAACATTAAAAATTTGACACAAAGCCATTGTTGAAGAAAATCGAATTTATTAGAGTAACCCATTTTGATTCAATATCATCGAGTAAAATGTGTTTTTCATTAGTAAAATGTTTTTGTTCTGTTTCCAGAAATTATGTTATGTATTTATGTATAATTTGTGTACATTTTGTTTGTAAATGTTTGACGTAAAATAAATATATATACTTTTTAATAACATCGAAACTTGATACAAAATCATTGTTCCCCAATTGAGGCTATGGATGAAAGATGAGATCATTTGAACGGGGCACCACAAGGGCGATTTCACTACCCAAAAATAAAATATAGTTACACTTAATCAGAAATGAAACCTTTGTACTGATAAAGAGTCTCAATCTAAATCTACATTGTTGATGAAAAGTAAGCTGTTATTCTGGGGATCGGTGATGGACTGACACTTGAATGAAAGTCATTACAAGAACTGATACCGGGACTCGAACCCGCTACCTGAATCAAATAATATTAGCAAAAATACACAAACCATTAACTTTTCTTCGAATGAGCTTGTGTGATATTTTTATCGCATAGAACGTGTATAATCACTCCGTGTAATCGCTAAACATTTGCAATAACAAGAATACATTCATGATATTAAAATGTTGTACGAATGATTTTACATCAGCAATTACAAATCTATCACTTATTGCAACTGGAAATAGAAATTTATAAGCAATAAGAATCTAAGAAAGATTAAATAAGAATCTTAAAGGACTTAAGCAATAAGAAATCTAAAAAAATTAAAAATAAGAAAACTTAAAGACTCTAGATTTGAACGAAAAGTGACGAAATTAAGTACCCCAATTTTAGAGAAAACATGAAAACATCATCTCAATTTATTAAATTTTGGCCCTTTTTGTGAGTCGTGACGTAGACATTACTGGATTCTGTTTAAGTTTCCATACAGAATCGTCAATGTCTACGTCACGACTTATGGTCTCTGGAGGACAAAATTTTTAATTATAATTTCTGAAATTGAGATGATGGTTTCTGGTTTTCTATAAAATTATTGAATTGAATATCGTAATTATTCATTAAAATCTAATTTAAGGGATGTGATGTGCTTTAAACAAATTCTTCTCTTCTGCTTTTCTGACCCGAATAACTATAAGTTTGATTTGACGTTCGTCATTAAGAAATTAGCCTAAAAACATGATTTTAATGAGGACTGTAGAATGAGAAACAAAGGTCACTTGTACCTAGCTGACCTTTACTGATATTTAACAATTCTCTGACGTAATCACTATCCTGACCACGTAATGGCTCTTACAGACTGCCTTTAAAACACACACTCACTACGTCAGAAAACAACAGCCAATTACAGGTATAAAACACCGCTATCTGGAAACAATTAATTGTTACAGAAGTTATAATTCGAATGGTTATGAAACAATAACGTTCTTTTTTTTATAAGAAGTGAGAGAATAAAGTGAGTGTGCATTATTGATGTGTTATATTCGACACTAAATGTAACAACAGAAGGCGCTTCTAAATGCCAATATGGCCGACGAAATGTTACTAATGAACTGTCAACAATGTTACACTTTTAATAAATGACATTGTTGAGATATGCACGCGCTTTATTTTGTGACCATTCACTAGTTCCACTTTTCAACACTGAAACCGTACCGACAAGTTTTACTGTCGAATAGTATTATTAAGGAAGTCATCAAAGACATGGATAAGTCTATGCTATAAATCATTGATAATTGGGAGATTTAATTAATTTACGTTTCATATAGTAGTCAAATATTACATATAATATCAAACTGCATCAGATATTTCCTTCATTAGAATAGTCTACGAAATAAACCAACCGAATGGAAAGATGGATTTTAACTTGAATGCCGTCAAAACATCAACTTGATGTAACTTTTTGAAAAAATTCATTTCTATTCTCATTAGCTCATCCATCAACGCGGAAACACATAGCGCGTTTTCCTAGTTTTATTTATATTGGGTTTAAAGACGCACTGTTATGTACTGATGAGTAGGATCATTAAGGTATAGTGCCGTCGTGAATGATGAATGAGATGAAAAGTTATTATATTGGGTTTTATTTCATAGTGGGAAGGAGTCGGTCGTGGTTTGTTCCGATATGAGCCTGAACGACAGAGGAAAACCACGTATAAAACCTCTGGCAGGGTGGTCGACCATGGCGATAGAATCGAACAAATTTCGAATAAAATATAATCAATAGTTTCAAGGCAATGAAAAAAAATCAAATTATTCCTTATCCTAGATTTTCTAGATTTCTCAAAAAGAACAAGAAGAAGAAAAACAACAAATTAATAATAATCATCATAACAACAACAACAACAGTTTCGCTTTCTTCGCTCATACAGTAATTAAGTATAAGCTAATTTATAAAAAAAACTGACACCATGGCTGCGCTGTCTGTAAACCATGTGACAAAAAATAATAAAATATAATTTTAAATGAAAATGCATTGAGCAAATGTATTGAATAATAATTATACTTCTTCATAATATGTTCATATTCATCTTATTCAATACCTATAAATGACATAATATTAATATTCAAATACAATTCGTGATTGTTTAATGAAATATCACCATATTATAGTAAAGACCTTGCATAAGCGATAGTGAAGTATTCGAAGGCCGCGAAGTCTGCATAGTTTGCAGGTGAAATATATTTATTATCAGCTTCAATCGTTTCCTCATTCATAACCGATCGATCTGGTTTTTGTTTTCCGGCGTGGCTTGTTATTACACAGTGTGTGCGCCTCACCTTCGAAGGCTAGGCCCACTATTCAAATATAAAGATATCGTAGACAAGCAAGGGAAAAATCGAAAGATGAATGAAATAGGGCCTATAATGAAATGAGTAATAATCATATTATATATATATATATATATATATATATATTATATATATATATATATATAATATATATATATACAGTTTTACATTGTTACACAGTTTACACAGTGAACAGTTTTAAAAATCATTCAATTATTGCATGATTTTTAAAACTATTTACTGTGTAAACTGTGTAACAATGTAAAACTGTATATATATATATATATAGATAGATATATATATATATATATATATATATATATATATATATATATATATATATATATATATATATAATTCATAATGTATTCCAATTATTTTATTTCAGAGTGATCAGTATTTAATTTTGTGTAGGGGGCTACAGTCAATATTAAAAATAGTAGAATTTCGTATTAGTCAAATGAGATAAGTTGAACAGTATTCCTTCATCAGTGAATTTGTATCCCTACTCTACAAGTCTCTTGTGCGAGACATATTACTACATGAGTGTAAGGTGTATACTACATTACATAATTTGTGTAGTTTAACACAATATTTATAGCTAAAATTACATAATATCAATATAGCTTCTATATGTATGCTTTATAATTATTATTTCTGCATAACAATTTTAATTGTTTTATTTTATGATTAATTTATTCATATTATGTAAACACTTGATGAAAATAAATTTAGGACAAAATGTATGATTTAACGAAAATTTGCGCCACGTCAATGTATGCAATTTGTAGCTCACGGTTTGCTATAAGCAGTTTTGTAGGGGGCGGGGGGGGGGGGGGGAGGTGATTGCGAGGGAGAGGGGCCTGAGGGAATGACCCGCCCAAATATAAACGCTTGATTATTCCAGGAAACAAAAATGAGTCAAAATTACTTTAACCTTAAAAATTACGAATGCCCACTCCTGTACACAGTTTAGTGACGTTTGGCACTTTCATTTAGAATTTATTAGCGATGGTTGAATTATTTTAATCTATTACTTTTGGTATTAATTAATTTCAGAAATGACTGTTTGACACGTCCTACCTTATTGACTCAAGATTTTGGGCAATTAGCATATATTGAATACGGCAGGGGTGGACCGGGAGATAAAGGCCTGGGCGGGATTTAGAAATAAGATGTATATTCTATAAGGGAGTATTAATGCACGGTGCTTACACAAATCGAGAAATTTATCTTTACTATTTATTTCCATTTTCAAAAACCAGTGCGATTGAATGAAAAGTGCACATCTCCAAGATAATTTTATCCTCTTTAATTAATACTTTAATTTTGTATTTTACTATTGGGAATTCAATCAGTTTTGAGATAATACGTCAATGAATTTCATCACATTCTTCTTATTCATTGACGTATTATCTTTAAACTGATTTAATTCACTGAAATAGAATGTCATATCAATTGATGAGCATAAAATTATCTTGGAGATGTGAACTTTTGATTCAATTACACTGGTTTTTGAACATTGAAAAAATTAGTGAAGGTGAATTTATCTATTTTTATTAGCACCCTTGTATGCACCCCCTAATGTAAGTTCACATGCACATAATAGTAATTTAAGTATCAAAGAATTCTGGATATGACTATTGCTTTCATATAAAAGATGAGGAAAATTACACCACACAACTGTATTATAAAACTGACGGAAACCTCAAATAAAATACAATATAATTATATCATAGATAACAAGTTACAAGAATCTCAACACAATTATTTCATTATGTAACGAATCTTCACTAATTACACTTTCAGCCTGATTGAAATGTGTTACAACAGTGTTTCGAATAACTCCGATCAAATATCAATTAACGAAAGTCTGTGATTGTTGAAGTGTTAACTCATCATGACTCTCCTATTAACAACATTCCGAAACGAGCTAGCCGCCCCGGTGGCTCAGTCAACTATCGCTAGCGGTAGAGACTGAAATCACCGTTGGGTATGGGTTCGAGTCACGCATAAGGCATGTTTTTTTAAACGTCCTTCCAATCATTATCGTTTCATATCACCCGCTCATTCGTACCCCCGTATAACCTAGGCTGTTGGTGGGGTCTTAGGTAATTACTTGACAAAAATAAAATGTTTTGAAATTATAAGTATATTGGATGTGTGGTGGAACATGAACATGTTGCAATGATTTCACTTGGAACATATTGGTATTCACTAGTTAATTGAAAAAATGAAACATAACGAATTATAACTTGCAGGCCTATATCAAATTAAGTTTGTACATTTATAAAAAGATGCAACAATTCTTTATGTATAAGAATTACATAAATTCAAATATTATTGCAACCTAATTATCTTGGGAATTTTTTGGTATTCCAAAATTTATTTAATGAATTCTATCCACATTCTATCATTTTGTTTCGTGGGAAACAAAAATATTAATATAAAATGAAATACAAATGAATGCATTACGGAGACTGTAAGAAGAAAGGAGGTATAGTTTTCATAATACTCGTATAATACGTTATTTCGAAATGACATCATCCAAGCTGTATACAATTACAAGCAACATATTGAATAGCTGAATAAATGAGAAATACTTATAAATAAGGTCAAAATCATGTCATATTATCCTCAATAGTTCATACCTAGCTAACATTTCACGAAGAAAGGGATACGTAACAACCCAATTACCATACTTCTATTTTTTCACCACCCAAATTACACGATAATATAATATTCCTTTCTAAAAACTATCAGCCATTTTAACCTTTTACTCATACTCATCTATTGTTACCAACATTTCTCGCATCGCCTTCTAGTTTACCATTTATTGTGCAAAGTTGGTATACGATGAACGCGATATTCTGTCTAACCACAATCATATCCGCGTCACGACAATTCTATCCATTTCTAACCCTGAATGACGATTATTTATACAATAATATATTTATCTGTTAAGAGTCCATTGGAGTTGATTTAGCGGAGTATCAGTTTTAGTGTTTTGGTGATAACTTTTGAATGGTATGATATACCGAAATTATGGTAAAGAGCGAGGGGTTAACAACTCCTGAAATCCGGTGTACACTTGCCATGAAATCCCATTGAAATCCCCTTGAAATAACTTGAAATTCCCTTGAAATCCGTATGAAGTCTCATGAAATCCCCTGAAATTACCTGAAATCACGTGAAATCAGGTGTACACCAAATTTGCGAGTTGTAAACCCCTCGGTAAAGAGGAAACACAGATATTTTTAATACCTTCAAGATGGTGTTAGTAATAACTATTCATCTCATATCACATTATTGTCAGGCATATACGGTTAAAAAATGTGTATTTTTATCGTATACGCCTGACAATCAAGCGATTTGAGATGAATAGTTATTACTAACACCATCTTGGAGGTATTGAAAATATACGTGTTTTCATGTTTTCAGAATTAAGATATTTTATACTATTCAAAAATTATCATCAAAAAACTGATATTCCGCTAAATCGACTCCTATGGACTCTTAACTAATAATACTTCCACATTCGTTTCTGACTTCCGAACTTGTAGTCTTCCTTGATATACATAAGTACTATTCTGTCTAGAGCCGTACTTTCATCGACAGGCCGCATATATAAATACCGCTTTGGCATTGGAATATATTTATTGTTTTAAATCAAGATCACAATATTGTTGTACTTTATAAAAGACTGTACTTCTTCCAATTAGAATGTATATAATGGTATTTATGAATTGATACAACGAAAGCTGTCTCCATCTCCTCCATCTCCTTACCACATTGGTTATTGTACATTAGAATGTTCATCACTCGTTGGTGTGTATATAAGGGTGAGTGGTGGGGGGGTAGAGGGGAGGGGGGTAATCCCCCCTCCCCAAAGTTCTGACGTCATCATCTTATAAAACTGTTGGACAACGTTGAGGACCCTTCCAGTTCAAACGAATCCGTTCGCATGATTATTCCGCGATTTAGCTTTAATTTTTTATATATTAAATAATAGGGCGTTCTTTTATTTTTAAATTTGACAAGTTTTTTTTCGTATTAATCGTGTGACAAGAATCAACCAATCAGAATGCGTCTTTTGATCACGTGAGTGTTTTGTCGAGTATTACAATGCTGTTTATTAGATAAGATGAAAGTGAAATGTGTGACAACGACCTATTTGTAAGCTAGCAAGTTGTTTGGCAAGTATAACAGGTTTAGACGTGAGACGTATTTGGTGACTCTTTCAACACGATTCGGGGCCGATTGAATGTTTTACAGATATCAAATGAGTGTGTGTGTGTGATTGTGTGATTGTGTGAGATAGAGATGAGATGATTGTATCGGGATGCGGTTTCAAATCTGTTCAGAAAACTTGATAAGAAAATAAAAAGAGTTCTATTCTGTACTGTAACCAATGACATGGCGAGGATTCAATTAGAAAACTTGATTTGAATGTTCATTCGGCTTTCTCAATCATTGCATAATATACATAATTAAATAACAATACCCATATACTTCGCCCACCTTATAATTTGAATTTACGATACAGCATATATATATATATATATATATATATATATATATATATATATATATATATATATATATATATATAATAAATGACGTAATACTACACCAAATATAAATTATGATATAGATCCATTTAGGCCTATATAAATTTAGAATAATATTTCAGGAAAGAACTTTCGTAATTTACTGAGGTAAACATTACAAAGTGGGAATGGGGATAGAAAATTATGTATTCTACAAGAATTGTCACTTGAAAACTTTGTCCAAAAATTGCCAATAGTGAATAATATTGAATACCAGATTTTTAATAAATAAATATACACAATTAAAGGTTTAATTAAAGGAATAATGCTTTGAAAGGCAGTATTGAAAGATTAACTGATTCATATTCGGAAGAACTCTGCAACAACCTCATAACTGAGCTAGTTCGTAACTCCATACCATTTATTTCACAACATCTATGCCTCGAAACCTGGCGCCTCGAAACCCGGCGCCTCGAAACCCGGCACCTCCACAGCATGACTGTCTGTACATATAGGGCTATTGTGAAGCATGTACTGTGATGAATGGATTAGTCGCTATAGCACGATGAATGGTCGCTCAGGATACCGGTGTTCGATTCTTGTTAGGGTCAACCTTCAAGGTCTTTCGTGATTTTCTCTTCAGTCGTTATATATATATATATATATATATATATATATATAGCCGCCCCGGTGGCCAAGTCAACTATCGCTAGCGTAGTAACTGAAGTCACCGTTGGGCGTGGGTTCGAGTCCCGCTTAAGGCATGGGTTTTTGTAATCGTCCTTCCACCTATCATCTCTTCATCGTTTCATTATCACCCGCTCATTCGTACCCCCGTATAACCTAGCTGTTGGTGGGGTCGTTAAGCAGCATTATAATTATTTTATATATATATATTTGATGTGTATAATCCTGGGATGATTGTCTATTCCCCATCATTCCAACAGACTGAGGAGGACTTTTCATTGAATTAATTTTTCCCACACTGTTTTAATAATGACAATACATTATAACAATAATTAATGTGTTCTGTAAAATCAGTTGAATAATCAGGAACCAAAACCTATACTTTGGTTCACGGAAGTGTCGACAACTATTAGCAATACCTGTCAAGGTCACACGGTTGGCACACCTGCGAACAATTATCTAAACGGACTGGGCAGAATGTCCGAAAAATTCAACCTTCGCGCAATCTTGAAACTTATGATCTCAATTATTGATTGGCGTTGTGTAAAATGAATTTCAAAAGCGTAAATAGTTATTGTATATTTTAAAATGGATAATTTATCAGCTTGTTCCGGAATATTATAATTAATACTTATATTTTAATGCATGTAAACTATAGAGCCTACTTCGAATAATACATTTTAAATATCTATAAATGGTGCGTGAATTATTCATCTTGAAATAATTTTTCAAATTATAAATAAGCTGATTTCTAACTTTCAAAATGATTTTGTTTAAAGTATTTATAAGTTACAACAATTGAAAAAGTTCGGACCAATTACTATATATTATGTAACACCATGAGGTAGGCCCACTTTCAATTAGATGCGCTAATATGTGTCAATCGTGTTCATGATATATAGTAATTTCAATACGTAATTAGGATAATTTAAAAAATATGATAAAATGATAAAAAATGATAATTTTAACGATGTTAATATGTAATAACAAATATTTTGAAAATGTTCACTTTATTAACGTTTTATAATTCATAAACACATACAGTTTTTATTAATTACGTTACTGTTATTATCGCATAATGTGTGACCATGAAGATGCATCCACCACACACATGGAAGACAGGAATGTGTCGATGAATTAGCATTATCATTTATTATATTTTATACAAATTTATTTAAAAATATTCATTTATTATCTTGTGGTCATCGTATGCATTTGCTTCATGGATAGGATAACTGGGCCAAATCAAATTCAAAAATCAAATATCAATTCAAATTTTCATATACAAATTCAGTTGCGGTTGATTAAAGTGTTCAATATAGTCTATAAATGGTCATTAAATATATTTTTTGGAGCCATAACTTCGTCAGAAAAAGTGTTACTTTTATGATGCCATTCAATAACTTCTCGTTTTTGAATACATTTTGAAATTATATAGGGCCTATACTTGTTCAATGGAGTTCAAAATAAATTTTCTGAACTAGAATTATCAACAAAATTACTTTTTCACTCGGGTAACAAAGTGGTGGATATTGTCTTTAACATCGAAATATCGACACGAAATCATTGATTCTCAATCAACTCTAAGGGAAATATATTTCGAATTTCATTTATATTTCTGTAAGTGATAAAAAAGGGGTTTCTTTTATTGAGCTTCTAGCTTTCAAAATGACTATACGAGAGTTTTTATACGTCATAGATATAAATATCTATAATTTATGACTTAAAACGACTAACTACCGAATGTAATATAAAAAGAAGAGAAACCATAAACGAGAAAAGAGAAATTAGCCGCTGCTTCTTTTTGTTGTGAAGTCACACACTACTGATAGATATAGTATTGTGATGAATGCTCAATACAGGAAAGGCTTTCAGGTATTCTCCTGGAAGTTACGGTAGTTATTCTGGTGGTTATACCCGGTAGTTATGGTAGTTATTCTGGTGGTTATACCCGGTAGTTATGGTAGTTATTCTGGTAGTTATACCCGGTAGTTATGGTAGTCAAGACAGTGCCAACTTCACCGAACTCAATCCGTTAAAACTGTATCTAATGTATCATCTTTTCAATCATGTTTCAACTTTTAATAAATATATTTAAAACCATATTTGACGTCAATTGTCAATGCTTAATAATTATACATGATTGAATAATACATACAAGGCTATTTTATGTAGTTTCAAACAAAATAATAATAGAAATAAATAACAAAAAAATGAAATCAGATTCTGGTACATATTAATAATGTATAAGACTCTTTTCTGCGTAAGAAAAATAAGATAGACAAAACATGTGCTCATTGGTTTAAAACTAGTTGATAAATGCACTGAGATATTTTGAAGTAAGACCCAAAAAAGTCGAAACCTGTATGTGGGAAAAGAGGATGAAAGGAAATTTGACCAGTATATATAGTATCAGAGGGGAGAACTACAAAAAATAAATGACCGAAATGATATAAATATCAGAACAGCAGATGTATAACGCAATATCATATATCACACTCACAGAATAATGTTTGGTTTATAATTATTGCCTTGGATGAAAGGAAAAGCGCAATTGTCTTCAGTACTACGTAAGAAATTGTAATTCATATACTTCGATCCAAGAACGATGAAGTTCGTTTACCAACATAACAAACAAGCTTATTTATTGTTATATTTGTTTAGTTGTGATATTATTAGGGTATAATGATCTTTCAGGACGCGAACAAATGAAACTACACATTTACAAAGCTTCAAAACCTCAAAGTCGCAACGAGTTTTTATAATAACTGGATCTAGTGAGGATCCCAGACGAAATTCGGACCGTCTCGGTCGACGGAGGAAACACTGAGCTTTGCATTTTTATTTTATTTTCCATCACTTCCTTTTTTTCCATCTACCCTTACTTTTCTATTTCTTGCCCTGTACAAAGCACCGACAAAGACTAGCAAATATATTTCAACAATAAAATATTTTAATAAAAAAATAGCCATTTTGAATTTAAAAAACATACAGGCCTACAAACAAATTAAATTGTAGAAATTTCATTTCATATCATTTCTTTATTTGCTTAGTATTTTTCTCAGATTCTCTAAATAGTTCATGATAAAATTTATGCCACGTCAAAATATAACATCGAAATTATATCAAGTAAAACTCGATCGAGTGGGATGGAGCACAAAAACTAGAATGGAGAGTAAACAATTACATATAACATTTTAGGGAAGAAGACGAAGGCTTGGGGAATCCGAATTTCTAAAATTAATTATTCATAATGAATATATTAATAAAGATCTGTACATATTACCAAGGGAACCGATTCGTACTTATACAGATCAGAAATAAATTTTCCCACATTTCAATATTATATTTCATATTTATCCTACTATCTCATGAAAATAAGGTTCGAAACCCTCGATCGCCGTTATTAAAGCACGCCTATAGACAATCGTTCGTACATTTTTATATAACAGTATATTGATAATTTGTATGGCGCCACGAAGTGCTATCATGCAGACACTTTCACTGATCGCTAAGCCAACAGATTTATCTGACAAATGATATAAAATCTGAGCCAAGAGAAATGATAATATGATACTATCAGAATACTTATGTTGAAATGCATTAGAAACTGTTTTGAGTATTTTTTTTTACCGTTGGTAATCTCGCATTACAGCCTTATAAACTTGTAGGTCTATTTCCCAAATTATCAGAATACTTATGTTGAAATGCATTAGAAACTGTTTTGAGTATTTTTTTTTACCGTTGGTAATCTCGCTTTACAGCCTTATAAACTTGTAGGTCTATTTCCAAAACGAGAAGGTGGTATACCAACTAAATAATTGTCAAAACGACGATATAGTAACATAATCTCGCTGTAACATCAAGGTTTAATCAATTTTGGAAGATGTAGTTGCATTTATTAACGTAAACCTCATCTTGAAATATCATATATACTACCATACCAAAGTCACAGCTACACAAATACAAATGTGGTAGTTAAATTTGTTATGTTGGTAGACGACCTTCTTCTTTCGTGGAAACAATTATATAAATATATAATTAATTGCATATATATTAAATCAACCGTTAAATAACTGAGTACCGTTAATATCGAAAAAAGCATGTATACGGTACATAATTATAAATTGACAATAATTGTAGATGGGTGGAGTCTATACTGTCTTATTAGTTACTAAGACCTCGCTTACCCCTTCATTCGCTTTCCCCGTCCCGTAGTTCGATCAAAAAGGCCATGTTTAATGTTCATGATCATTAAATTATATATATATATATATATATATATATATATATATATATATATATATATATATATATATATATATATACATATACACATATGTATGTATGTGAACGAAGGTTTTCAGGGCCGCTGGTGGATGGTAACGATGTCTTTGCGGTAATTTGCCCTCTTGGAATGAGATGTGGTAGCCCTAAAAAGGACCTGTGGTCTCGACGTTTCGGAAGTAATTGAACTTCCATCTTCAGGAGTCGGTCTGGTCTGATGAACTGGTCTATTGGACTGCGATCCAGCAGACCAGTTCAGCAGACCAATTCAGTTATTTATTTATGGTTTCACTACTATATTCAGACTTCAAGATGGTTGTTTTTGTCATGTACGATTCTTCGTTCTATGTTCTATGTGTTTGTATTTGTCTGCTCCCCATCAGGTTCCTGGTGGTGTGCCTGGCCGTGGCCTGCACCGCCCGCCCCCAAGAGGACGACTACGAGTACGACGACGCGCCCGCCCCCGCTCAGCCGGTAACACAGGCACCTACCAAGGCGCCGGGCCGCCTCTCGCTGCCCAACTCCAGGCAGGCTAGAGGGCCGTCCCCTTTGTTGAGCAGAGGCGCTAAAACCACGGCTGCTCCACCACCCAAAGTGCAGGAACCAGAGGTAGGTCACCCAGAGTACAGGAACCAGAGGTAGCTAGGTCACCCAGAGTGCAGGAACCAGAGGTAGGTCACCCAGAGTGCAGGAACCAGAGGTAGGTCACCCAGAGTGCAGGAACCAGAGGTAGGTCACCCAGAGTGCAGGAACCAGAGTTAGGTAGGAACCAGAGTGCAGGAACCAGAGGTGGGTCACCCAGAGTACAGGAACCATAGGTAGGTCATCCAGAGTGCAGGAACCAGAGGTAGCTAGCTAGGTCACCCAGAGTGCAGGAACCAGAGGTAGGTAGGAACCAGAGGTAGGAATCAGAGGTAGGAATCAGAGGTAGGTTATCCAGAGTACAGGAACCACTGGTAGGAACCAGAGGTAGGTCTCCCAGTGTGCAGGAACCAGAGGTAGGTAGGAATCAGAGGTAGGTAGGAATCAGAGGTAGGTCAAAGTAGATGAGGTTTATGAATGAGGAATGGCAAAGGGTGCGGCTGAGAAAGTTCTGGAAAGGTCAAGTGAAATAATTCAGGAAATATGTTGAGAAACTGAAACTATTAGAATTAATCATTTATAATGGAAAGAGCATGCAATTTCTTCAGAGTCAGTTATAACTGCAATGAGATAGAAATAACTGGACAATAGCGAGAGGAAGGGGTTATGAAAGGTTCGATAGGCGATATGTGGATGGAAGTGTTGAGATTGGGCGTAGCAACGTAGAAACTTATGATTGTATAGTTAACGGTAAGGCTGGAAAGAGTGTACAGAAAAATGATTAGATCAGAAATGGGTTGAGAAAGAGTATAATATAATGATAGTATACATTAATTGTCACCCTCCGTTTCAAGATACCTTTGGAGTAAAAAATAATAGAAGCAACTATAACAAAAATGATCGCGTCAATATTTGATACATTTTTGTTTATACTCATACATTTGGGGATAAGTATCTAAAGAGGGTGAAAGGAAGCAGTCATAGGACTAAAATCTTTTGATTGTCAATTGTTTTGGTTGACATCAGCGAAATGTGGTTATTGAAATTTTGTTCTGACGACTCTATTACTTGACATAATGCACTAAAATCAAAATTCTCAAACCCTTCAAAGGTACCATTTAAAAGAATTCATATAATAAACATACATGTTTCAAATTTTTGGATAAAATAAATGACTCGTCTTTATTGGTGATATGATCAAATAAATGACTTTTTATAGATGATAAAATTTAAAAAATGGCTTCTCAGTGATGATAAGAACTGTATTTTATTACCTCTCAGGTGGTGAACGAACCGGAAGTGGTCGACGACGAGGATCTACCGGAAGAAGAAGAAGAAGCACCAGTAGTCACCACCGTGGCGCCCAAGAAGCCTCTGGCGCCCATCGTCAGGCCGTTCAGGAGCAACCAGGACCTTCTGGCAGCTCTCAAACGCAGGAGGCAACAGGAACAGGTGACTAATAAGGAGCAAACAGGAGTGATCACATCATTTATGAATACTATTCATTTCTGAGGATTTGTATAAAATAGTCGGGAATTGACAAGGTGGATTTGTTCTCATTTTATTTTTAGTATTCAGAACTAATCTATTCATAGTAGCTAGGACAATAGTTATCTACGATGGATACGAAACTGAGCTCAACGTTAAGAAGGCGTACATATTCGGGTCTAGGCAGCAACTTCACACCGCTTTGCAAACCAGGAAGCTTCCGCCATACTGGACATTTTCGAAGTACTTCCTTCTATATTTTTACCACAGCCTTCTTTATTGGATAAGACAGTCTCTTCTTATATCTGAAAAGAATTAACTGAATAAAGAAGGCTGTGATTTTTATATCGAATTAGTATAATTATAGAAGGCCAAGCTATCTGTAAAGGTCCCAAAAGGTCCAATATGGCCGCCGAGATCGGAACGAGCACATGTCGCTAGTCGGTCGCAGGAGTTAAGTATCTCGGTAAGGTAATATATATATATATATATATATGATCTATGAAACCGATCGCATAAACCACCAAGATCGACTGCTCCAGCCAATTTGTAGGCGATCTACGCGGCGATGTTTCAACTCTACAATTGAGACGGATTGAAAACAATTGTTTAAAACACAACATTTGCCTGGATATTTCTGTTTATGTGGTCAAATTAAAAAAAAAATCGAAACCATGAGACTGCGCTTGAGTCAACATTTGATAGTTATTTTGCTTCCCCAAAAAAGTAAAAACTTCGGGAGTCGAGTCATGGATAATATAGTGAATTCAGTGAATCAAGTAACCTAAAAATCGGCTGACCTAAAAATCGAACGATTGTACTGGAAACATTTTTTTTCTTTAATAACATCGAAACTTGATACAAACTTAATTGTTCTTTGAAATCTAGTTTGAGAATTGTGATGTCCTTTAACTTTTAACAACTGTTGGAACATTACGTGTCAATCCAGCCACCATGTTTACTATGATATGGTCTTGGTTTTTAAGTGCACTGGAATAATTCAAAATGTTGTCAGCTCTTCTTCATAACATTGTTGATCCTTGTGTCACTGCGGATATTAATAACACGATGTAGTGATACCAACAGACTTCATCATGATATCAAGAAGGTCGTGGAAGGTAAGGAAGACTCGCGTCTTCCAAGTGAAGTGTTTCCGCTGTCAGAATCCGAGTCCATGGTCCCACTTGCCTGTAGCGCAACTATCGCTTTTATATCGAACTATATCAAACAATGCTATACACGGCTAAGTAGAATTATTATGTTAGAGATGGCATTTGTTTTTCACGAAAATTATCTCTTTTATATCGAACCATATCAAACAACAATGCTCAACAATGCTATACACGGCTCAGTAGAATTATTATGTTAGAGGTGGCATTTGATTTTCACGAAAATAATAGATTTTGTAAGTTCAATAATGTCACCGGTACCGTAGTCACTCTTATCTGCATCCAGTTCACAAGGGAAACCACTAAATCGCGACATGCAAATGGGACCGTTGGCTCTGATTTGTCCGCAAGAAACCAAAAATACCGTCCTTATTATTAGTATCAGTACACTTCTTTATATTATGATCAAGTCGGTTGATAAAGGGATAAGCACCTTGATCATTTCCTTTCGCACCATGCGGGAATCAAAGGGATGCCGTCATACTCAATTTACTGGGAGTATTATATATTGATTCATATAAGTAATACGTGTAATGCACTCTGTGAATCCAGCTCTTCCCAATTGTATTAAGCAACGTTGGAATACATTTTATTTGAATTAGCCAATCTAAATTTTAGATACGTGTGTAAAAGCATTGGACCCCTAGTCAAGAGCCATACTGCCACATTTACCAATTGATAACTGCATTAATTACTTGACATCTGCGAGAAAGAACAGAAACAATGCAAGTACTCAACTATGTACTTTACATTGAAATACGAGCTGAATGCGTACGTTTTGATTTGAAATTGCGAATCTCAAAAATGTACACATCAGCGCGTCACATTTTTTGCTTCCATCATGGTGAGAAGACGTCCAATGTTGAAAGTATATAACTTACGCGATGTTGCTTATCCCGTTACGTTATTGGTAGTCATAGGTATCAGTACACTTCTTTATATTATGATCAAGTCGGTTGATATCACTAAATCGTGTTAATAGGGTCTCTTTTGTGTATCGATCTCTAACGATTGATCGATGTCGAGTCACAGCCTTCTGTAAGTCATTGATACGAGATCATTATCGTACAGATCCGCCTTTCTCCGAGATGCTATCAGTTTTCCTTTGCTGGAAGGGTCCGGGTTCCAGTCCTGGTACTAGTTTTTAGTGTTTAGTTATCACCTCATACTGGCACATCATTCAGACCATTATCATTGGAGAGTAGCTTTACAACTATAGCTATAGCCATGACCACCATAAATTAACATTTCTCTACAGTACGGCTCTATTACACGAGTTTTTATTTATAATAATAGGAAACGTGAATCCGATAGAGGTATTTAGAAGTGAGGTTCGAATTTTAAATTAGATCAGAATGAATTGTAAAATATAGAATATGATAGAGAGATATTTTATAGTCATCATTAAAGTTTGATTATATGAAATCGTATACAAGTTTTAATGTCTTGTTATATGGCTCATTAAAATTAGGTTGAATAGTTTAGAATTTTTTTTCATCAGAATTAAAAAATAGGCTAGGATTAAAGATTTTAAAAATGTTTAAATTTTTTGTTTTAGGAGCTCAGAGATTTATTGCATAGACCTAAAGTAGTTAGAAGTTCACCAGCTGAGAAATTTCCAGTGAGTTCATTACATAACACTGTTTAACTCCTTTCATTTTCCTTCCGCTTTCATTTTCATTTTCCACACGCTTTCATTTTCATTTTCCACACGCTTTCATTTTCATCTACGCAACTTGTGTCTTTGATTCTAGAGTATGCTGTACCGATAGCACCTGCCTATGATTTAGTACCTAATTTGTGCTTATTCTGTCTTTGTTTTTGCATTTTCTTTCCCTCTTCCTGTCTACTTGATTATTGCTTTTATTCTTCGACAAAGATAGTCGTTTAGCATTTTCAGGAATGGAGGAACGTCAGGTAGGTTTGTATATTTCATCTATTTCATTCACCAAACGGATTACTCTCATTTTATGTTGGACTAATAGAAATGTCTACAAAAGTATTAGAACATAATAAATTAATTGAAACTTCACTCATCGATCATTAATCTAATAAATTAAAAAATGTGATTCACATATTCCGTGAGGGCTGTTTGAATATTTATCACTCTCTTCTCTAAAATAGGACGATTGTTCTTAAAAGTAATATAATCAGTTTCAGATCAGAAATATGCAGAGATACCAGAAAGAAAAAAATCTAATTAATTTTTAATTATACAAATCTAACAAATATTATCTGAAAGTTCGATAATGTAACACAACACGAGAGCTAAACATTTTTGTTCTGTTTGATTTGACAGCAGGGTGGTTCAGTTGCCACTCACGCCACCACCACGACCACCTCCGCCACCCCCTCCGACTCCAAGCCCGCCCCCCGCAGCAACTCCAACAACAACAGCAACAACGGGCGGCGGACATTCAACCGCTCCAAGTCGCCGGCTCCGGTCCAAGAGGTCGCCGCCGAAGTGGAGGTCACCAAGAAGCCAGCACTTGCCAGTTCTTCATTCAACAGGAGGTTTTCGGGACGAGGAAAGACGACGGCTGCTCCACTACCTAGTGGAGACGAGGTGGAGGGTGGAGAAGTGGAGGAACCAGCACCGAGAGCCGCAAAGTCATACAGAGGCAGCAAAAGATTGTAATAGAATATTAGCCATGTAAATACAATTAAATTAAAAGTATATAATTTCATTTGGAAAACCAAATTAAAAATGACATTTTCAGATTCATGTAACTTGCCGATAGTTTTTTTTTTATGAATAATTTTGTGAACGATTTCGAGCAAAGTACAGTCCATTTCGAGAAGGGAAATTATTTTTCTTTGAGGAGTGGATATGTATTTGAAATAATTAATGTATTTTATATTTGTCGTCTTGTTTGTAGAAAGTAGGCTATAATTATTTTATACAATTGTTTACTTTCTTCTGATATCTGTGATTATTATTGACAATAAATAATACGTTTAAAAGTTTTATCTGACTACCTGTTTGCAGTATCCATTACCGACTACCGACTACCGCATTGCAGTCAAGATTTACAATTGTTTCCAGCACAATATCCTCTATTATTTGAGTCATTATGACCGATCAATTCTTCTAATGTAGCAAGGAAGTAGTAAAATGGAAGACAATGAGGTAGTATAATAATTATCTTAATGTGAACTAAATGAAGACGTATAGAATTGATCGGTTGAGATGACCGACGAATATGGAAATCCATGCACTAGGAAAAATTAGAAAACAGTTCCATGAGGAAGAAACAATTTTTACTTTATGGTATGGTAAAAATGGTAATATGTTAAAAACTTCGAATTTTTGTTATTTGTTCATTTCACAGCAGGGGTTGACAGTATTGATCTTCATGAAATTTTAGTTGATAACTATAAAGATACATATCGGAAACCCTAGATCAAAACGAAGAATTAATATGTCCAATACTTGTCCAATACTTATTTGAAACAAACTTCTGTGTTTTTTTTTTCAATGAGATTATTTGAAATAATGATTATAGTTAATAACAATATTGAATATTTCAATCACACAATAAGGAATTGAGTGTTATTCAATTTACGAGTCAATGATTGTATAAGTTTAGAATAAGAATGCTTTGATTATCAATTTATTATTGAATTATGAAAGTTGGCTAACTGTAGAAAAGATGTTGTAATCAATGGAACATCATATAGCTTTCATAATATCTTGCTGAATGGTTCCCTGATTACAAACTGAGTAGCTCACATTTCACATCGTAAAGAATGAACAGGATTGATAGTCTTCAGAACTGGTGTCACTTCCGAGGTCATTTCCTAGCGGAAGTTGAGTTTATATTTTGGTCATGAGAAAATTATTGGAGAAAAACAAATGTTTTTGTTACACTGATCGTATATCCATCGATAAAACGTATTATTTATATATAGTTGTATCATTTGGCGTAGTGATTATTGTTGACATTGATACTGAATATTTGAATCGCCACATGTTATATATTATTTTCTTTTAATTGGACAATTTTTTAGCAATACTATATATTTAGGTATTTATTTTATTTTTCATTCATATTGGGTATCAGTGACGCACTGTAATGATAACTAATTAAGATACAGTATAGGGTCGGACGAATGATTAATGAGATGATGGGATGAAAGTTTCTCAGGCAGTGGGAAGGAAGCTGTCGTGGTGTAGGCCCAGGCTTCAGAGGGAAACAAAAAAAAAACAATGAAGATAGACGGTGGCAGGGATCGAACCGAGGTCCGATTCACCTTCATCTCCCGGGTCCCACGAAGCAAGTGCGTTAACACTGAGCTACATGTGCCGATATGATAATTCAAATAATGTTATCAAATTTATGCAGTTCTTATTTGCAGTTTTTCAACCATTTGTCAACGGAACATTTTGTTAAGTATTCTTTGTAAACACATCTCGCATTTTTTTTTTTTTTAAATACACTACTCGATCAAGTATAATATAGTTGAGGATCATAACAATCCGATTTATTAAATAATTTCAACTTTCATCACCACGCACAACTGCAAGATCCAACAGTTCACCCTCATGTTTCCCAGCTCCGGAGATAGTCTGCAGTCTGCATCAGGAATAAGCAAGAATTGCTCATCTGTACAGCTATAATCCAAGAAAATATTTTATCTTTCGAATCATAAAATTATAAAAAGTCACATATTCTACATTCTGTCTGGTATTTTTATCCACATTACAACTTGTTAGATTAGACACTCTCCACACAATTATAAACAAACTTTGATAATATGTAATTAAACTGTTCAGAATTGATCGAAGAAGTTTATAAGTTTGATCATTTTTCCCCCCGAGGCAGCTAGAGGAAAAGAAGTCTATACTAGAAGATATCACGTCTTAAGTGACCTCTATCAGCCAACAAATCGACTCATTAAAATCCACAGATAGAAAGTCTTTCGTGGCATTTACATAAAAGCCTTGGGGCAAGGTTGCCAAGTAGAAGTAAACTGATCAAAATTGACCTTTACCGATTTGCCAATCTGTTCTGAATACTGGTGATAGCAAGTGTGTTCTTGTCATCTGGATATTCCGGATCCCGTTGTTGGTATTATTATGTCATTGCGATAATCTGTGGTTTCATCCACGCCCTAGATTATCTATGACAGCCTCTCTAGGTGTCTGGACCAACCGTGGTCTTGAGAGAAATTGAAAATGTTCAAAAAATTGAGAAATAGTTGGTTTTAGGTTTGAAATAATCTATCTATCTATCGTTATCGAATCTATGTAAATGTAATCGAATATAGTATTAATTAATATTTAATTATTATTCAAAATGATGATTGATATTAATAATATAATATTAATATTCTGTTATTATTCTATTAATATTTATATTTAATTATATTTAGATATTTAACATCTATTTTTTTTCTGTTTGTCTCCTCTGAAATATAAAATATTATTCATGTGTTCCGTCTCTGCTACGAGGTACAATATTTATAAATGCTCTCATTTTGTCAGCCCGCACTCAAGAATATGTGTTCTTACGCGGGCTTCTGGTAACTTTATTATTCCCACTTATATTATGCATCAGCGATTATATAATGCAGAATAAAATGAGATGAAATTGAATTGAATACGTCGACAGCGAGGTCATTTAGTGCCTATATTCATGTCCGTGTACTTTGCCAATTGTCAACGTTTGTGGACGTTTCAAGCATGGAGGGAGCCGGATAGAAAGAGCTAGAAAAGTAAGATAAGACGGTATAGAATAAAATAAAATAAGAGTAGACGATAGTTGAAGGAAAAAGTGACACGAAAACGAAATAAAATAAAAATACAAGCGCAAGGTTCAGTATTCCATCCAAATACTCCGGTCACCCGAAGGCTTCCACTAGACCGAGACGGTCCGAACTTGGTCTGGACCCTCAAATTGAGAAATTGAATGATAAATTGTATGATTTTTTAAGTAATAAATAAAATCTACTGATATTTGAATTGTTTATGTGATATTGTGACCTGCTATTTGGAGTGTTACAATAGTTACCATGGTCACCAATGTGGTTTTATCCACGCCCTAGATACATCGACCCCAGCCTCTCTAGATGAGTCTGGACCAACTTGGTCTTGATCGAGAGAACAAAAATAAATCTTCTTATTCTAATTATTTTTTGTTACTCTCATAATCACCGTTTTATATAGTTACAATGGTGATTAATGACCCCGACCATCCACAGTAGTATCAGTGATTAAAATTATACGATATATTCTATAAAAAGTTTCCGCCCGGGATCGAACTGGGGACCTTCTGCGTGTTAGGCAGACGTGATAACCACTACACCACGGAAACAGATGACTGTTTACCTGAGGTTATCTTCGCAATGCTATTTGAATATTCTATCATTAGATCTTTATATTTCAATTTTCAATTTCACATTTGTAATTTTCAATTTTCATTTTAAAAATTCATTTATAATTTTTAAATCTAAATATATAGACTCTACACTAAACGAATATCACATGAACGGTTTATACTAGTCTTGTAATGTGTTAGGGATTTTTGGAAACTGAGGCCGTATATCCGCGGTGAAAAAGTATGGTCACAGACAGCGTAGTCAAGGTGTTAAAGTTAATTGTTTTATTTTTAATCGTTAAAACGGTGTGGTAAGATAGCCCTTGTGGTACCCGTTCAAACGATCCTATTTTTATACATCCTTAATTGGGGAACAATAATTTTGTATCAAGTTACGATGTTGATTGAAAAAAAACGTCACATCTAGCGCAGTGGTGAATGAGCTCGCTTCATGTGATCCGGGAGGCGAGGGGAATTTCGAACCCGTTTCGATCCCTGCCGCCGACCATCTTTACATGGGTTTTTCGTGATTTCCCTCTTTACAGGGGTTTTTCGTGATTTCCCTCTTCAGTCTAGGCTAATGTCGGGATGGTTCATACAATATAGGCCACGACTGCTATCCTTCCCATTACCCAAGAAACCTTCATCTCATCCCATCATCTTATTAATCATCCTTTCGACACCAATATATCTTAGTTATCATAACAATGCGTCGCTTATACACAATATAAAAATAAAATAATTGAATGTCAAAGTATTGTTTGAGCAAAAATCCTCGTGCCGTGACCAGGATTCGAACCTGGGTTGCTACGGTCACAACGTAGGGTCCTAGCCACTGGACGATCACGGCTGCAGGGACTATTGATAACATTGAAAGTTTATTTTAAACATAATTTTAATGAATTGTCACGATGAATAATCTGATAAATATGAAATACTAATTGCCAATTAGACTTTGAGGGTATAATGAACGTCTTTAGATTGATACATGGATGTAATTGTTATTCAGCACATCGCGACCAATTTTGATTTTTTCATCCTGAAATTGGTGTTTTCTAATATCACTTGATTCAGTTCATCAATAGGTCATCAGTTTCCGTGGTGTAGTGGTTATCACGTCTGCCTAACACGCAGAAGGTCCCCGGTTCGATCCCGGGCGGAAACTTTTTTGAAAATAATATCGAATGATTTTAACCACTAATTCAATCGTGTATATTGTTTTTAACGACGCACTGTACTGACGACCAAGATCTAATGTCTTCGATGAATCATACTGACGTCGGGGAGATGATTGTGTGATGAGATGAAAGATTATTTCAGTGGGTGTTATGGACGGTGGGAAGGAGTCGGTCATGGTCTGTTGTTACGGAACCATCCCCGTTCTGACCTTAGATGATATCGATTGACCTGGTCGACCATCCTGACAGGGGTTTTTCACGGTTTCCATTTGTCGTTCAGGTCAACACTGGGATGATTCCCTATAACAGATCACGATCTACTCCTTCCCACTATCCAAAAACATATATTAAAAAAAAACTTCTTCCAATTATACCATCATCCCACCAACGCAAGTAGATTGTATCATCAGTACAGTGCGTTGCTATACATAACGAATAAATGAATGATTAGTGATTGACATTAATTTTGAAAATTTTCGAAAAAGTTTCCGCCCGGGATCGAACCGGGGACCTTCTGCGTGTTAGGCAGACGTAATAACCACTACACCACGGAAACTGATGAAAGTTATTTTCTAATTATCTTAGCAGCAATATATAATTTTGTGTAGGCCTAATATCAGATTTTCATACGTTTTTTATATAATTATTTTCGGATTAGATTGTAATTATTGAGTTAATAATATATATAATATTGAAATGTGCGTATAATAATATCAGTTTAGGTAATCTTCAGGAAGAAAACTGTGTACTATAATAATAATAATAATAATAATAATAATAAAATTAATGTAAAATAAATAATAATAAAATGCCTAGTATAAATGATTCCTTATTGGCCAATAACAGTTCCTTCAATAGTCATTAATCAATGTAGTAAAATCATTCTCAGCTTTAAAATATATAATAGGTAATAGCACAGACTACAGAACTAGTTCTGTAGTCTGTGGTAATAGGATCCATGAATATGGTCAATTGCCTCCTGTTTGATATTACTACGCCTTTTAGTTAGGCAACTTGTCATACGTACTCGTGTGGCCAATAGTCTATATAGACAGGTAACAATACGACTTTCTAAAATGCACTTTTCCCCCTTCACTTTTCATCGTAATAGCAATTGTACTGAACGCCTGAAGATGTTCGAAAATTCGAATTGACCTCGATTTTGATAACAGCATAAACTGGGACAAACGAGAGATAGAACGTATTGTATCCTATTGCACCGACTTAAGAGTCCATGGGAGTCGATTGAGCGGAATAGCAGGTTTTTGGTGATAACTTTTGAATGGGATGAGATATCTAAATTCTCTGGGTGCATGCACGGTGCTTACAAAAATGGAGAAACTCATTTTACTATTTTTTTCTATGTTCATGTACCAGTGCTATTGAATAAAAAGCGAGGGGTTTACAACTCACAAATTTAGTGTAAACCTGATTTCAAGATTTCAAGGATTTCAAGAGATTTCATAGGGATTTCATAGAGATTTCAATGGAATTGCATCGAAATTTCAAGAGATTTCAATGGGATTCCGTGGCAAGTGTACACCGGATTCCAGGGGTTGTTAACCCCTCGATAAAAAGTATATCAACTCTAAGATAAGTTTATGCTGTTTAATTAATATGACATTTTATTTTTTTCGATTCAATCAGTTTTAAGATAATACGTCAATGAGTACCAAGAATGTGATAAAATTCATTGATGTATCATCTTAAAATTGATTGAATTCACAAAAATAGAATGTCATATCAATTGAAGAGCATACAATTATCTTGAAGTTGATATACTTTTTATTCAATTAGGGGCCTACACTGATTCGCGAACATAGAAAAAAATATTGAAGATAAAATTCTCCATTTGTATGAGCACCCTTTAAAGGGGCAGCACAGGTATTTTTATTACCTTCAAGATGGTATAAGTGATAATTATTAATCTCATATCACATAATTGTCAAGCATATACAGCTGAAAATACACATTTTCAATCGTATACTTACATCATCTTGAAGGTATTGAAATATCTATGTTTTCTCTTTATTTGAATGTCGATATCTCATACCGTTCAAAAGTCATCGCCAAAAATCTGATATTCCACTAAATCGACTCCCATGGACTCTTAAGTAGATGTAGACATCACGTGCAACGAAGTAATTATCAATTACTATTAATTATTAGAAATTAAAAGTTCTTACAACAAATTGGCAATTATATAACTTAAAATTGGAGCCGTTTTTAAAAATACTTGACAAGTTTTAAATATGTAAATGCTGTAGGCGGACTAGGTCATTAAAGACCGGAATAGTAACAAAAATACTAAAAAGTGGATTCTTGCTAAAAACGAAACAATTAAGAATTCCATGTATTTTTTCTAGAATGTAATTTAAATGAATGTAATTCTTATAGAATAGCTAATTGTATAATTTTGATGACGTGTAATTCATTATATGCTTTTATTGTTACTATCAAAAGTGTTTTTATGTATGTATGAAAACAAAATATAAATCTTGAATGAATTAGGTCAATCTAACAAAAAGTTGCGTAATATTCTGTGATAATTAAAATACCTGTTTGACATTTGCAGATCACTCACAAAATTAGAAATATGAACAATAATAATTTAAAATATAATGGTATACTTTTGGTATATACTTTGGTAGGCTAAATATACTCTTGGTATACTATTTATGAGTTGTAGGCCTATTAGATCTAATTTTGTGGTGGGAAGAACGTACTTGAGGTGCCCCTTCAAACGATCCTACCTCGTCACCCTAAGACTGTATATTAAGTGTTTTAATGAAAAGAAATAAATTAAATTTCAAGCAGAATGAAATTTTCATTCTGCTCATTGTTTTTTATTTACATTTCTTCCTAGTATGTTTGATGAAGATGAAAATTGATATTTGTTTAAATCCAAAAGTAGATCATACACCAATCCAATATTATTTATGCGCATTTATCACAACAAATGAAGCAACTTTCAAGTATAGGTCTACTTATTCTATCCAATACAATACCATTTATCTATCGAAGATCTTTCTCATCTTCAAACATAATACAAGTCAATTCTACATCTTTCAATTCAACCACACAATTCGATTTCCTTTGAACAGAATGTTTATGTTCAGTTATAAATCAACAAATCGTTGCTCTTAAAATAAAAAACGAGAACAATACATCTCCATCCCAAGCAATAAATTGTATCAATATGAAAACAAAATCAACAAAATAAAATCAACAATGTAACAATAATAGAAATACCGATACGCCCTTCGAACTGGGTTAATCCACAACTTCGAAGGCGGTGAAGTTTCATTTAGTTCGATTTATTATCTGGCTGTGGTATTTGTAGTAAAGTGAAACGCCCACTATTCATATGGTTTACCCGTGGGTGGAAGAATGTTGGGAGGGAAACCTGATAGTTGGCACCAGTCGAAAGGGTTGAGCACAGTTTTCACTTTTCAGGCAGGTGATTATGATTAATTCGCGGAAAAGAGGATTTTTAAATGATATATCAATTAATATGAGTTGAATCATAGACCAAAGAAGGTTGAATAATTAATGATAGGACTGTGCATTTATACCTGACGGATTGTACTCCTTTTGGTTCAAATAATATAATTGATTATCTGGGTGTTTGAAATAATACAGAAAATGAAATTATGTAGATATTCACGTATTGTACATATATGTACAGTACATATTGTTTTCTATTTATGTACAGTAGATATTCTTATTTTTCTACCAACATATAATATTTTTTATATTATTATTAGGCCTATACACATTCTCATCGTATTTGTAATTATGTATAATTATCGACGAAATGAAAAAAATAAAATATATTCACAATAATAGTTCACGTAATCGAACGATTCGGGACATAAAATAAAATACCAGTTATAGAAATAACCGACCAAGTTGACTTTATTCCGGTATACGCTCTTCAGTTCAGCGCCCCCACTAGAAGTTGATACTCATAGTTTCAATGAGACGTAGCTGTTGGTGGGGTCGTTAAGCAACATTAACAGTTTTAATGAGTTTTAAACAAATATTGTTTGCCATTGTTATAATGGTTATTATTATTTATCATAAGTACGATCTATTTGGTATAAAAAAGATTGACTTCACATATTTTTCTCTGTAAGTGTGAACACCAACCACTCAGAACGGAATATTATAGAGATTGAGCTGTATAATTAGAAAAAAAAAGTTCAATTTCAGTTTACGATGAATTGCGAAGATCTAATACCTGAAATTAGCCATGTCCCTCTTGTATCAAATGACATCCTTGAAGGTACAGATTTCGTGTACAAGTATCGGTGTAAACCTATAATGGCAACAGTTGTTAGAAAGTGATGATGACCTTTTTGGCTGCAATTTATATCCTTGGCATTAGCCAAATAATTCAATCTTTTTCACAAATAAAATCAGGGATCAAAAAACCTTTCTATTGAATTCGCATATCGTGATTTAATGACGGGAGGCATAAGAAAGTCTTTTTAAGCTCGGCCTTGAAATAACCCATTAATTGCAATAGAGGAGAATCAATGCGGATTTAAACTGAATAATCGTATAATCGTATATATGTATATATATATATATATATATATATATATATATATATATATATATATATATATATATATATATAGCCACGAAGTCAGGTCGGGTGTGGGTTCGAGTCCCGCATAAAACATGAGTTTTTGTAAACGTCCTTTCACCTATCATCACTTCAATGTTTCATTATCACCCACTCATTTCGTACCCTCGTATAACCTATGTTGGTGGGGTCGTAAAGCATCATTAAAAATATATATATATATATATATATATATATATATATATATATATACATATATATATATATATATAATATAGTATGTGTTTATGTGAAATGATAAAGGTTGCACGTAGCCTATTAGTACGGTGACAAGTGATTATGTAAGAATACTGACGTAATACGTCGTTTTCTGATTAAATCGGAATCTTCACAAAGATTTTAAAAAATCGAAAAGAGCTGTTATAACAAAATGGTAGAGTAATTTAATCTTGATGAAATAATCTTGAATTGATTAATTCATATTCAAACACGCTTAAAGTTGTGGAGCATAATTTGAATTTTCGAGAAATATATTTTTTTCTTATCAGTTTATATAGTGTGTATAGTTTAGTTTAGTGTGTATTCGAATGTTGTACATTGTACTGTACAATATGAACAACAAAAATGAACACAACACAAATAAAACAAATATAAGAAATAAATATATTGTGTTATGTTTCAAAAGTAAAATCCCTCATATTTAGATTAAAAAAATATTTAGATTAAGTAGGCCTACCTCAGAAGATTATATAAATAAAATGGAGAAAATAATCATGGGAAACCGGAAAAGAATGAGTATGATTTAGAAGTGATAGGAGTATTGTTTTCAATAGATTCAAAATTTCTTGAAATTTTTGGAAATGTTTCACATATACCTATACATTGTTTGTTTTGATCAAAAATGATTCATACAAACAGGGTCTTTCAAATTTTAATCTTCAATAGATTAATATATCAAAGACAAAACACTATCAGCTAGGGACATTTTTTGAGTTGATTTATGAATAATTTAACATTTGATGATACGACCGTTATGATAGGTAACCACTTATGGCAGTGACTGTACAGGGGTCCAGGTTAATTAGAACCAATAATCACTTGGGCACAGACTACGATAGAATAGCCAAAGCTTTGTCTTCCATTCAACACTACTACCAAATCCATAGCAATAAATCCAAATCTATTTAACCTTTATTATAAGAAACATTATAGTTATAAATCAAATCCTTGCTTGGGAACCCTTTCCCTCGAAGCGGTAAACTCACCTTAAATATAAGGTGAGGAAGAATAGAAGGGACCGATTTGTTGTTCTAATGCAATCCACCGCGTAAAGTTCAACCGCAATTCATTGCAATCAAACTGCATACAATGACTCAATTAAAGTGCACTCTAATTACTGGTACACGAAGCACAGAGGGGACGGGGGAGGGGATTTTCTATTCCTCAATACTATAGACGTCTTCGTATTATTCTTGAAAGTTTTGAAATGTTTGCGAGCGAAACAAAATAATAGTATAATATAATTGGGGAATACCCTATAATGTCAATATATATTGAAATTGAAATTTCGTTTCTAGTTGAAATGTCCATCATTCAACTTGATTTCTAATTTATAATTATTATTATTGTTTTGATATACTCGCATCCACGATAGGAGAACATTTTTGTCAATACCAACTTTTTTTTTAATAACATCGAAACTTGATACAAAATCATTGTTCCCCTATTAAAGGCTAAGGATGAAAGTAGGATCGTTTGGACGGGGCACCACAAGGGTGATCTTACCACCCCATTTTATTATTATTAAAATGTCAAGCAATTGGTTTTGACAGCAGGTCTACGCTGTCTGTGACCACACTTCTTCGCCGCAGATAAATGTCTTCAGTGGCCGAAAGTCCGGAACACATTATAAGCATAAACCATTTTTGCGATATATCCGGATACTACCAATATTGGTATTAGGAATAATCCAAACACACGAATGTTGATATTTTTCACTATCAACTCTCTTACAGGCAATGTTCACTTCTTCCAATGACAGCAGATGCAAAGTTCATCATTATACAAAGGATAAAAAAAAATGACTAAATGACTGTAAAAACATGCGAGAATCTAAATTGGACTTTGACACATGGAGAATTTCGAAGATGTAGTTGTGTTTCGTATCGAACCACGTCCACAGTAATAGCACAGCTCGATTTCAGAGCTCTAATTTTTATTTTTATATTTTTACATACATTTTTTTAAAAAGTCAGATGAAGCAGATAGATATAGACTATATTTGGTCGAATGGTCCCTATCCCAACCCACTAGCAAGATGGGTGATTCAAGCCTACAGCTTTAGTGACAACAGATATGCTAACAAGAAAATTGAGGCACCTCTATTAGATTAAAATCTGCCTCTGCTTTTCATTAGTTATTCTAGTATAATTACAGCCCAATTATTCCAGCTATGCCTGCACGTAAATGATCGACTACCTTCATACAAATTTAAATAATTACATCTAATTTTTCATCAGAATTACAAAGGTCAGTTGTATGTTCTCGAATAAATTATGAGCGTTATACTGACATCCTAATCCGAACGACCTTGCTATACATATTTAATCATTTGAATCACATGTTTTCTAACTATTATGATATAAATGCTTGAAAATACCACGTAAAAAGGTATTCACTAAATTTGCTCTAAGCGGACGCTTTTCAATGCGTTGACAATTCTATATTATGAATTTAAATTTTAAATTAAAATTTAGTTTCATGAACATTAAATATTCACATAGGATTCTGGGAAATAATTTTAAACGATTTGATTCGATTTGAAGAGGAAGGAAATACGAAAAATAAAACACGATTTAAATACAATAATTATAATTAAGATATTATATATTCATTGACTCGATTACTGCTCGCGAGTTTCCCTAATGCTTCAGTGAGCTCAATCACTGTTTTAATTGTATTATAAAACAATGCAAACAAAATGTTCGTTATTATTGTTAATTACATAAACCTAAATTACGGTGAATTATGTAAACTAAAAGTTACAAAATAGCATAACTGTGAGTAGATTTTTAGCCTTAAAACTCTTTAATTGTTTCCTCATTTGAAAATATTACCGTTTGTATAATAATAAATATAAGTTCGTATAATACATGTATGAATTCTCTTGAAATGTTGAAAGAATTCGGCCGAAGCAATCATGATATAAAGATACATTTATACTAGAAATTATTACTTCGAAATAAAGGGCATTGAAAGAAGTGGTAAAACATTAAGGCGTAGCAGCCCTAAGCCTATGGGAAAAGCACTGCGCATTTTAACTGACAATAATTCCTGAACCCAGAATATTATGAATGTATTCAAACAAATCATATGCATATGTTACGTCATGTCATAAAAAAAACGTTTTCCGGACAAAGAAATAGCAATTAAAAAATGGTAGAATTTGAAGTTTCAATTTCGTCCGAAGTTTCATCTGCATACTATTACTATCCTACATGTTTATTCAAGTAAATTCAAGTAAATTTCAGTAACCGGGATAGAAGAAAAAAAAACTTGACCGGAAACAAAAAAATTTCCATTGACCGAGCCATTGAAAACATCCACATTGACCAGGAAGTTCGACTAATGATTACCCCCATAACGGTTCAACAATATATTGAGGGCCAAAGAAGTTACAACTACATTGAAAGACTCTCAATCTTACAAAACAGCACAATTAACAAGGAACACCCAATCGTCTCACTCTAATGACGATATTGTCAACTATGTTAATATCGTTCAAGATCAAATGAAGCAGGAAGTTCGATGACAAGGACGTTAGGTATGTAAGATATTCCAAAACGTTAGAAAAAACAAACGTTCACGCAAGTAGAATATTATATACTTGTTGACACGCTAATAGGACAATATAATTATAATTGATATTCAATTCAGAGACACCCAGAAAAAAGTTTGAATAATGGCGAGACATTATGACCTTCCGGTGACTTTTCTATTGTTCACCATTCACCATTGTTGTACTCGATTCACCATTCACCATTGAACTGTCTGTCACAAGAATGAGCGATCCAGGGTAAAGCTAAAACATGCGATTGAGAGATCATTGTGAGGTCGAATTGGCGAAATATACTTTTTGTTGATCATTTTTAAATGCTATGAGATTTCGAATTTCTAACAATATATTCTAACAGAAGATAATGGCTGCCATGGTTGACACCGAATAATTGTTCAATGGATAGAATAATTGAAAGAATGGCAATAGATGAAGAAAATGTAACTAATTATAGAATAACAAACAAAAACCTAAAGCTATAAGGAAGTAAAATAAGAAATTGTTATTAATCATAATAAGCCACGTAAAGGTGTAGATAGAAATATTATTACAAATTGTTTATAAAAAGGGGAGGGGGGGGGGGGGGGTGGAAATTGATTATTTTAATATGAATGATTTTTCAAAATGTGTACCGATCTTTTCAAAATAGTTACTCAATTCAAATATATAAAAATAAACTCCCAAAGCACATTCTAGTTTATTCTACTCATTGGGCACACAAAGCTTATCTAAAAAAGAAGAATTGTTAATTTATTGCCATTTTGTTGGGCTGATTGTACGCTGTAAATTATATTTACTAATCATGAACTATGATGAAGTTTTTTTATTCAATTGATAAATCGTATTTCATTTTAATGCTATCTGATTGTGACGTATTTCTTTTTATTATCTTCTGAAGCTTACATATTTATGAGTGCCAATTTTATATCTGAAGATTGGAAATAATAAATCACTCTGCTAAATTCACAAGCCTCCTTAGCTCAGTGGCTAGAGCACTGGTCTAGTAAACCAGGGGTCATGAGTTCAATTCTCATAGGAGGCATATTTTTTGAGGTTCATCGTAATTGAAATTATATAGAATGAAGCGAATCCCGAAGGGAATTGCAACGCTAAACAGAGAGAAAAACAGAGAAAAAATGAATATATTTTTATTTATCCATATTTTGGCTATTCAAATTTTAAATTTTGAATATAATAATGTGCCATTTCTTTTTATTCCAATTAATATGTAAGAATATTCCGATGTTGAATATTTAATCATGTATAGTTTATTAAATCATTTGGATTTCATGAGTAATTATTGAAACAGAATATTATTATGAAGAATTCGTGAATCCCAATTTTTTTCAATCTTGTGTACTTTTTTCGTATTTTACTTTCACTGATATTTGACTAATCGCTCTTGAGAACAACAGATTTTCCAAAAAAAACACATTACGTACATCACTTGATGTATGTAAAATTACTTGCTGAATAATTAGTGTAGTTGTCTACATCAAAAAAATGAGAAGAAAAAAATTATATATGTATATATATATATATATATATATATATATATATATATATATATATCGATGCCTGAATATATCGAGATTGTAATCTCATCTCAAAAGTCTGAATTTAATTTTGAATGGTATTTTATTTTCAATCTATTAATATTCAACCTTGTATTTCTTCAAAATAACGAAAGCATTTGATATTTGAAACTAAGAATATGAACAGATGGAAGATGGAAGATATAATTATGCATGTATTTGCTCTTTCACGACCGAGCTCTCAAAACTCTATCAGATAAATCTGGTCGATTCACATTTAAAAATGGTATTGAGAAATCACAGAATATCAAAAATATCGAACAAAGAACGTTAGAACATTCTCAGAATGTTCATACCTAAAGGTTAACTATTTATTATCTATTCACTGTTTAGGTTGTTCAACATTGTGATAGACATATAATAAAGAAATATTATATAAATATTCTTTATTCTTTGTTTGGCATAGAGAATTAACCCCACTCAAGAGAATAAATTGTTTTAAATAACTATAAACGAATATGGTAAATTTTATTGTTCAGAATTTTCGAATATTTGTACCAATCTTACTTGCAATGAATGAATATTAGGGTTTTAAGGTACATCGACAGCGAGGTCGTTTAGTGCATGTAAAAATAATTTCCTCAACATTTAGGTAAATATTCTATTGAGGCCGAAGTGACATTTTTATGAAAATATTCGAATATTTAATACTAAAACTTGAAAATTTTAACTAAAGCATTAAACACTAAATCACTAAACACATTGGTTTGTGGTGCATTCGGGTAATACTGAGACAATCATCCATGATGAACGGGTGAATGGTGTTTTAATTTCACTTCATCTTCATATCTAGAAATAGAATCAACTCGCTCACCCGTTGTCTAAGAACAATCAACGTTTTCCTAGCAATTTGTATTCAAATTTTATATCTCTCGATAAAAAAAAATTCAACCAAGTGTTTACATAAACGATTGCAAAATTATTGTTAATAAAACAATAACAAAACATGAAATTGTTAATTGAATTAAACGTAATCAACTAACAACCATGTTGCGAATGTTTTCTCTTGTATTTCCGCGTGTATTTTCTTCCTGGCTCGAACTATAGCTGGCTAGTTCAACATGCAATAGCAGACATGACATTTAGTCGCGTCTTTAAACATCAAGTAAACGTTTACTACCAGTCAGTAGGAAAAGGTCAATTGTTACAATCCATAAAACATGCATGTACAATGCAGCCAACATACGTAACGGTGGAAATCTAAACTCACACTCGGCTGTAATCAAATGCTAGTTACAAACTATACAATTACGTCATCAATATTTGATGTCATCGAATGAAGTGAAATCTTAATTCTCAGCAATTGCAACAGGTAAAATGTGAGCTACTGATGTATGGTTTGCGTGTAGTTGCTATAGGTTGTTATCGATCGAAACATATGTAATATAATGAATCAATAATTAAAATTGCATTATTGATTATCTAGATAACTACTAACTACGTTATAGGTTCAATCAGATTCAAGACTAAAAAAATACTTGAAGTGAAAACGGCTCACTGCGACAAAAGCACTGCAATAAGGGGCTAACGCAACTATTTTTCTATGGATAAAACAATGGAAATGAAAAATCAAATTAGAAATAAAAACGTCGTGTTCTGAATCCCCAAAATATATAGGTTTGAGTGGGGTCGTTAACAGAACAATCATCATAATTTGAATACACAAAACTATTTTGAAATATGTATCAATAGCTATTCAGCCCATTCAAAGTTTAATTCAATAAAATTGAAAGCCGCTATTCAAATTATATTGGCTATCTGGGTAAAGAAAAACAATAAAAATACAAAAAATAGGCTTCCACATACAATTATTCTATAGTCTGAAGAATAAGTTCTATGTTCGAAGAAATCCAAAGTCATGAATCGAATCAGATTTTTTTCCCTATTTCTCGCTCATCCACTATACATGCCCGGAACGAGGGTTTTCCTGTTATCTACCAGTGAAAGTCTGAGTGTCTATGGGAAGCTGTAGTGGGCGTTGAGCGCATCACGTTCAACTGATGCATTTATCATGTTTAAACATTGATAGCACGCCGGGAGATGAGTCGCAGATTCACTTGTACGAGATCGGTTCGATTAGGAAACAGTATTCGGATCCGTGACGAATATTCGCGTAACATGTTGATTGAATACAAGTGTTAGGACACAACGTGATGAGAAGAACAAGGGGGAGGTTCACTGCTTAGACACAACTCTTTCTTACATGTTATAAGTCAGCATCATTATATATATATATATATATATATATATATATATATACATGCCTATATAATGCCTATATATATGCCTAATATATATATATATTATATATATATATACATATATATATATATAATATATTATATATATATATTATAATTATATAGAATAAATATATATATATATATATATATGTATATATATATATATATATATATATATATATATATAATATAGTTATATATATATATATAATTATATATATATATATATATATATATATATATATATTTATAATATATAATATCCTATAATTGTATATCGAAAGTTAATCCAGACTTCTCGAACGAGTTACAAAATCAGAGCAGTAAATTTGTATTAATTTTCTGCTTGGGATATTTTCCATAATGCATGCGATGACGAACCTTTTTCTTGTTATTATTTCGTTATAACTTGTATCGATTCCGAAAGAACTGAGTTATTTCTTTCAAATGATTCAGTTTGCATAGAAAACCAGTTTAAATATTTTATAAATATTTTCTTTATGTTTGTTTTTGCAAAAACAATGTAGAATACAAGATGTCTATACAAGAATCTACAGCTCCCATATGTTTGTTCAATCTATGAAGTGTGTAGACCAATATAAATATCTTTATTATTAGACTCTGCCATCAGAATCAGTGGCTGCTATAATCGACACAGAATAATGAACCAATTGATAGAATAACATAGAAAGAACGACCATAAATCAAGAAAATATATCTGAAAAAGAAAATGTACCCTATGAGCCTATGAAATAATATACAAGAAACTAAAACTAAGGTACTAAAATAAGAAATGTGTTAAAAACTATAATGACATGTAGATAAAAGTAAATAAAAATGTTATAAAAACTATAGATAAAAAAAAGGGAAGGAAAAAATGAAAATTAATTTATTGAATATAAATGATTTTTCAAAATTTGTACTGATCATTTCAAATTTCTAAACAGATGAATCTATACATTTTTGGGGCAAATTATATTTTTCAACAAAATTCTTGAAAAAGACTGATTGGTTCCTCTTGATCCTAACATTAGACCTACTACTTCCATAGAGTGTAGGTCGTAATGTTTTTTGTATTCCGAAATAGTCGATTGATAATAAAGCTCGCTTATCTGTCATATTTATGTTTGCCTTCATATTCTATAGAATAAAAACTGATGATATGACAAATTAACTATCGTTACTGAGATATTACAGAACTCTTTCCATTAGTTTCCGTGGTGTAGTGGTTATCACGTCTGCCTAACACGCAGAAGGTCCCCGGTTCGATCCCGGGCGGAAACTTTTTATAAAATATTAGTTATTTTGATAACTGATTTATTTATCATCCTGGAAAAAATCGTGTTCCGTTTACGTCATCTATTTACGGGATCATCGACTTCTAAACGAAACAAGCAACCCCATTTTTACATAATTTAAATTTCATAATGGAATTGATCTATATGTAGCTTTTAAAAAAATCAACTACACCACATTTTCAAAATAGGATGATGAAAGATGTTTGAATCCCGATAAATATATAAAATAAATAATAAAACAGTTATACGGTATTTCTATTTGATTTGAAGTTGAATTGTGGATTATATTTATTAAGGTAAAGTTAAAAAATATAAATGAATATAAAATAATAAATATAAATATAAAATGAAAATAAATATAAAATATAGATACATATAATATACCAATATAAATGATGATAATAGCATATAAAAATGAATTTAAAAGTGTAAATAGAAAAATTTCATTTTCATTTTATGTCAAGTAAAAAAAAAAAGGAAAATATTTTTTGAAGTGAAGTTCACATGTATTTCAGACTTTTGCGAGAGATTTTTCTGTATACCGACATTTAGAGTAATATTCCCGCCCTAGTTTCACTTCATCTGAACATTTTGTTGCACATTTCATGTAACTAATATTATTATAAAATAAGTTTAACTATTTCCTTGAATTATTACGCTCATCTTCTCTGATTACCTCAACTATTCTCCCAGATTTCATCCAATTACTAATAAAACGTGCACTCCCAAAACATGCCCATGTCGTGTTTGAATCCACAATAACCTTTTCTTACTCTCATCATAATGTAATAATGACCTGAAAGTGAACAAAGAGAGAACTTATTCGTATTATGTAGCTGTAATTCTCAGTTTTGACAATAGATCTCAATAAGTATTGCCAAAGGTTGCGATATAGCTTGAATATAATTTTAAAGAATCATTATTTTCTATATTTTTTTATTATTCTCTTATAGACAATATCTTTATTACGAAGAAATGAAGACTCTTCCTTTATAAAGGTTGCCCATTTGATACAGAATAACATGAAAATATGATATAACAAATGAAAAAAACATGATAATAAAATAGTGAATTGATACAAAAAAATATATATTGTGCTATACAGTATAGAGGAGATAATACTGTAATTGATTACATATTCAAAAAAAAACATTAAAAGCGATGCATTTACACATTGAATTCATTGAAACTATAGAACTAAACGGTTGAAAATTGAAATGGATCCTTCCAATTGGCTGAGAGAACTATACAGTAACTTCGTTTACAATTACTTCAACTTCATATTTTTATTATTTATATACTCGAGAAAGGAAGAAAGAGGGAAACAGGAGGACCAAGGACCAGATGGGAAGAAGTTCTTGGGTGGGATGTACAAGTAAGAATATAATCGTGGTAGCGTGAACAGAAAACAAAAAGTGGAGGGAAGATAGGAGATTTTGGCGGGATTTTGTGGAGAGATTGGAGTTGAAGGAAGATGAAGATGGCAAGATTGACAATATCGTAGGATCAAAGGGTCCGATTTAATTATTATATAGGCCTACCTTTTTTTTTCATATTATATTCTCATTATTTTATTTTCAACATCAGGCCTATATTCAATTTTTTGGTCACCCATAGTGTGGCCATTTTTTATAATCGAGTCAAATATCAGTTAATTACTATGAACGATATAAATTTAATTTTCATTACCATTTGATTGGTCCAATCACAAACATTCTGAGAAGACTTGGTTAACCAACTCGAATTACGTTTTAAAAACTCAATATTTTCCATAAATTTGGTGAGGAGAATAGTAAAATACACAAACAATTCATATTGCAATCAATAATCAAATTTTCACAGTAATTACTTCATTCATAAACGTTTTATCATATTGAAAACAAATCTGGAAATTTGTCACAACGTCAGAAAGAAAACAATAAGTTCAGATAGCCATCAGCTTCACCCATTGGTCGAAATGATTTTGCCATCAAGTTATATTCGGGAATTTCAATGCACGTCACAATCGTCTAGATATACCTACACAGACGCAAGCAAATGTACTAACGGTATTTTCTCCAGTTATTTGTAATATCAGTTACCACTATTCTCTCAAGGTTAGGCGGAGAAAGGTTGCAATGATGCATCATGCACACTTCACAAGTATGCATTTCACGATGCTCACACGTGATTGCAGGATTGAAACCACCGAGCGGTTATGGAAACGGATACGAGAGACGGTCGGTCGGGGTTGTCATGAACTGATCGTGATCCAGTAGGTGATACAACGAGGAATTGAATTAATAAAAGGGATTCTAGTTACACTCAAGGTCTTTCTGGATACCGGACATGAATCCTTGACTTCTGTCTCACATTGCGATACAAGCTAAAGGTGAAATTCATGATATATTACAAACTTGAATTTCATGATTTCGTTCTTAGTATTGATGAGTATTTATTGTTCATTTGAGGACCCCACCAACAGCTAGGTTATTTTTGGGGTACGAATGATCAGGTGATAATGGAACTTTCAAGTGATGACAAGAATGAGAATGTTCAAAAATTCCCATGCCGTATGCGGGACTCGAACCCACGCCCAACGGTGATTGAGCTACAGAGCGGCCGGAGTATGCTCTATAGGATTTCAATTAATTAAATTCAAAATAAATTGATGATATATTTTATGTTAATAACTTTTTAGTGTGGCGATCTCAAAGAGTTCAAAAGGAAAACAAGAAATAGGTTGGTTAGGCCCAATTGTATAAAAAATGTAGGCATCAACCTTATAACTGGGAGATATATCTCATCTTTTAGTTAAATAACACAATACAATGAGAATGAAGGTTCCAACAGGGAGATAAATCTTATCTTCCAGCTAAACTGTGTAGACATAAATCTTTGGGAAAAACCAACCTTAAAAATCGAAAAATTCGAAATTAAAAAAATTAGGCTTATACCTATACTTGAATTAATGGGCCATTCTTATTCTTCTCTTGTTTCTATATATATTATATAACAACAAATTCCATATAAACTACGCTCCATAACAATTATAAACTTGCGTCAACCATTTATTAATCACTGAAATATTTCAGTTATTTTCCTCCTCAACCAAAAACAGATCACAAGTAATAATTATGTCAAGTTTTTTGTTCATCGCATACGACCTTGTCTTGCCCGTTTCTGAGAAGAAAGGACGATGTTCTACAAGTTGTGACGTAAGCTATAATCTGTATTAAATTGGTCTGAGAACACAGATTGTCGGTTGCGAGATCTGGATATATAATAGTCACCTATGCATGATTGGAGTACTTAACATATCGGTAATATTGCGAATCGTTGAATCACGGTGCGTCACGAGTGGAAAGATTAGTTGATATTGCTGCCAACCCTGCTGCTTGCCACTCGGTCACAGTTGACAGTATGAATAAAGAATTATTATGATGATGATAAAATTACATTGGAAAATATTGTTAGAATAAACCAAAAATTAGCCTAGTTGTTGTTGAGGTCATTGAGCAAACATCAAAAACGTCGATGAAGTTATTAAAAACCAATGACTATTTAGAATAGAAATGAATATGCAAGAAGATATATATATATATATATATATATATATATATATATATATATATATATATATATATATATATATATATATATATATATATATATATATATATATATATATATATATATATATATATATATATATATATATATATATATTGACATTCGTGGAAACAGTGTCACTAATAATTACGTTTCTTCATGAATAGGCCCTTTGTGCTCCAATATAGAAATAGATCAAAATAACTTTAGACTACTGTTCTAATAAAGAACAATTTTATATTGAATATACCATTTTGTGTTAATAATTTTTGTTAATCTAATTATTACTTTTTTTTAAAAATAAGATCAAAATTCGATACAACATTTTTGTTCCCCAATCAAGGCTATGATTGGAAGTAGAATCGTAAGGACTGGGTATCACAAGGGCCAATCTCACCATCCTATTTCAATCTTAAATACAAAGTTATTGAACTTTGACACCAGGACTGATTACATTGTTATAATATTCTTATTGTGGTATACATTGTTATAATTATAATTACAACTTGAATGTATTAAGTAAATTTAGAAATAGAGTCCCTCAAAGAATCAGCATCAATGCAAGATTGTGTATTTTATGACACAGTTTTTATCTGTCTCAGCACTGGATGATCAAACGTAGATTTAATTAAAACATAATCATAGAGAATGTTAATCAAATAACACCCAGGTACTAAAACGTGATATATTATTTTCACGGATCTGTGTAACGTTTTGCAATGATTTCAATGTTTTTATGATCAACACCCTCCACGTTATTTTCGAGTCATGATCCTAACCACATTGATGGGTGCAACAATTGAAAACATCACCTTTCATATCTACGTTTGACACCAGAAAGATCAAAGATCTTAGGGCGTTGTAAGTTCTCAATCCAAGACATTAAGAGTCCATGGGAGTCGATTTAGTGAAACATCAGTTTTTTGTGATAATTTTTGAATGGTTTGAGATATCGAAATTCTAATAAAGAGGAAACACAGATTTTTTAATACCTTCAAGACGGTATAAGTTATTACTATTTACTTCATACCGCATAATTTCCACGCGTATACTGCTGAAAAACGGATTTTACAAAAACTTTTCTTGTTTTTAATGTGTATTTAACCGTATATGCGTGACAATTGGGCGGTATGAGTTAAATAATTATAACTTATACCATTTTGAAGGTATGGAATATCTGTGTTTCCTTCTTATTAGAATTTCGATATCTCAAGCCGTTCTATAGTTATCAAAAAAACTGACTTTTCGCTAAATCGACTCCCATGGACTCTTAAGAAACAAAGTTACGAGATTGGGCCTCAATCGAGTGTGGTTTCTGTAGGGGAAAAGTGAGAGATCCGCCCCTGTAGCTGAGTCAGCTAAAGCATTGTGCAATAGAAACTGTAGACGGGCGTAGGTTCGAGTCCCGGTTGCGATAGTTTTTTTGCAAGATGGTTTTTAAGTGGGAATAAAAGTGACCAATGGGAACGCCAAGACTTGCGACATCATGACTCAGTTACCGCCCCGTGCTACGATATAATGAAGTTTCAGAGAAGTGAGATTATGACGCTGTGGCGCTATTGTTAGTATCGCTGCTACACACACACTCGGGTTCCATTGTCCGATTACCATCTAAGTAACTTTTATTTTCAACAAAATAACCATTGAATGTTGGGTTGCGGTCAATTTTTTTTTAAATTTGACCACAGAAACGAAAACATCTTAAACAATGTAGTTATACGATTGTGTTTAAATTTTTCTTATTTTGATATCAATAAAATCATTGTATACCATATCACTGTGATTATATTACTGTATTACTGTGTAAGTATTCACTGTAAATGTAACTAACTCAAGTAGCTAATAAAGAGAGTATAATAAAAAAAAAAATGTTTTTAGTTCTATTTAAAAACCGACTTACATACAAATTCTCGCGTCCCACATGGCATGGATTTTTGCAAGACCATTAATATATCATCCAACTTATTCATACCCCCAAATAACCTTCTGTTGGTGGGGTCTTCAAGCTAGCAATAATGTGGAGTGAGAGAGCCAGTAGTGAGAAGGAGATGGTGAATATCTCGTACGGTAGGTTATTGTGGTGGACCAGTAGCAGTAGTGAGAAGGAGATGGTGAATATCTCGTACGGTAGGTTATTGTGGTGGATTGTCATAACGGTGAACTTTCGTTCGGAGCCAATGTGTCCTTGGTCATTCACTTTCATTGGCACCACGCAGACCGTGCCAAGAAACCGAACTAGCTATTAGTATTTATAACAATGATGACTGGCTGTTGGAATTCACACGGAATTGCGGTTTATATGACGTGTCAACGACGAAATTTCTAGAAAGAGCGAAAAAAAAATCAAGTATTTCACTGTTTAGTTGCCAGCATATTTTAATTTATCTATGTGTAACGAAAGAGAATGCGAAATAAAGTTCAGAACATAATTTATAATGCTCTATAGAGTGTGTTATACACCTTCCAATATATATATATATATATATATATATATATATATATATATATATATATATATATATATATATATATATATAATATATATATATATAATATATTAGATATATATTATATATATATATATATATATATATATATATATATATATTATATATATATTATATATATATATATATATATATATATATATATATATATATATATATATATATATATATATATATATATATATATATATATATATATATATATATATATATATACTATATATTTCTATATATATATATATATATATATATATATATAATAGTATATGTATATATATATATATATAGGTATATATATATATATATATATATTATATATATATATATATATATATATATATATATATATATATATATATATATATATATATATATACAGATTTTGTTTTTGAGAGAAAATACGTTGTAAATACGTTGTAGAGAATATTCTAAAAAATATAAAATAATTTCAATTTTTCTCATCAGTGAGGAATATATTATGGGTGTAATTCGAATTTAGTTTGGTTTATTTATTACTGTATCTTTTGTGAGATATTGGCCATGGTTCTGATTTTAAAAAAAAATTGAAAAATACTCAAAGTAAAAATCATTACCGTACATTTTTTATTTTGATTTTATTACGTAACATTTACGAAATGGTCAAATATGGATTGAGGTATCGGTAAACTCTGGCCAGGCATGTCTTGTGGAGGCAGAGAATGTGAAGAATGCCAGCTTGCATGGGAGTACCATTTGGTGGCAGTGCCGGGTATCATTAAAGCTGATATTGATGGAAGTGCCGTAAAATATGAACCGTTCAGATGAACAAAAACCTGATAGAAAATACTACCAATACATTTTGTTATATATTTAATATATATATATATATATATATATATATATATATATGTATATATATATATATATATATTATGTATATATATATATATATATTATATATATATATATATATATATATATATTATATATATATATATATATATATATATATGGGATAATTAGCCATGTCGTAAAAGATACGTCTCTTCCCGGTCGAGACGTATCTTTTACGACATGGCTAAATTATCCCACACATTCGGAATTGGATCGTATCCAAGAAGTTTAATTATCACACATATATATATATATATATACTGGTACCTACATATTATTACACATAAATAAAATGGGGTGGCAAGATCGCCCTTGTGGTGCCCCGTCAGAATTAACCTAATACTTTCATTCATGTAGCCTTTAATTGAGAAACAATGATCTTATATCAAGTTTCAATGTTATCGAATATATATAGGCCTATATCACATACATAATATATCTGGTTCTTTTTTAACTTTTCAGTGCATATTTGCAGGATTTTCGAGTGAATAGTTTTCTAGTTCTAGTGTCTGATATCCTGAGTAATAAGTTTATTAAAGTTATTTAATTATTTAATTATTTATTTAAATATTTAATTATTTAGTTGTTTAAAGTTAAGTTATTAAAGTTGTGTGAGTGTAATTGTCACAGGATGTAGTTTTACTAAGTACCGGTAGGCCTACAGATCTCATTCAGGGCGATCAACTCTTCTATATTTCAAGTAGATAGTAAAACCTTGGATTAAATATGATTATTTTATTCTACAATTATACTTCATGATCATTATATTACACGAGACAATTAACTCTTCATTATGTAACTATAGTTTAGTTTACAGTTATACACGAAATGTGAAGGACGTCTATAGCAAGTAGAAACTTCGGATATTTTGGATAAATTTGATACAATTCATTAGATATTTGATGCGTTTGAAAGAAGGAGTGGTGTTTCCGGTCGTAAATCATACTGGAAAGTTATAGGAAAGGCACAAATACTTTTTTAGACGAGCTTTAGCGAGGATTCAATTTGAAATACTGAAAAAAATTGATGTTCTTTTTTATGTTTTTTTTTTATGTTTTTTTGTCGGTTCTCCACAGGTCAAACGGCTACAGCTATCAACTTCGAACTTTTTTTCAATATGGTTCCTAATCTAACTTACTCAGATCTATATAGTTTTGTGGTATTATCGGGTGGTAACTTTTTTTCAATGAATTTTCGAAATTTCAAAAATACCCATTAGAATAACACGGCGGGAAAAAAAATATTTTCCAAAAATATGAAATTTTGCGTGAAGTAGAATTACATTTTGATACACATTTCTGGAAATTTTCAGCTTGATTGTGTCAGTCATTTTGAAGAAAAAACATAAAATGTGCTGAATTGGTACCACTCGAAGCAGTTTTTACCCATTTTTAGCCATACTATTCGCTCGTCTAACAACGCATATATGGCGTTTTTCTAGTTACAAGTATTTTTGCTAGAGGTCGGATAAAAGTTTGAAACTATACGAAGTAACCGTCGACATAAAACCGTGGAGCGCTTTGTTGTAAATAAATTGGATCAACAAAGTATGATGTAATCAAGCTATAAATTGAATAAGATGTTCTTGGAAACTGTAATTTTCATTTTACGAAGATATGTTAAATGGAATATTCTTGGGCAATACAAAGTTCATCTGCTTTCAGATGACTGTTGCAATTATAACCATGGCATACTAATATTTACTCTTTACTCTAATAATTAATAATTCACCAATATTTATCTGTTTTATAGTGTATCCTGGATGCGAAATATACTAGATCTTCTTCCTTTTCGGCAGCATATTTTTTATAAGAATTTTTTCTGTACCAAAATTGTATTTAATATAAGACTGAGTTGATCATATTTGTTACACCATATCCAACTTCATTGATTAATTCAAATAATTATTCCAGCAGAGAAAAAATACCATATGAAAATATAATCAATAGAAAAAAAATCGATCAAATTATTCCCAATGTATTTTGAAGTCTGGATTATTCAAACCAAAATCAAAGGGTAATAAATATCCATAAATACAACTAAATTAACTGAATATGGACCACATAAAACTCTAAATAATAGTACATAAAGTATATACATTACACATCACTTAAATGATTCTCGTATTTTGAGTACGTAATCTTTCAACCATTTCCTGAATATCACCTATTACAGCTTGTGTTATTTAATACACGAAGATTCATTTAAATAAAAAAAAAATACATAACAAATTATATTATATTAAAATATTTCTGACAATTGAGTTGTACAAAACAAAGGTTCTCATAATATCACGGTTCCTTCCGCATTCTCTATTCATACACAAAAATATCCGAGTACAATTATTTAATATATTATAATAGAAACACAAAATTACGCAATTCGAAAAGATTAATGAATATAGTTGAAACAATTGTCTACTTAATTATGGTTATATAAGACTAATCAGATGAGATGTTTAACGGACTGTTAATTATGTTAACCAGAGGTTAGTTATATGCTGATATCAAGCTGAGCCGAACTTGTGATGCATTTTGTTTGATCGTTTATGGCAAGGGTCTCCAAACTACGGCCCGCCATAGTTCATTTTGATTACTTTGTAAAATCATAAATGTATGTAAATCTTACAAAATAATAATCAGATTTTTTCATTGAACGACCAATTAAGGGCCCATATTACCAACAATAAAAATGTGTTAATTAAGCTAATTAATCAATTGCAGTACAAAAATAACATTGGTAACCAAGGGTAATAACAAGCTAATCCACTAATTATCGCTTAATCAACAAATTTATTATTCGTAAAACGGGGCCTAAGAAACACAATAACTATTATACATATGAAATTGAACATTTCAACTGTAAATGATAGTGAGATTCATTCTAAAAATTTATAATAAGTGATTACACACATATATAGGTAATTCATACAATGTAATTAAACATGTAAATTACGATTAATGATATTTATGTAGTCTCCCACCAGATGGCGTTGTACTACTGTTGGCCCTTGGGACTTTGTGGAGGCATCAGTGTGGCCCTTGGGCTAAAAAGTTTGGAAACCCCTGGATGGTATAAATGCCGGTCATTGCAGCGTGAAATAGACAGTGTCATTGTCTGGTTAATGAATCTAGTGTACAAGTGCAGAGGAAAAAATTATTGTGTAGTCAATTCAAGTTTTAGAAATGTATTACAATCCAATTAGGCCTACACGAAATAATCGAAACGTTACGAATGT
>OU015466.1:6876484-7058984 GCA_907164805.1 Brachyptera putata | reverse complement strand
TTAGCTTTCGAAACAGTCTAACCCGTTCTTGCACTGATTATATAAATCTTGAGTCGTCATCAATCTATCAGTCTTGGAAACATCCCTTGATCATTTTCTCTTTCTGACCTTTATTGGGACCCATGATAAATAGACGGAAGTAAATCATGAAATTTGCTTGATTTGATTATGATCTGTGACCATGGTAACCATCAGATAACAACCAATAATCCACTTTCAATATCAACAAAACTGGGATTTTTACTTTGGGATCAGACTGCGTATTACAGCGGTGCCACTACCAATAATACCGATAGTAATGTACAAATATGAAAAAATGCAAAAAATACAATTCAAATATATATTTTTAATCAAGAATTTGTATGTAGGATGAAAATGTAGAATGAGACAGGGCTTGAGAGTTGTTTCAAAGGGTAATTCCACTTTTCAATTTTGGAGAAAATTTCACGTAAAACTATTTCGAAATAAAGAAAGGGGAAATCTCACCGATGTATATATGTATAGTTGTATTTACTAGGGACATTTAAGCTTGTCATATTTGTCTTTATTCGGAGGACAACTTTCATTACAAGATGATACTTATGGACATTAATCATTCGAATATATTTCTAATTTTTTTCAACAGTAATAATTATCTTTTCTCAAAACTATCCTCCTGATAATGAAGTATACAAGTAACGCACGTGAAAGGGAAATTGAATGTTGTGTTTTCATAGAAGGTAAAAAAGACATCATCTTCAGAATTAAAAATGTTTTATCTAAAGTTGAAACTTATTAATCTGTACTCGAGTGATGAAGTGAAATCAAACACGTACCTGTTGAAACTAGTTGTATTATAATCCACCTTTCCTCTTGGCTCTGGCTTACGATATCTGTCAGTAGGCCTAGATCGCCAGTATGATAGGCAGCATGATATAGCCAGTGTGATACAGGTCGTATGATACAGGTCGTATGATATCGGTAGTATGATATCGATAGTATGATTTAGTAGAATACCAGTAATATGATATTTATAGTATACTATTATTATGATATCGGTAATTTGGTATTTATAGTATGCTCTCGGTAGTATGATATCGGTAGTTTGATATACAGGGCGTATGATATCGGTAGTATGATGTTCGCAGTATGATATCTATAGTATGATTTAGGTAGCAGAATACCAGTAATATGATATTTATAGTATACTATTATTATGATATCGGTAATTTGGTATTTATAGTATGCTCTCGGTAGTATGATATAGGTCGTATGATATCTGCCATCGGTAGTATGATATACAGGGCGTATGATATCGGTAGTATGATGTTCGCAGTATGATATCTATAGTATGATTTAGGTAGCAGAATACCAGTAATATAATATTTATAGTGCCGCCCAGGTGGCTGCGTCAATTATCGCTAGCGGTAGTAATTGAAGTCACCGTTGGGCGTGGGTTCGAGTCCCGCATAAGGCATGGGTTTTGGTAAACGTCCTTTCATCTATCATCTCCTCATCGTTTCATTATCATCCGCTCATTCGTACCCCCGTATAACCTAGCTGTTGGTGGGGTCGTTAAGCAACATTAAAAAAGATATTTATAGTACACTTTTTTATGATATCGGTAATTTGGTATTTATAGTATGTTCTCGGTAGTATGATATAGGTCGTATGATATCGATCGGTTGATATCATGGGTCGTATGATATCGATCGGTTGATATCATGGGTCGTATGATATCGATTAGTGGTGTAATATCGGTAGTATGTTAGGTAGTATCGGTATGTGTAGTATTATCGGTCAGTATGATATCGTTCTAAGCCGATCACGATTGACGTATGTCAGCATGATATCTTGAACAAGAACTATGTACAGAAGCATGAATAGAATCGCGTAATGTCTACGTCACAACTCAGAAAAAAGCCGGGTCCCGGAGGACAAATAAATAAATAATAATTTCTGAAAATGAGATTTTGGTTTCTATTTTACTCTGATATTAGGGAAATGAATATCGTCAATATTATTTAAAATCTAGTTTCAGGGTTGTGATGCCCTTTAAAGTGGCAACCAGATTATTTGTAATTACTATAAACGTTTTGTGATTATTCAGTACGTAAACGATCTTTTTTCCATGGATATTTTCTCCAAGTAGGCACCCTCTCCTTGTGATGTACCAGTGTGGGCTGAAGACAGTGACACCGACAAGGGCAATGTGACCCTTGGTTCCCAGCTATGACGTCATCAATAAGGCAGACAGTCAGACAGATAGACAGTAACAGTCAGACAGACAGACAGTAACAGTCAGGGGCGGACTGGCCTTGTCTTGCAATTATAACAATAGAATGCATTTAACAATCTAGATGACATTATACCATTATACCAGGTAGAGGAGAACCAAGGAAAACAACTAATTCAATAAGGAAGCCTGTCTCCCCGTTGCAAGCTACTAGCGCGTATTAGGATAAAATAATACTAGCTTCCCTTCTTGACATTCTTAAAACAACTTTCATAAAGATATGCAATGATTCTGAGGAATTTACAGAGATGAGCAAAAAAACTACAATTGTGTGAAATGTTATTCAATGAAATATAAATGATTATTATCTAAACGTAATATTGTCATATTGAAATATGAGTTGAATATATAGTTGAATTTCAGAAATATGATTTAGTTTCGCATAATATTTCAATTGAATATTTAAGAGAGATAAATAATTTTAATTCGGAAGATCGCACCTAGTATTACTTAGTATTCAATTCAATTCAATACACCATGGAGACTGCCAAAATCTATAGTTCGAAGCATCGATGATCTAACCATGTAAACCTTCAAAAACTATTCATACGAATTTAGTTATCTTCAACAAAAACGAAACTGTTGATAACTACACGATTACATAACCAAATAAAAGACTTCTAAAGGAGTGGAGATCAAACCGGTGGTTTCAGATATCCTCTACAGGGAAACGAACCCAGTACTGCAGGTAAAGCAAATCCGAACGTTTGAAGTCACTGCGTAACATAATCTGACACATGTTCATGACCAAAACTGCACATCTCATGTTTACATTGTTGAACTTATATAACGTAAACTGCAGTCACTTTCTTTTTAGATACATACACTGGATTTCCTTATACCTATATATCGAAATGTCAGCCACGTGATATATATATATACATACATATATATGATTTGAAACTCTCTTTTCCATGATGCATATTTGAAAATGAAAACATCTTTAGACAAGGTTGGTCTTTTTAAATAATAATATCCATGAAATAAACCCAAAAGATGTCTTTATTTTCATATATATATATATATATATATATGTGTTATATATATATATATATATATATATATATATATATATATATATATATATAACACATGGCTATATATATATATATATATATATATATATATATATATATATATATATATATATATATATATATATATATATAATATATAATATATATATATATATATTGAGATGACCAGCATTTTCGGTCTATGGCTACATGTTGGTTCAATAATATTGAAAAACATTATATCAACCTAATTGAAAATGTTAAAATTAAAAATACTTGAAATGTTATAATGATAACATCTCAGACAGATTATTTAAATGAAATAAATGAAAAAATTGTGTTAATTACGAATTTTAAGATCTTTAGTGGTTGATAGCTCATAATGAGTTGATGTTGATTCAATTTACTGTTTAATGTAGCTTATAGGCCCATTTGTAATAATCTTCTCCAAAAAAAGCCGAATATTCATATATGTAGTTATAATAAATGTATATTTTGGTTGAAGACATGTAATTAAACTAATATTTAATTACTAAAAAAATTGGGAAAATATAAATCCACTTGGAAATAGAAATGAAGTCTACATTTATATGAAAGTGTTAACACGAGTGTTCTTATCACTCAAGTCATCAGTAAACGACACAAATTACAAAATAGTCATGTATTACAAATGACTACACAAGAAATAGCTAGATAATATATATAAAAAGAAGCATTTATGATTAAATAATCGTTGTCTGGTGAAATTCTTGAGCAAGGTAATGAAAAACGTATGTGGAATGTTTTGAAATGTAATACATGTACACGCAAATAGATTTTTAAAGATACAATCAAATTAAAAGCCTATTGTTGGTTTCATGTCTATTACAAAGAGTAGCTATGGCAAGAAATAAGCGGTTTTTGCTTGTTGAACATTCCGTGTCCTAGGACACATTTGCAAGAACGAATATATTTTTCACCCATGTTTTATTGGATTTTTTAAAATATTTGGAACTGAATTAATATTGATAAATACCACACGATACAACTGTATCTTAGTCTAGTAGCCAATAGGTGAGGTGGAATCACTATTGATGCATTTTCAATCAATTATAAAGAATAATAAAAGAACGTTTCAACATTAATGTGGATTCTTGGTTCATAGTAGCCTTATTCCTAAAGTTTATTGTTATTCGGGTTCAATATTTGTTATTTTTTAGGTTCGATTTGGTTTTGACAATTTTATTTTATATTAGACAAACAAAATCTTGAGACATCTAATGATCTGGAACTCTCTGTCTATAGAGATGCCACCCTCAACATCTTTGGGATCTTTCCTTTGTTATTATCAAATTTGAGTATTAGAATTTTCTACAAACATTGTCTGCAACTTGTGATGTATTTGTTAATTCTATATCTTGCACTGTTAAAGTTTTATGATCATTTATATCTGTGAAATCACCCTGGTGGGAACTTTTTGACCTACTGAAACCTGGGACGCCTTAAATTGAATTTTTTCCATTAGATTCTATGGTTTGTGATTATACCTCGTATCAACTAGTGCCTTGAAGAACAATTACAGATAGGTTGATAACCCACTGAACTACAAACCAAAGAAAAGTGTCCTTTTCCTGCCACCTACAGATACGTGTCAGGAGAGTGTGTAATCACTCTCAAAAGGAAACGACTAATTTGATTGTAATTTATAATTATACTTTTGTTTTCAATGGCTTAGTGGAAAGAATAAACACAACACTATAGTTAATTATAGGCCTATAAGAATCTACCTCGATTTCGCATTATCTACATTGAAATGTTCACATCCTTCAATTGTTCGGAAAATCAGACAATTGGGTAATATTGAAAATTCGAATTAGATTGTAGAAAAATCCCAGTCACAGCTAAACATCGTCACACCACATGTGATGCTTAGATGTTATACAAAACTGAGGAAATAGCTCGCGCTAGCAATTGAAATGTAAAAATTTGATTTGGTAAATGCTATAGTTAGGTACCGGTGTTTAAATGTGGCATCTACTCTTAGCTTGACTCAAAGTTTTATGTATTTTTCATTACTTTTTGATGTTGTATAAATAACTTTCAATATTGTTTACTATAAAACTATCATTTAATTATTGCATACATTTTTAATCCTTGAGGATGAAAAAAAGTAAATGAAAAATAAATGATTTTCTATTCCAATTTCTTATTTACATTGAAAACTTGAAGCAAAAAAGCAAAAATGCCCTGTAGATAATGAGAGAGAAACAATTAGAAAGAAAGGAAGCAACAAAAAAAGAAGTAAATTAAAAAAAAAAGAGGAGAGAAGTTATATTATAACTTATATATTCATTTCTTAGTTATATCATTCAATGAGTATAAATATAATCCATGTTCCTAATTTCTTTTATCACTTGACCTTGCAAACAATCAAAGATGGACATTACCACTACTTTTATATAAGTATAATTAATGATTGGCTTAACGACACTGACCTGAAAACTTTGAGGCAAATAATACATATAATTACGCTAACGAAAAAACCATGTCATTGCGTATTTCAGTTAGTATTCTATTTACCTCGATGACAAGTACAATCAGCCGAATCAAACAAGCAAATGGAGCAACAAGAAATCATCTCGGTATAGTTTTTTCGATATCATGGTTGAACGTTTCTGAATCTTTGAGCAATTGAATCGAATAATGACCTTTCTATATAACGATGACAATCGTTTGTATTTTCGGAAGATCTTCAATGACAATTAATCCAAGCGAAACGAAGACTAAAGTAGACAGATGTATTTGCTAATTCTATCTTTCTATACAACTTCCACATCTGTTGAATAAATCTTTTTCAGTGTGAATATTTGAATTTAATGCAGATCAGATGACAGGTTGTTTGTTTTCTCTTGATGGCCAACTGTTTCTTTACATATTATATGCTCGTGGACAAGTAAAGTGATTGTTCATTACAATATATTTAAAAAAAAATGTGTCCAGCTATTTTCAATTCAAAACATTCAACAGTTCAACATAAGTGAATGGCAAGCTTTCGTAACAGAACAATAAGCTATTAGTAGAATCACTTCTTGCTATTATTGTCCGATAAATACTTAAGAGTAATCAAACATTTTAAATTTGACAAAAAATCAATCAAAATCATCAGATCGCTGATAAAAGAAACTGTGTTAAACTATCTAAAAGATTGATCAGTATATAATCATCGCGTTTTGAATACGGCTAAACAAAAACATAACATCCCATTATTAAAGACAATAGCCGTGCACCAAACAACAACAACAACAACAACAACAACAACAAAAACAACAACGACTTCTCAGAACTGATTCACATACACCCTTATAATCAGGTCGATAAATCAAACGCAATCTCCCTCCTCGAATACACACCGAGAACAATAGAGGCTCTCTTGTCTCAAATCATTTCCTTTCTTCTTTATTGTTCAAACTTCTTAGCAGCCACATTTTATCCGACACCTATTGATCTGTCAACCAGATTAATGTGGCCAAGGTGTTAGAAAACGAAACTGAAAAACGAAAACTGTTCAACAGGTATTTAATAATAACAATTCTTGTTGCCAGTTTCGTATGGGATGGGTCTTTTTAAACATTCCTATTAGTGTAAATGGCAACTTTCTTACTCGTTTGCTTTCTTCAGCGATTGGGCGGAAGGCTTGGATCGCTGTGAGATGGGAGCCACTGTACAGAGGCACGGAGGAGAAAACTATGGCAATGTGTGTCATCTGTGTTTAGGCTCGATCACCTAGCTGCTGGGTGCAAGTGTATTTTAAGATAAACCTGATAGCTTGGCTGCATCTTTTCCCCGAAGTGGTTTCTATAATTAGTATACTTTTTTATTAGAGATCTATTTTTTTTAATTTAGTTTTTCTCAACGAGGAAAACTTGCTGAAAAAATATTTAATTCTTACTCTAATTCTTGATACCAATGTGAAGAGTTTCATTTGTTGCGTACACGCACCTGTTTTATATATATATATATATATATATATATATATATACACATATCAAGAAATAAATCCAAGTAATACTGAAAATGATGCCATATTGATGCATAAGAACTATAAAAACATATTAATGAAATAAAATTACTGTAGTCATTTGCCATCTTTAATTCAACGACCGCGACCTTACACAACTTGAAATGTTGAAATGTTAACACAGACAACCTGTTGCAGTGACAGTAGAATTCGTTCAATTGACATTAAAATTGAATTACTTGATTGTGAAATATAAATGTACTATTTTATTGTGTCACAGTGTAACCAAAAGTTATGTCAAGAATTATTATCGGTGAAGTTATCTTGCGAGAAATCTATTTCTCGATATATCTGAGCAACAGTACCAGTAATTATAATATTGGTATAATATTGCATATATATAGGCGTTATGTGAAACTCTTTTAGAAAAGATAGTTTTTTTGTGTAACGCTTGAAATTGTGTTGCCAAATATAATAACACTAGTAGTTTTGAGTGGGAATAATTTATATAATTACTTTCACAATATAATAGTTATAATATAGAATATTCGACTTGTTGTTCTGGTTATACACTAGAAATAATATATACTGTTTTAGTTTTATATCTAGTTGGTTATATATTAGTTTTATTCATTTTATTTTATATAGTTTCAGAATAATTTGAATGGGGTGGTAAGATCGCCCTTGTGGTGCCCCGTCCAAACGATCCTACCTTTCATCCTTAGTTTGATTGGGGAACAATGATTTCGCATCAAGTTTCGATGTTATTAAAATAAATTCATATCAATATGAAAAATAGCAATGACAATAATATACCATGCCTTCATGTAAGAAATGATTAATTCTTGCAAATTATTTAAAAAAAAACGATAAATAATATTCATGAAAATCTCTGACAGAATAAAAATATAAATAAACGAAAAACAGATTGAATCATTATAAAATATTATTGAAAGCAAAATTATTTGTATCTCAATTTACAGCTTTCTTCATACTATAATTATCGAATTTCAGTACAGAAGGACTGTTAAAATGCTGTCAAGAAATCAAAGAAAATTATAATACATTTAAAGACTAATAACATACTCTCTATAATTTCCGGTAATAACTAACCAATCAATAAAGTAATTGATCACAAACAGGAATTGAATCACGTGACCTTGGCCTTGTTATTAATACTTGTTGACCAAATTTGGTAAAATAAGCATCATTATAAAATAAATACTTGATCTGAACCATAATAAAGTGATAATTGGCATTACCATTAACCATCATTTATGCCACACTTTACTATTGAATTTGTACTATATTAATGATCTAAAACCTTGCAAATTAGTATCATTACAGTAGGTCTAAAGGTCGTTCATTTAATAATATAAACCCTCTATATAATAATTCAACCCTAATTAATTAATTGGAAATCTTATCCCACAAGGCTAATACACTAGTAATAGGGCGTTGTCGTTAAATTAAAATGCTAAATGTCAGTATTAGGTTCCGTATCGAATGCAGTGTGACTAGACACTCGCAACGACTTTTATTCCCTTGTACAGCGAGTTAATGATAATTTTATCTGCGGAGTGGGCTATAACAATGATTGACCTTAAGCTACATTAATGCTTTAACGGTGCACGTAATTAGAACTTGATATGGCTTTTGATATAATTATATATATATATATATATATATATATATATATATATATATATATATATATATATATATATATATATATATTACACACACATTAATATCATTGAAAGATACTCCCCTCGTTAGCTCAGAAGGAAAGAGCATATGTGTATCAAGCATAAGGTCCGGGGTTCGATTCCCCGACGAGGAGGTATTTTTCAGTGATAATAATACCCGTCCTATCAACATCACGTGCTGTACGTTTCAACAGAAGCCATGTACATCCGACATAACATATATATATATATATATATATATATATATATATAATTATATCTAAAGCCATATCATGGATATATATATATATATATATATATATATATATATATATATATATATATATATATATATAGGCAGATGCAGCGCAGTGGTTAAAGCGCTCTCTTCATGTGATTCGGGAGGCGAGGGGTTTCGAATCCGGTTCGATCCCCGCCGCCGACCATCTTCACAGGGGTTTTGCTTCCTTACTACCATCCTTCCTATTACCCAAGAATTACCCGAGAACCTTCATCTCATCATCCCATCATCTCACTGATAAGTGTAATAACTGTGATATTGTGAAGGTCAATGATTCTTCAGGACGAGAATCACGTTTAGAAAGACAACTACATCTTTCAAAAGTGGGCAATGCTCAAAACTTCAGCTAGTTTCGATACAGTTGTCGGAGTTTTTATTTCTATCAGGTTGGTAGACAACCTTCTTCTTTCGTGGATACAAGTATATTAGTTTCAATTAGTGTCACCGGTAGAGATGCTGGAAACGAATCCGGACTTTAATTGGTTTATCTGAATGAAATCTGAATGTTTTTCATAAAATATAAAACACAATTGAAGGGCCTTGGTACGAAGTTTCGCCAGTATTGTTTGCGAGATCACGATCTAGCGCGTAGTTAACTTGAAACCTCTTCCAGTTAATGTGAGTGAAACGTCGATAAAATCACATTATTCAAATTATAATGACTTTTGAAACTCGAAATGAGGAAGAATTGAGGATAAATATGTGAGAGTGTTTTGAGTAATAACTTTTACAGGTAATAAATAAGTATTAATAGTTTTATTTATGCATATCTGGAATCATGAGTGCTGGCGGGTGCGATTAAGAAAGGATGAGAAGCGGAAAGATATCCGTATCCTTATGTATATTGAGAAACAGTAATATATATTTCTGATAATAATTGATACAATTATAGTAATTGTTTCATTCGGAAGACTTTCATTTTATTTGAAATTTCATATTAATGATTTTTTTTTTATATAAAAAAAATACGAAAACAAAATTGAAAAGATCCAGAGAACCAGATTGGGAACAAATCCCGGTCACTCGGAATCACTGCATGATTGGTTACCATGACAACGGCGTCTTATGTTGGAAATATGCAATTAAAACTCTGTAAAATTGTATTTTTTTATTAGATAAGTTTCGGAAAATTAAAAACGAAAAAAAATACGCTTTTTCATTTATATATAATTCATTTTCGTATAAATAAATGCATTCAATCTTGTATAAATAAGTGCATTATTATGTATGACTAAATGCACTTATTCAATGAGGTTACTAAGACACAAGTAACTACATGAAACAATTCGAATTAAGTATGCAACTATTATGAAAAGCTATTTAAATATGAAAATTATTAGTTTTAATATCAAGGGAAGATGGCATTACTCAATGAACGATGGTAAAAATATCCAAAAGTGTGCAATTGCTGGATTAACATGCAATAGTTGCTCATGATTATAAATAAATGTTTAACAAATAATTTTACTAGACAAAGACTTGAGCAAATTATGGGCATTCTTATAAATCTTTTCTTCTATTGAAGAGAATGCCTTTTTATCGCCTATGACCTTTCAAATTTCGAAATATTTCATAGTGAAAACGATTTTTAATTTACCTATCAATTTCCAATAAAAAATAAATGTTTCTGTGATGCCGGTAAACGTTATACCAGTGTGATCAATCTGATAACTTATTTTTAATGCCAGTAAATTTCAACTTGTTGAAACCAAGAAATCGCAGAATATGAGCGTTTCAAGTTGAGAAAAATATGTATATTGAATGTACATAGAAAACTACATAAATATAGTTTTGAAATCGTTCCTTCCCCACAATATGTTCCCAATTGTTGTCCTTACAAAATCTCAAAATTCAAATATTTACGAATAAAATTATTTTCACCTTTCAGCGTCATAATGGGATTCCTAATGATATTTTCGAAATTGTATTTATCCATCTCTCAAAATGTACTGGACCTATTTTTATAGCAAACATTATACAGATCTAAGTGAGAAGATTTATACATCGTATAGATGAAGTTTCATATACATCGCTTCGCCTTGCGACTAGTGGAACGCATACCAAAAAAATCATACAAACAGAGAATGCCTCGATCTGAATCAAATAGAAGTAATCGGTATCGCTCATCCATTATGGGATGGGATTACATTACATTAAATCTACCGTGTCGATGTGGTGTCATTATACCATTAGTAACACAATTACTGCATTAGAATCGGTTACTATGGCAACCGGTACCTCCCATTACTGCTTGCAGTTTCTAGAAATGGTGGGTTCAAGATGTTGAATATATATATATATATATATATATATATATATATATATATATACATATATATATATATATATATATATATATATATATATATATATATATATATATATATATATGGGATGTTTTAGCCATGTCATAAAAGATACGTCTCGACCGGGACTTTTACATATATTTTATGACACGGCTAAAACATCACACATATCTCGATATTGGATCGTATCCCAGAAGTTTAATGATCATATAACATATATTATATATATATATATATATATATATATATATATATATATATGATAATAAGTCACTTTCCGGTGATTTGCCCTTCCTTGAAACAACTGGTGGCTCTAAAAAGACCACCAATTGTTTCAAGGAAGGGCAAATCACCGAAAAGTGACTTATTATCATCTTCCTCCGGCCCTCAAAGTCTACGCTACAACATATTATATATATATATATATATATATGCATACATACATACATATTCCTATAATTGATGTGATAAATGGGGAGATTCCAATGCACGGTTTCTCAAGATGACATCAGCTGTTATTCCACACGTGACCAGTTATTTATTGGATAGAAAGTATTCACCTATGTCCTCTCCGGGTGAAGTAAATACCATAGAAAGGAGAAGTGGAGATGAATATGCTGTCGATAAAAGTTGTTTGCTTAATTTAACGTATGAAAGCGTTGAAATTGGCGCTTGTGTGCGCGTTGAAACAATGCCCAACACGGATGTACGGCGTGGTTAATGGAGGACTGATAGGATGGTGCATACTTGTATGTAGTGGAGGTGAAGAAGAAAGTGAACCCGGTGAAGATAATGTGATAATGTCATTATTATTTTTCTATTTTTTATTATAACTATTCCTAGATTTAATTAATTTATGTTTTGTTAGTCATCCAATTGTTATTTTATTACTCTTTCAAATATTTTATTATGGTTATTTTTGATATTTTAATTAATTGATTTTTATTCTGTGTTTTTTAAACAATCTTATGTGTATAAGACAGACTTTTTTCAATAAAGATATATATATATAGGAATAGGCTGCTGTCAATCAATCAATAAGGCACTTACAATTGTTACCATAGCAATACATTACATTTAAATATGTTCAGAAGTTTAATATAGTCGTTATTTTAATAAATTCGAAATTTTGACATTCTCAAGTTGTATGTATGATAGATGTGAGTTATTGTATAATGACTGTGTTTCCATACATTTCCGTTACCATTTCGTACATTACGATTCATATATATTTCAATTATATATTAAAAAAATGAGAATATTTGTTTTTTTAATAAATTAAAAATGTTGACATCCTGAGTTGTGAATTATTGCATAAGTAATGTCATTTACTGAAGAGTCATTTGAACTAAATTCGTGATAATACTATCATTAAATTGAATAAATATTGCCGACTGCATGGTGACAAATCGAGCATTGTGATTGGTTAACATCAATTGTGGGACATTGTTGGCCGTTTCTTGCAACAATGATGATGTCACTTTAAGATAGATTAATTATGCTCATGTGGGGAATTATTATCAAGTGGTACCAACAAAATAATAATCAAAGTGGTGTGATGAACACAACATCCCGCATCTTATGTTTCTGATAAGAATGCTAATTTAATTATTATTATAGGGAGTATACAATTAAAATTGATTGGCATAAGTTTTCCAACGAAATTTTAATTAACTTTTAAATTATCAGCGAATAGAATGTCGATTCGTTGATATAAAATATTTTTATTCTCGATAATTTTCAATTGCTTCTCAAATTATTGACAAATTATGACATTTCACTATTCTGAGTGGTAAAAAAAAAGAAATATTACGTAATTTTTATATTTTCCTCTCGTCTTTTCTAATAAAATAAAATAACTGTCCTACTTTTATCAACAAATGTGGAATGTAATGAAATTATTTGTACAAGACTTAAGTGGTGAACCTGATTATCAGGTATCAACAGGCGTTACTAATGGTATACAAAGTGGTTTGTTGAGATGATAAAATGAAGATAATCTTCGAACATAATGTACTCATAGTCATTCGTCACAGGTTTGGATATTACTGACTTTCATCATCCTGATAAAGGTGAAGTAAAGTTATGGATTAGAATACAGGACCTACAAGATATAAAATATTTCATACGTGAACGTAAGACAACGAGATCTGTGATAGAATAGCTAACCTAGAGGAAGTATTCAAAGTGTTTTTGTAGCAATTTGCGTGATGAATTAGAATCCGAAGCGAGTATAACGAGTTCAAATCAGGCTACTTACGACTATGGTTTGAGTGAATAATTTCAACAAATTGGATGGAAGTTAAATTTGTTAGAAAATGGAAATTGAATTAAATATAATATATATATATATATATATATATATATATATATATATATATATAAATATATATATATTATTTTATTATCAACTTTAGAATATAAATAATTATAAATACACTTGAAAGAATGTATAATATAACTATAACTATGTAATTATCAACATATTCAGAATAACATTAATTCTGTTGTAATAGGCTACATAAGCAATTCCATTTTACTTTCAATGATGAAGATTAAATAAAAAGTGAATAATCTCGAAAATTAGTTTTTTCATCGAATGAGGCTTGATCATATAAAACATAATATTATATTCGTATAGGTATAGCTTTATTTTGGTTTTCCTACAACTTTTTAATAAATTTCAGAACTGTAATAATATTTATTATTCCTTAAATTCACCTCAAATATTTCCACAACTATTTAGAAATGTAATGATAATAAAATAGGTGTACAATTAGAACCAATTACGAATGAAGAAGAAATACAGCTATAACACCATTGAATAAATTATCGAATAAACATAAAAAATATGTATTTTCAAGTTTATTAAAAAAATTACCATTTCATACTATCTCTTCTACTATAAACGCTAACTCATTTAAATAACCCGTTTCATCGACGAAAGAAAATATCTAACCCGCGTAACAAGACTAATAATACCCGTACTGTTTCAGTAAATATTGTCATTACACAATTAAAATCAAACTCTGTAGATACATTCTAATTACATTTAAAAACCACCTCACACAATTCTTGGCGATTATTTCGCTGGGTGCAATATCAGCTACTGCAATATAGGTCAAAACATAATGTCAATCTAATCATTTGACTCCGGCCTAAGGGTGTCTCATTAAGAGTCCATGGGAGTCGATTTAGCGGAATATTAGTTTGTTGGTGATAACTTTTGAACGGTATAAGATATCGAAATTATAATAAAGAGGAAACACGGATATTTTCAATACCTTCAAGATTCTAGAAGTAATTAATTATACGAGCTGTAGCGAGGATTCAATTTGACTTACTGAAATAAATTGGTGTTCGTTTTTATGTTTTTTTTTCAAGTGTTTTTTTGGCGGTCTCCACATGTCAAACGGCTACAGCTATCAACTTCAAACTTTTTTTCAATATGGTTCCTCATCTAACTCAGATCTATATAGTTTTTTGGCATTATCGGAGGGAAACTTTTTTTTTATGAATTTTAGAAATTTCAAAAATACCCATTAGAATAACATGTAGCGGAAAAAAAAGAAAATATTTTCATTTTTCAAAAGAATGAAATTTTGCGTGGAGTTGAATTACATTTTGATTCACATTTCTAAAACTTTTCAGCTTGATCGGATCATCCATTTTGAATTAAAAACATAAAATGTGCTAAATTGGTACCACTCCAAGCAGTTTTTACCCATTTTTACCCATACTATTACTATTCGCTCGTCTAACAACGCATATATGGCCTTTTCCTAGTATTTATCTCATATCACATAATTGTCACGCACATACGACTAAAAAATGTGCTTTTAGACTAGAAAAACAACTAAAAAACGATTTATTTTAATTCTGAAAATTGTATTTTTAGTCGTATACATGTGACAATTAGGCGATATGACATAAATAATTATTACTTATACCATCTTGAAGGCATCTAAAATATGTGTTTCTTCTTTATTATATAATTTCGATATCCCACACCGTTCAAAAGTTATCGCCAAATATCTGATATCCCGCTAAATCACCTCTCATGGACTCTTAACGTCTTATGTCAACTACTCAATGCACAGCTGTCATAGAGTTTAATAATACTAACCTAGCCACGCCTTCTAGTCTCGACCACAGACTTTCCCTTTGGCTAAAACGCCTAAAAGCCTGGCCATAGCAATTCTTCAGACCACAACCTATTTCCATTACAAATAGATATTTCAAATATGTTATAATTAGATTCGAAAATAGCTCGATATTATTTAAAAACTTGTCTTATGTAAGATTATATATATAAGGTCAGAAAGCGAAAACAGTGAGGGCGTTCAGGTATGTAAAGACAATGAGGTATTCGTTTTTTTTTTGTGAATAATTATTTTTATAAGTGGATAAAAGTTGGATAATGATGAATTTTCTTTTTTTTAATGTTGAATGATTGGAATTTGTATTCAACTTTTATGCGTGGTTGCATTCTTCGTTTTTTATAGTTAGATGAGTAGGGCATATTGCCAAGAATTCTTCACCTAGATCTAACGAACTGCAGTTGATCAGTGAGATAATTAGACGAGCTTTAGCGAGGATTCAATTTGACATACTGAAAAAAATTGGTGTTGGTTTTTATGTTTTTTTGTCGTTCTCCATAAGTCAAACGGCTACAGCTATCAACTTCAAACTTTTTAAAATTAGGGTTCCTCATCTAACTTAGATCTGTATAGTTTTGTGTCATTATCGGGTGGTAACTTTTATTTTTATGAATTTTAGACTTTACAAAAATACCCATTAGAATACCACAGCTGAAAAAAAAGAGAATATTTTAATTTTCCAAAAAAATGAAATTTTGCGTGAAGTTGAATTACATTTTTATACACATCTTTGGAAAATTTTAGCCATTTTGGTCAGCCATTTTGAATAAAAAACATAAAATGTGTAAAATTGGTACCACTCGAAGCAGTTTTCACCCATTTTTACCCATACTATTACTATTCGCTCGTCTAACAACGCATATATGGCGTTTTCCTAGTGATTAGAGTTGAATTGTTGAGTAGAAGAGTTGAACTAGGACGTGTTTTCGTGGCACGAGGATATAGAAACCGGCAAAGGTTACGCACCGGAAGAAAGTGAATGTTTTTGACCGATGAGCAAACATAATCCGTATCGTACTTTTATGTTAATAGACTAAAAGTATCGAATTATTTCTCTTCATTTAGAAGAGAAACCTATCATTTGAGAGGAGACCCTGTTTGCAACCGACTAGCCTTAATAGTTTCACTTTAGCAACAAAAAATTAGAGATATTCACATCATTATTCTTAAGTAGATGCAGCATAACTATATGTTTGTTCGTATTCAAATTAAACCTATCGAATAATTCAGCAACAGGAAACAAAAAACATTAATTAATATTAAAATATTAAAAATATTTAAATATTAAGGTATAAAACTTAATTTTTCATTAGTAAACGAAAAATGCATGAGTAATTTCAGGATGGTTTTAGGAGAAACCGTAATAATCCGAGATAATTCACTTGAATCAATCGTAACTGTATTCAAACTTGTATTGACTGGCGTATATATATCAAGCTTATTTTTTATCAAGCTTATTTTTTAAAAATATTTAAATAGACCTAATTGGAAAATGAGTTGACGCATTTTGTGAATCGAATTGTCATGATACTGAGTTGATCTATTAGGTTTTATAAGGGAATGCCATTGTGGTCAGCCATTCGAGAAGTTGACAAGATTAACAACAGTGTCTCCAATGATAATCTGTTAGTCTTCTGTTCACTGCATTGTTGTGGTGACGATAGTACAACAATACTTCGAAATCGAACTGTTATTCGAACAATTATTAGGAAAACGCCATATATGCGTTGTTAGACGAGCGAATAGTACGGGTAAAAATGGGTGAAAACTGCTTCGAGTGGTACCAATTTAGCACATTTTATGTTTTTTCTTCAAAATGGCTGACCTGATCAAGCTGGAAATTTTTAGAAATGTGTATCAAAATGTAATTCAACTTCACGCAAAATTTCATTCTTTTTGGAAATAATTTTTTTTTTCTTATGTCATTCTAACGGGTATTTTTGAAATTTCTAAAATTCATAAAAAAAAAAGTTACCGCTCGATAATGCCACAAAACTGTACAGATCCAAGTTAGATGAGGAACCATACTGAAAAAAAGTTTGAAGTTGATAGCTGTAGCCGTTTGACCTGTGGAGAACCGACAAAAAAACATATATATAAAAAAAAAAACGAACACCAATTTTTTTCAGTATGTCAAATTGAATCCTCGCTAAAGCTCGTCTAATTAGAGAATTAATAATTAGAGAATTATTCAAGTCTTCTATTGAACAATTCAAGTCTAATTCAAATTAGGAATGAATTGCAATTGCATTATTCATCATTCCTAAAAATGTTAAAATTGAGTTTATTGGAGAATCCCTTCCTGAGATTTTTTTACTCTCATCACAATGAAGTATTTAGATGGATTAATGCTGTTTCAGTGATTTAATCGATTTCTGGATGAACATAAGCGACGACTCAACCGTGGCTTGAAAGACGTTTTTTTGTGTGTGTGTGTGTGTGTGGGGGGGGGGGGCTCCGTAGATCAAACGAATAGTGAAAAATCGAACGAAACTTGAAACTGTATTGGGTTTTGGGACGCCCACCGGTTAGACCACTTCAGAGAAGAACCATTTCGAAATGTAAAAAACCCATGAGAATAACCAATAATGCTTAATAGTAGAAGTTTAGGTAGTTGATTTTTAGTACAGTCGATTTTTAGGTCAGTTGAGTTTTAAGAGAGTTGAGTTTTGGGACAGTTGTTACCTCAATTTTAGTCTCGTTTTGTTTGCGCAGTCGAGTTTTAGAACAGTCGTGTCTTGGGACAGTTGGTATACCTTCTCAGTTTTAATCCTAGAGTCGTTCGTTTGCGCAGTCAATTTCAAGGACAGTTATTTTTTAGTACAGTTGGTACCTGCGCAGTACTAATCCTATTCTCGTTTCGTTTGCGCAGTCAAGTTTAAGGACAGTTATTTTTTAGTACAGTTGGTACCTGCGCAGTACTAATCCTATTCTCGTTTCTATTGCGCAGGTTCTCCTCGTGGCTGCTCCTCGCCGTGCTGACGAGCCAGGCCGCGTGGGCTCGACCCCAACAACAACAAAAACAACAACTGTTCCGCGCCAGAGAGGCTAAGCTGATCACCGTGCCCCGGCCCGGACAAGAGTATGTCAGCATCCAGAGCAGCGTGTTCAGTGCGCAGCCTGCGCGCGCAGAAGAGCAACCAGGTGAGCATGCGGCCAGGTCGTCTCGATCAGGTTAGGGGCCTGAAGAGCGTATACCGGAATAAAGTCGACTCGGTTGTGTGACATGGGTTTGGGTGACCAATCTTACCCGAATCCTAACCACATTCCATTGAAAAGTACCCCGAAGCCCATGTCACATGGCCGAGTATCTTTATTCCGGTATTCGCTCTTTAGCGGCCCCCTTCCGTACTACCAAGATGTATCGACCTTACATGTAGTTTCACTCAGCCATATTTTTTTTTGTTTTTTTTATTGGGTTTAACGACGCTCTGTAATTATAGCTAAGATCGATTGGCGTCGAATGGATGATTAATGAGATGATGGGATGATGGTTTCTTAGGTAATGGGAAGGAAAGTGGGAAGGAAGCGGTCGTGGCCTATATTGTGGAAACCATCTCGGCATTCTTGTTCTATCACATCAGTACTGTCCTTGAACCTACCGATCGCTGCTCTACCTATACTTTGCAATATGAAACTATGCCTCAAGCCGGATACGCTGAAGAGCGTATATCGGAATAACGTCGACTCGGCTGTAAAATGTAAAAATGTGTTTTTCTAAAAAGAATATATCAACATCCAAAACTCTCTGGAACATTAAACCAATTATTGTAGGCCTAACATAATCGCAATCAAAATAGTCCAACCACCAAATGAAGCTATGATGATGACTATTACTGTTTGCTCAACGACCCCACCAACAGCTAGGTTATAAGGGGTTACGAATGAGCGGGTGATTATGAAACTATGAAGTGATGATAAGCGAAAGGACGTTTACAAAATCCCATGCCTTATGTGGTACTCGAACCCACGCCCAACGGTGGCATCAGTTTCTGAAGCCTCAGCTGACTGAGCTACCGAGGGCGGCAGCTTCTTATGAAAATGTGGATCTCGAAATGTTTTGTACATTATTTCTGTGATTGAATTATAATCAAGAGTTATTATTCAATGCAAGACTTGTTTACAAGTGTTCAAGAAGACGACTCGAACATAAATTATAATCATTTATATAATTGTTTATAACTTTCATATGGTTCTCTTAACTGAATTTTAATCGTCGATTATCACTAATTTATATTCGTGAGTCGCATGCTAACGTGATAATTAAATCAGTGTTACGATTCTATGAGATATCATTTCTGTATTACATATACAATTTTCAGATTTGAATTTTGTTGTCTGTTGTAGAACTATTATAAATAATTTTTGTCCAATTTGTTTAAATTATGTTTTAAGTTGTTATTGTTAGTGAATTGTTGGTACAAGTTATTTATCTATTTATACTATTACACAAAATCTTCGTTTCCCGCCTTAGTCTAAGAATAGAATGATAGGTAGGGTCGTTCGGACAAACCACCACAAGGGCGATGTAGGCGAATTACGTTACGATTACCAATCAATAATATATAGTATCAATTTTTTTTTCATGAGCTTTCATGCAATTTCCCAGGCACTACAGTTTCAGTATAATATTATAGTGATAAAGAGAACCATTTATATAATATAATATATTTTAAATGACAGATTAACATTCCTAGTGACCAAGTTATTTCCTATATGGTTGAATGTTTCTTGAAAATACTCAAGAAATATAAGTCAATAACAAATTTTACATGAATTATGTTTTTCACTGCTCCAAATCCCGAATTAAGTAATAAATGACCACATTATTATCTTGTCTCGTAAAAATGTTGAATTCTTGTTCTTATTTTCAATTCATCATTTCGATCTTTACATAAGAAACTGGTAATTTAAAATCATGTTCAAATAAATAAATCAGGTTTTATTACTACCGTTTTTGTCCTGATTTAATTTTTTTTAGTAAAATCAATGTGACACAATTCTGAACAAATATTATACTACATTCGTGATTAAAGATTACACCATTGAGATAGATAAAAATATATAAAAATATAAGTTATTGATATAATAATAATTGAGTACGTTTAGCCAACGTACAAATGATAATGGATGCCTACCAACAAAGCGAATACAAAATCACCGTTATGATATTTTGAGATGCAATGATTTTTCAAAACGATACTGCCAATTAGAAAGAAAACTACGTCTTTCAAAGGGTTAAACATAGTTAAACCTGAAGAGAGTTTCTCTACATTTACCGAAATACTTTAGTAATCCATCTTCGTATCCAGATGATACAATTAGGTATGGGCCCACATCTATCCATGATTGAGGTTCCGATTGTATTTCTCTCTTATAAAGAAAAACCAAGAAAAACTTAGCTAATTCATACCCAATTCATTTTCATAAAACACCTACAGTCAACGCTAACGTTTTCAAATAAAAAGGTAAACACATTATTCGAAGCCTTTTAATTAACTATGCAAACGCAGACTATGCATTGTAAGATGACTGCGTTGTAAGAAGATGAAAGAAAAAATGTATAAAATATGTAAAAATGTATAAAAATTATCTTTGTATTTTTCCAGAGACTGATTTCGCCACCTCCCACAAAATTCCCGGGACTCTTCCCGTGGACGATCCTGAAGATCTCGATATCAAAATCTCTCCAGAATCGATCAAGTTGAAACGGGAGTCCACCGAACCCCTCAAGACTATCCAGGAAGCAATTCTCACCCCCGACCTGTTGCCCCTGGTTGATGCACCCACCAAAGTCAAAACTACCATGAGGACAGAGTTCTCAGTAGTCACTAGCAAACCAAGGAAGGAAGACAAGGTGAGGTTATTGATCAGTTTACAAATACGTGTGTTTTGAATTGTTCAAGAACGAGGGGTTAACGAATAAAAAAATCAGATTTACATTTAAAAAAAAAAAAAAAAATGGAAAATAAAAAAATCAAGAAAAATATAAAAAATCAGAGAAAAATAAAAAAAAGAAAAGAAACACAGTGTAAGTCTGATAACTATTGATCTCATATCGCCTAATTGTCACGCATATACGAATGAAAAAACATTTTTTAAGCGTATACGGAGGATTACAATAATGCGATATGAGATGAATAAGTTAGTTATTACTTACTAGGAAAACGCCATATATGCGTTGTTAGACGAGCGGATAGTAATAGTATGGGTAAAAATGGGTCAAAATAGCTTCCAGTGGTAGCAATTTAGCACCTTCTATGTTTTTTCTTCAAAATGGCTGACCCGATCAAGCTGAAAATTTCCAGATATGTGTATCAGAATGCAAAACCTTCATGCAAAATTTCATTATTTTGGAAAATTAAAATATTCTTCTCTTTTTCCCGCTGTGTTATTTTAATGGGTATTTTTGAAATATCTAAAATTCATAGAGAAAAAAAAAAACGAACACCAATTTTTTTTAGTATGTGAAATTGAATCCTCGCTAAAGCTCGTCTAACAACATCTCAAAGGTATTAAAAATATCTGTTTTTTTCTCATCATAATTTCGATATCTCATACCACTCTAAACTAATCACCAAAAAACTGATATTCCGCTAAATCAACTCCCATGGACTCTTAAGAAGAGTTGACTTCTTACAATACCTAATTGTACCAGGATATCTATTTTCTCAATTATTTTAATATATTCAAATTAATGCAGTTATTTGGTGAGGTCGCGCAATGCGAGAAAGTGAAGAATAATTAGATGCATTCATGAAAATATTTATTTGGGACGAACAATAATTTTATTTTTAGAACATCATTCTGCATAAAATGATGTGATTAAACTACGTAAATATGTTAGTGACTCATAATGGAATTGCGTTACAATACTGGATGTATCTGGAAAAGAAGGAAATAAACTGAAAAATATTTTTCGATGTCACAGTGTCACAAGTGAAAGAATTCCTGAAAACTTATTAATATTAAACGGTATACCTGATTTTACATAATTTACTCACATACAAATAATTAGTCAGAAAATTTCGCAGTATTTTGTCATTCAGTTGAAAAATGTAAAACTGGTTTCAACACTAAAAGCGAGAGTAACAACTTATAACGCGAAACAGTACAGACTAAACGTTGAATCATATTATTTTGGCTCACTTCAACTTCAACATTATTAATTTAATCTCATTCATTATCTATGTCTCCATATAGTCTTGAGTTGAACTGTTCACAAGAATCGTACGCAACAATGCATTTTCACTTTTCTGTCGATTCTGTGATTAAACCATTAAATCACAAATGGGAAAAGAAAGAGAAAGATAGAATTATCACACCATATACATTTTAATCATTATATAATTTATCATCAAAATTTTAAAAGTAGTAATAGAATATCCTAGAAATAAATTTCAACAAATATTTATTAGACGAGCTTTAGCTAGGATTCAATTTGACATACTGAAAAAAATTGGTGTTCGTTTTTATGTTTTTTGTTTTTTGTTTTTTTTATGTTTTTTTGTCGGTTCTCCACAGGTCAAACGGCTACAGCTATCAACTTCAAACTTTTTTTCAATATGGTTCCTCATCTAACTTAGATCTGTATAGTTTTGTGGCATTATCGGGGGGTAACTTTTTTTTTATAATTTAAGAAATTTCAAAAATACCCATTAGAATAACATGGCGGAAAAAAAAGAAAATATTTTTATTTTCCATAAAAATGAAATTTTGCCTGAAGTTGAATTACATTTTGATACACATTTCTAAAAAATTTCAGCTTGATCGGGTCAGCCATTTTGAAAAAAAAAACATAAAATGTGCTAAATTGGTACCACTCGAAGCAGTTTTTACCCATTTTCACCCATACTATTACTATTCGCTCGTCTAACAACGCATATATGGCGTTTTCCTAGTATTAAACAATCATCAACTTGTATTATTCCACCCAGGTTGTGAAGAAAGTGTTCGTGAAGCCCGTGCACGCCGTCGACATCGACGACGCCGCCGAGGACGCTACCACGGTCGGCGTCGAGATCGAGTCCAAGGGGGACTACGGCAAGATCGCCGCCAACGTGAGCGGCACGGACGAGAAGAAAGTGATGCAGATGAAGAAGAAGCTGGAGGTGGTTGCCAAGGAAACGGCCGCGACAGAGAAGGTGGACCAGATCCTTCATGACGTGGAGGTGAACACGGCGTCAGAGGTCGGAGTGAAATCACCGCAGGTCGAGGCGGAGCTGGGGGCGATCACCGTGCCCGTACAGAAGCAGACACTCAGGTGGGTCACCCCCTCCCCTCCTCCCCCCCCTCCCTTTCTCATCATGTACCCGCGGCACGATACAGATATACACTACGAAGAAAGTACTATAAGAACTATGAGATCACGTTTTATGAACAGTAAAAATGTGGTTATTACGCTAATTAGGCCCGGGTTTACGAATTGATAGTTAAGGCCCATATTACCAATAGTAAAAATGTGTTAATTAAGCTAATTATCAATTGCAGTACAAAAATAACATTGGTAACCAAGGGTAATAACAAGCTAATCCACTAATTAACCCTTAATCAACAAATTTATTATTCGTAAAACGAGCCCTTAGTGGATTAACTTGTTATCACCCATGGTTACATATCTTATTTTCGTACCTTAACTAATAGTTAGTGGAATAGAACTTGGCCAAGATTCGTAAAACTGTGATGTATTCAAGTTCGAACATGACATTGGTAATGGTCAATAGGGTAATAACAAGTTAACCATCGCTTAATCAACAAATGTATTATTCGTAAAGCCGGATCTAAGGCCCAGTTTTACGGATTATTAGTCAGTGGATTGCATTGCTATCACCCTTGGTTACATATGTTATTTTCGTACCTTCAACTAATGGTTAACGAATTAGTACTTGACTGTTATTCAAACATAATTGAACAACAACAATTTAATTCATCAGTAATTCAAACATTTCAATGAAAATCTGAAATCATATTATCTTGATCTTCTAAATAACCAAGGCCCAGTATATTACCAAGGTCAGTTAGCCCTAGTCTGAGAGTTTGGTGAAAACAAATAACATGGGTAACCATGGTGATAACAACGTTAAACTGTCAGTTAGAGCTGAAAAAGTTGGAGATACAAAAATTTACATTGGGAAAATAAATCTCAAATCTTTTTTTTCTTGATCTTCTAAAATACTAAGAGCCGGTTGTACCAAGTGATGATTAGTGAATTAAGCAAAAATTAGCAAATTAACTTGTTATCACCCTTGGTTACCTATTGGTTTTTTTACCTTAAGTAATGATTAACTAATTAATCATTAATCATCAGTTGGTACAATCAGCTCTAAAATTACTAAATCTTCTAAATTCTAAATTATCTTGATATTCCACATGACTAATCCAGATCTTCTGTTCCCCACCAGTAGCAGTACCACCCACCAAGTGTCAACGACCACGGTCGAGCCGCTAACGACGCGTGCCACCTCCAAGCACTTCGACATCCTCCCCGTCAACCACCTCGCCAAGCAAGCCGACTCGTCCAAGGACAAGGACTTCGACTTCGTTGACTCCATCGATCAGGTCCTGGTTCCGGCCGGATCCAATCAACAGTCCAGGATCGAGGTGAAGAAAGGACCGAACGGACAGGATTACGAATATGAATACGTGTATTATTATTACGATGATGACGAGAATGATACCACAGCTGACGGTGCAGCCAAGACACCTGCAGCTAAGACACCTGCAGCTGCTAAAGCAAGGTGAGTTGACAATTTGTAGATGTACAATTTCATGAAATGTCTAATTTATGACTTGCAGCTGCTAAAGCAAGGTCAGTTGACAATTTTCAGATTTCATGAAATGTCTAATTTGTGATCAGTTTTTTGAGAAAAGTTTTCACCTTGTGAAAAGATTTGTACGGCTACATATCATTTTATCGATATCCCATTTGTTGGAAACCCAAATGTGCAGTGAACTGTCGATGAAAAGGGTTTTCGGAGATATGTGATTTGGTCTGTCGAGAAAACGAACTGTCGATGAAATGGGTTTTTGAGGATTTGATTTACTGCCGTATATACTAGTTTCAAACAAAGATGTTTAAACAAATATATACCAAGACCGGTGGATCAATCGCTAAATTAATATGAAACAGGGATTATTGAATCATAGAGCTTGACAAATGGGTTAAATCCCCGCCCCCCTCTCTCTCCCAATGGTTGATACCTGATCAGGGTTTTAGTGGATTTGCTCAAGCTGTATTCACGCTAATACTGCTAGTTGTCGCTATCAATGATTAACAAGATTTAATTTAATTTCTTAGAAACTTAGTCCTATGGATAACATATAATTACCAGCGACTAATAAAAACTCTTCAACATACTGAAATTTCCCACCTAGTTGACGAGAAGATTGCATGAAATTAAAAGTTTTCTAATTCGTACCCCCGTATAAGCCAACAATTGATGAGGTCGTTAACCAACATGATGTATGAATCCAGCCCCAGCACTGCCGCCCCCACCACCGAGCGCACCACCACCTCCCGCCAATACCTCCCCGAGGTTGTCCTGCACGAGAAGGACACCGCCGACCACAGCCGAACACGCAGCCGTAACCGCGTCCAAGGTCACGCCGCCGAGACGGAGGCCGTCAAGGAGGTCGGAGGTCGGAACACCAACAAGTACGCGTCCGTCGAGAGGACGGCGCCGAGCACCGCGGCGCCCGAGACGTCGAATGAGATCATCCCAGCGAGGGGAACACAGACAAGGTAGGACTCATTCTAGGACATCGCAGCCTTGAAACTAAGATTACTTATGCACGCACTAATGACGCACTGTACTAAGATCTATTGGCGTCGGTGAATAATGAATGAGATGACGGAAAGATCATCTCAATGGATGATGACGATATTTATTTCCTCAATTTCATAGATTTTTTTTATTTTAAATAACATCGAAACTTGATACGAAATCATTGTTCCCCAATTAAGGCTATGGATGAAAGGTGGGATCGTTTGGACGGGGCACCAAAAAAGCTCGGCCCTTCCACCAATATATTAAAATATTGATAGTTCGAAAATCTAAAAACCCGGCCCTTCCACCAATATATTGAGGATTACTCGTTTGAATCGGTTCGTCGGTTAATTACCCGTCAGTCAAGTATTAACATCCATATTAATCAGGGTTGTTGTTCGGATTGCTCGGATATTTTCGATATCGAATCGGAATATCCGATATTCCATAAAATTGATCGAAACAATAATCGATTCCGAATGAAAAAATTGTGAATAAGCGGTTTCGTAGATTGTCATAACGCAATCTTATGCGAGAGTAATATACGTGGGAATTGAATGATTTATTATTTTAATTGAAGCTAGACATAAGACGTTAAGAGTCCATGGGAGTTGATTTAGCGGAATATCTGTTTTTGGTGATAACTTTTGAACGGTGTGGGATATCGAAATTCTGAAAACGAAACACGGATATTTTCAATATATTCAAGGTGGTGTAAGTACTACCTATGTATCTGTCATCGCATGATTGTCAGGCGTGTACGCTTAAAAATACTCATTTTTTCAGCGTATACGCCTGACAACCAGGCGATTTGAGATAAATAGGTAATACCTACACCTTCTTGAAGGGATTGGAAATATCTGTGTTTCCTCGTTTTCAGAATTTCGATATCTGCTACCGTTCAAAAGTTAACAACTGATATTCCGCTAAATCGACTCCCATGGACTCTTAAGCTTGTTACGTGTAATTTGTGTTGATGCCCCATTCAGACTGTAGTAACTTAGTAAGCGGTAGTAACTGAAGTCACCGTTGGGCGTGAGTTCGAGTCCCGCATAAGGCATGGATTTTTGTAAACATCCTTTCATCTATCATCTCTTCATCGTTTCATTATCATCCGCTCATTCGTACCCCCGTATAACCTAGCTGTTGGTGGGGTCGTTAAGCATCATTAAAAAAAAAAAAAAAAAATGAACTTGAACTATTTCTCCGCCAGATCGCGCGGTCGCACCGTCGCCGCCACCACCACCACCGAGGAGCCATCCACATTGTCTGCCGAGGAGCGTCTACCCGCCAACACTCGCTTCCCCCCTCGCTCGCGCTCCAACCACAACAGCAACAGTATCCCCACCACCACCCCCCTCGCCCAGCCCCAGGACGTGCCCGTGACCCGCGTCAGAGGCGGCGCTAGCGCCAACAGCGTGCGCCGGCCGAGCTTGGAACTAGTCGACTCCAGTTCGTTCAAGACGCACTCCAGTGACGCGTCCAGGGATCAGGACTTGAGGCCGGAATTCCCGTCCAGTCTTCCTGATGGTGAGTACTGGGATTTATGCAAGCGTGATGAAATTACCTGCAGTAAAATTGTGTACTAGATAGTATTCGAGAGTACAAGTAGCAGGTACGCTGGTTGTGGTGAAAAGTAGAACTTGTGAAAAGTCACAGAATAAAGCGCGCGCATATCAACAATGACATTTACTGAAAATATAACATTGTTGACAGTTTATTTGTAGCGTTTCTTCGGCCAAAATGGGATTTAAGAGCGCATTCTGTTGTCAGTTTTAGTGTCGAATAGAATAATTTTAAAAACAAATATGGCATATAGCTGTATTGCAATCAATATAATATACAAACAATATATAAATATAATATATGATTGGCAGTCAATCAATAGACATACATAATAAAACTCGAACATAATGTTATGAAATTGAGAAACATTAGAGTAAAAAACATAGGCCTATATATAATATAAAAATGGATCATGTAACTGAAATATGAAGCATACTGTGGAAATCATGGTTTGGGTTAGCATAAGAGATGGCCTAGACGTCATATATTTTCTTTAGTGATATCATATTTTGAGTTGCCTATTACGCTACAGATAATGGATAGTTATTTGGGAATTTGAATTATTTCATTTCTTAAAACGGGCGATACAGAATGCATTATGAATAGAATATGTTCACTTTTTGATGTTCAATCCATATTTTAAAACATAACGAATCACTTCTTTCAAATTATGTAAACGGTATAACGATTTCATAAGTTACGACCTACAGAAACTGTAATTATGATCGTATTCATCACAATTACAACATTTCATCCGGTCATTCGAAATTCTATAAACTCATAGAGATTTTTATAAATGTAGGCCCGACTATTTACTATTCTGTCAGTTTTCAATAACGCAAAGTCAGAGCAAAACTGGCGGGAGTTAATTTATTCAGTGCAGTGTCCACGTGGCGTTCGATAACTCATGACCTGACAGAAACAATTATGATCAATACAGCACATAATTTATTCACAACCCTCCATTGTTACTGACAGCGATGTACAATCGCGGATACATAGAATCGTTTAATACGAAATAATTATTTTGATTTTAATACAATCCACGCTCATGCAACAAATAATTTTTCCACAGACTATGCGTGGGAGTGGGTATGCACATTGTCTTCTGGATTTTTTTTTATATTGTTTCAATAGTTTCAATGTGACTATATAGGTGCATTCTAGCAGCTGTTTTCAATAATCATTTTCCTCTTCTTTCTACAATATTCGTTTTTCAATATTTATTATATGATAATTGTTCAACTTCGCCGATTACAAGAAAAAATAAGAAGAACATTCTCTTCAAAATATAATACGAAATTCACGAAAACTATCGAGTTTTCTTATTCAGTCAATCTAAATTGAAAAATACACATCACATCATTCTCTTGTCACGATTGCCCTCACCGTGCCGTTATCTTGACAAAATAATGATATTTACATGACTCATAAGCTTTCACCGCCTTCTCCCTAATGAAGTCTAATCAAGTTCTCGTGCTCCAACGAGAGCAAACATCCGTCGACATTTCTCAATCATGTCAAACATTCACGTTCACGTTCACAACGTGAGAAGGCATAAGCTGTAGTAAAAATAAACCGACCTAAAAACCAACTGTACTAAAAATTAAATGACCTGAACTTCTATTTATTGAGCAACCTGTAGAAAACTAGAAGATGGAGGTTTGGCTCCGAAACTCCATTTGCATTTGGGTTTGGCAATGAAATTATGTGTTCAATGAAGTTTTCTTTAACTTATAAATTGCTTCGTCTTTCTAATCGCTCATAAGAAATATTTGCTAAACAAAAAAATAAAACAGATGAAAATAAACCATGAGCAATTATAAGTTTAAAAGCACCACAAAATCCTCAATAACTGAGAGTTATTAAACCTCCTAATACAATTCCTATATGAGCTACTGAAGAATATGCAATTAAAGCCTTTAGATCTGTTTGTCGCAAACATACTAAACTTACAAGTACACCTAAAATTTCAAATTTCATTGACATTTCATTGAACACAAACCTTACCCACCTAAACTCAACCATCACTAGAGCCTACAAAACATTTGATGGGTGGTAATAACAATTTATTAACGGGAGGAGACAATCCCATCAATTTTACTACTGTACAGGTTGCTAAAGGAACAGAAGATTAGCTCAGCTAGGGGCTGTCCATAAATGATCTCACACAATTTTAGGGTATATCCAACCCCCCCCCTCCCCCCTTGTCCGAGTTGGTCACAGAGATGATGACCCCCCCCTTAATGATGTCACAATCCAGACAATATTACCCCCCCCCCCACCCCATGAAATTATTCATGCGAATTTGTAAAAACTGGGATTATGATATTGAACAAAAGTTTTCCTCGATTTTTTAGTCCCCTAAATCCCCTAAAAACCACCTAACCATCCAAATTCTGCATTAAAATATAATTTCATACAAATTATATGGCGCCAACTTATTTTCCTGAAAATTGAAAGAAGCAAATAATATGTAGTGTAAATGTGGATGTCACATTAGTGTATACCCCCCTCCCCCCTTGTCACATATTGTCACATGGTTGATGACCCCCCCGAAATGTGGACGTAATTTATGGACAGCCCCTTAGTTTTCAGCTCAGTTTATTTTTAGTATAGTTGATTTTCAGTACCGTTCACCAATCCCCGACAACATTACATTTCTAGGACCTGTAAGATTTTTGGGTGTCACAGCAAACGAAGAAGAGGATGAAGTAGTGAAGCCCGTGCGAGGAAGTCGCCTGCGAGGAACGACGACGACGACAACGACGGCGGCGCCTGTCGATGTAGAGGAGGAGGAGGAGGATGAGGACATATCGAGCGCGCCGAGAAGAGGACAGCCGAGTCGCAGGCCGGCGAGCAGGGCGCCAGCACCGGTACAGGAGGACGAGGACGAAGGTAAGGGGGGAATACCTCTTGTGCGATATGATGTAATTGGTCAGAACACATGTCTGGAGAATTAGGTGGGAAAGGACAGGTCTATTTCGTCAAATCAGATTGTTACAAATCGATTAGTGGTATTTTTCCAGGGGATATTTTTTTCTCTTGCCTTTTGAGGAATCTCAAAATAATATTTTCAGGGGTGAATTTTCCTCTGGGTATTTTTCTCGATATCGACGGACTATATGAAGCACGTCATTTATATATATATATATATATATATATATATATATATATATATATATATATATATATATATATATATATATATATATATATTTATATATATCGAAAGTTCAAACAATTCCACCTTTCACCCTTAGCTTTAATTGGGCTACACTGACTTCGTGTCACGTTTCAATCAAAATAAAAAAATCACCATCATTTTTACAAATAATCTTACGTCATTCTATTGTCAATTATTATATTTAAAATTAGCGAATATAGTTGGTTAACACGCAAATAGATCGCGTTTTCCAGTCTCATGTTTCCACTATGCAACTCTCTCTCTCTCTCTCTCTCATGCAACCGCATGCAACTCTCTCTCTCTCTCTCTCTCTCTCTCTCATGCAACCGCATGCAACTCTCTCAGTTCAATAACTAGCACCTGGAAACCGCAATCACGCACATCTTGTGACGGATCGAAACACACGACTGTTAGTGCATTCAGAAGGGGCGGGACGGACGATCGATTCCGGCGTGATGGAACGAGTTATTATGGTTTGACAGCAGTTTCTGGTTGCAGAATGGAGTAGTTGTGGTGAAGGGGGGGGGGCTTCCATGTAGTAGGTACTGTATGTAATAACTAGTTGGGAGTGAATTTTCACATCGGTTGTTATTGCGAAATGTTGTAAGACATGAACATAAAGACAGTGTATATTTAACGAAACGCAATATAAACCTGTATAATAGATTGTAATTATTGGTCTAACGGAAAACTGACCTACCTAAACCAGAACGAAATGCATAATAATCAATTAATTTATATTTATTTAAACTGACCTAGCCGCCCCGGTTGCTAAGTCAATTATCGCTAGCGGTAGTAACTATGAAGTCACCGTTGGGCGTGGGTTCGAGTCCCGCATAAGGCATGGATTTTTGTAAACATCCTTTCATCTATCATCTCTTCATCGTTTCATTATCATCATTCGCTCAACCCAGCTGTTGGTGGGGTCGTTAAGCAACATTAAAAAAAAACTGACCTACCAGAATTATATTGATTGTTCAACGATTTGTGGGAATTTTGATTTGTTGCTTTGAATTAATTACATAGAATTCGAATAAGGAACATTGTTTATAGTTATGACGTAGATGACTACAACGAAACGTCACAATTAAAGACTATATTCAAAATCTTCCAGAAAAATAATTCGCAATTGAATTCGAACACCAATTAAAATTACGCGGTTATCACCACAATTCATATTATTTCTTATCATCATTTTACACCCGCATTTGTGCAACAGAATATAAAATACATTACAGAAAAAACGCTAAAAGTAGGTACAACAACCCCATGTAGGGTGAATTCATCGAAAACATTATTCTTTCTAACTGGAGCAGCAAATTGTATTGTTGTTACGCCCTTTAACAGTCACAATAGGAAACCCTTCCATCAACTAGCGCCTGAAGCACACAAACCTAAATAATAAATACCAACTGTCCGAAATCAATATCCAACTGAACCGTAACAATAACAACCGGAGTGGCTATTCCCCGCACCGGAAGTGGGTTAGATTAGTTTCAATTTAGATTTAATTAAACGAACTTAGGTTCAAACGATCCTATCTTTCACACATAGTCTTAATTGGGGAACAACGATTTTGTATCAAGTTTCGATGTTATGAAAAAAAAATGTTGTTTTTTCTCTTGAGTTAGTTTAGGTTGGTTTAGGTTAGGTTGGTTTGGTTTGGTTGATTATTTGGTTAGATTGGGGTGATTACGGTTAATTTAGGTTGCTCGCAACAACAACAACAACAACAACAACAACAACAAAAGCAACGTTCTCGTGTTGAAACAAACACCGATGGTTCGTTAACAACGCTTGTTTTGTTTTTCCAGAGCCGACCAACTCCGAGTTGCCGACTGAAGACGGGGACATCACGACTACCAGCACGGAGGATATCGGCCTGACAGCTGCTGTCATGGAGAAGGCGGCGGTGGAACTGTACTCGTTGTTCCAGCAGGCGCAGGCGGAGAACGCCATTGATGAGGAGGCCACTGATCTGTCCGCCGATGACGATATTACTACTGAGCTGGTGAGTGGAGGGGGGTTGATATAATCAGTGTTGAATCCAGGCATACCTGCGGGGGGGCGTTGCCCCCCTGCAGCTCGTCGTTTGCCCCCACGAGATAAAAACATCAAGCACTAGGTATATAGTGTATTTTTCGAGAAACTTGTATTTCGTTTTTTTGGAATACTTGGAAAAAAAGAAAAATATTAGGAATTTACTATTTATTACTCAGGAAAAACAATTTCAGATGTTATTCATTTGTATTGTTATATGCAATTCTGCCCGTGAATCCTGGTAAGTGACACCTCAAATCTCAGAAGTGGCTTAATTTTAGCTTAATTTTGTGTATGTATCCCTTGCCCCCCCCGGAACACACAAAAGCTCCCCCGCAACAAAATCTCTGAATTCAACACTGTATATAATACAGTAAATATAGCTTCTATTTTATCTTTCTGTAGCATTTTGATTTTGAAAATTAGCACTTCGGTGCATCTATTACTTTGAAACGTTGTGTTTTGTAGCGTAACAACGTTCTGTAGCATAACAATGGTATCGTACTGATGAAACCATTATATAACGTACAATTGCATACAAGAGAAACGCATCAATTGATATTTTCAGATATATATCCACGCCTCATCTGCCGCCTAAAGTTTCAGCTGCTTTTTGGTTTTCGAAATTCCTATCTAACTTCACTCTTTTACATCTCAATTCATATAATTTTGCACAAAATAGCATCTATAATGCTTTTATTCTGAATATAGCGTTTATATCACAAATACGTTCAAAAATAGCGGAATCAGACTTTTGTAGCGCTTTGTCGCCTTTTCAAAAACATGATCAAACAACATCAAATGTATTGAAACATGAAGATATACTAGAAAAACATTTATTGAAGCACTTTTAGATTTCTTTATAGTAATTGCTATTTTTACATGTCTCTAGTTAATTCCATGAGTACATGTTGAATATTCAATAGGAATTTTGAATTTCTTGTCACACAATAAATTCAAATTTTTTCAATCAACATTTTGAAGAAAATTTCCACCAAACTTAAAATAGATTCAAGTGGATGGATGTAAGTTTTTCCAAACACACTACACAGTAATATTAATTTGAAAACGCTGGAGGTATTTTCCCCCAAATTGTGATCGCATTTTCGTCAGAAATCCTGAACGATATAAAACCCGGCACCTCCACGCATGTTATAAGTGCAGATGACACTCGAGGATAACTACAGATGAAAGAAGTGATGAAATATTTATAAGCGTTTTATACTTTTATTAGAATAATCGATATGCTTGCTCCACCCCAGCATTTAGGCAGGCCTATAATATATACCCTGGAAGTAGGGTTGTTTTTATTTATCTGGAATACTCTATCATCTAATCTGAAACACTGCTTCTCGGAGTTTTGACCAGTATAATTAATCTTAAAAAAAATGGAATGGTTAATTTTTTCTCGAAGAATCATAATTATAATTATATCATAATTACCCTTCAGTAAAAATTTGAATTTTTGGGAAAAGAAATTTTTCCAAATTTTTGTAGCTGGGTTTTAGTGAATTTTTTGTGGTAGTTTTTCTCAAAGTAGTCCAATCGATTTCTCCCCAAATTATTCAGTTCTAACTTGAATAAGTCCGCGTGTCCAGGAAAAGTTTCATCAATTAGTGTCAATTAGTGATCCCGCACGCAAGGTATTATCCTTATGCGGGCTTTACACATTTAAACGTGTATTATTATTTTGTATTTTGAATTTTTGTATTTTTTTTTTGTGTGTGAATGAATAATGTGAATGAATGTATTTTGAATTTTTGTATTTTTTTTTTGTGTGTGAATGAATAATAATGAATTTTTTTGTGTATGAATAAAATACATAACAAATTGAAATTGAAATTGATCAGTCAAACTGAGTGACCTTTGCAGTGCATCCAAAAAAAAAAAGGCTCCCTCCATAACAGTAACGTAGCAGTCTTCACAATTGCCGATCTAATTACTCCACGTTTGTTTGTCTGAAGGAGGAATTATCCACCACGGAAGTGCCCACCACCCTCCCCCCTACCACCACCACGACCACCACCACCCCCGCTCCGACCACCACTACTACCACCACGACCGAGGCACCGACCACGGCCGCCGGCAGAGGGCGGAACCGTCTCCGACCCGGGGCTCCGGCTCCACGCAACAGGTTCCGAGCTAACGGAGCCGACGGAACCACTACCACCACGACAGAGGCACCGGTCGAGACAAGCACCAAGGCCAGGGCAAGGTTCGGAGCCAATAGGCAAGTACTTTTTTTTTTATAAGTTGCACGGAAGAATTTACATGTTTGCGTTTTGTTTGTTTTTATCAATATGAAAACTTGTCATGAAATCATTTTGTCCCAATCAGAACTAATGACAAAAGTCAGGATTGTTTGAATGGGGCACCCTAAAAGTGACCTTACCACCCCCAAAAAAATATTATCGTTAAAGAGAATCATCTAACAAAGAGTAAATTATCAGGTAATAACTTCTTATTTTATCCTTCTTTTTTTCGTCACGTATTCTTTTATTTCCGAACCATTCTCTCTTCTTCTATTTATTATAATAATTTACTCAATTTTTGTTCACAAAATTATTTCATCGAATAATTTTTGTCATCTTTATAATTATTCATTCTATTCTATGAATTGTTTATATTCTCATTTTTTGAATTTCCCATACTATTCTACAATTTTTTCAAACTCACTGTGTTTGAATTTATCATCTAGACATTGAACAGAATCGGTAATTTCTGTGCTTTTGTCCTTTTCCCGTTGGATCTGTTTAATCATGTCCGTGTTCTCCCCACCAGAGTGAGCAGCGGATCGTACGGTCGCCGTGGTTTCTCCAAGTCTACGACCGCCCAGCCCGAAGAGGCGTCCGACACCGAGGCTCAAGTCACCAAGGACGTCGCCGTCAAGGTCGAAGCAGCCGCGCCGCCCGCTCGTGCAAACGGATTCTCGAGGAACAGATTCTCAGCGACCCGACCCGCGAGAGTGACCTCAACGACCTCTGCCCCGTCTGACGAGTCCGGTTCCGAGGCTTCGTCGCCCGCCCCAGCTAAGCCTGTCTTCGCTGATAGGTAAATACTTTTTCTTAAGAGTCTATGGGAGTCGATTTGGCGGAATAACAGTATTTTGATGATAACTTTTGAACGGTATGAAATGTGGGAATTCTGAAAAGGAGGCAACATGCCCCTGCCCATGGAAACTGGCCCTATTTGAATAGTATGCGATAAAACTCGATAATATATTCACATAATAACATTCCATTGGTTGACTGATTTTTTCATCATTATGTATCATTTGCGATTCTTTTCCCATATTTTGAGGTTCGACCTCCTTAATCTATGATTCGACGTATTTTGTTTAATGGACTTTTCGGTTAATAGCATGTATATTTTTCCCAAATACAATGCATTTTTTGTGTTTTGTATAAATATCTGAATCAATAAATTGGTATATGAAACGGATCAGTTGTAACGATGTATCCCGTGAGCCACAACTGAAACGTGTGATTTCCGTCCGACAGGTTCAACAGCCTCCGTCGTCGCGGAGGACTGAAGACGAGCACAACCGCCGCCCCCGTTTCCGAGGATACCAAGTCGGAGTCGAGCGGAGAGGAAACCAACGAGCCTTCGACCGCCGCCGAAGCTGCCAGCACGACAGCCAAGCCGGCAGGAAGGTAAGTCGTAGACCCGGTCTTATATAAGACTTTTCCGCTTGCTACCAAACTTTCACTGGATGATCGTAGAGGATTCCCTGATCAAAACATCGCTCGTAGCAAAAAAAACTGTCTCCTAAAACTGTCAACACTAAACTACACACATCCAACATCTACAATTATTAGTAATTATCATTGACAGTGAAGGTAAGACCATAGATTATTGTTCAGATTTTTAGTGTTTTGTTAAAAGTTAATCATCAAGTGATAACTTTTTATTACCCTTGGTTCCCCTTGTTATTCTAATAACTAATAAGTTGATTAGTCCAACAGATTCTTCAACCGACAATTATTATACCAAACCTAAATATTTAAACAAAGTGTCTGGTTACACTCAAGTGTCACCAACCACAGCCAGGAGAGGCTGCTGACACTTAGTTTCGTATTTCCAGTTTGAGAACCTTTTAAAATCATCAAGTTTGTAGTTATATTGAGTGTCAGCAGACTCGGCTATATTTAAACACACTTTGATTTGACGCTAGGACCCGCCTGAGCATTGGCAGCGGTCCCCGACCACTTCGACCCGGCCCGAGGGTGAACATCGCTGGCCGAGGCAGACTCGGTGTGACAACTACCACCACGACAACATCCGCTCCCAGCACCGAGGCCGATGAAGCGAGCAACGAACAAACTAGCTCGTCTAGCCAAGAAGAATCACAATCTCCATCCGATGAGGTAAGAACAGTGAATATAAAAGATTTGGTAAGTACGGTGCTTATAAAAATAGAGTAATTCATCTTGAATGTTCATTTCCTATGTTCGCAAACCAGTGTAATTGGATGAAAAGTATATTCACCCTAAGATAATTGTAACATCTATAATTTATTAGAAAAGAAATTATATCTTAGTTATTTCTAAGTTATTTCTAAAATTTATATAATCTAAAATTGAGTTTATCAAAATAAATAAAAAATGTATAAACACTGAAATCATAGTTTCAGTTTTAATAGTGGATGTTATTACTCACTGTCCTCCTAGGTGCAAGAAGTTGTCACTACTGCCGCCCCCGATGCGTTGACCCGACTCCGCAATCGCTCCCGCCTCCGTGTGACAGCCGCCCCCAAAGCTGCCGCCCCCGCTGCCAACCCCGTCAGAAGGCCCCTCGGACTCCTGCCCAGGAGGAGGCCACAGCCTGCTGAAGTGAAGGAGGCCAGCCCATCAGATACGCAAGAATCCAGCAACACTAGTAAGTTGTATAGTTTTGTGCGAAAGTCAACTTCAACTCTGAACTCTAAACGCAACGCTGCTCACAGATTATAACAGAGTGCACACATAGGTAATGAATGACAGAAGAGCATAACATTCGATCATATAACTGAACGTATCTTTACTAACAATACTGAGACTTGTGGTAGAGTGGCTAGCACACTGAACCGTCATTCAGGAGGCCGGGTTTCGACCATCCTGACAGAGATTTTTCATTGATTCCCTCTGTCGTTCAGATCGATACTGGGATGGTTCCTTGAAAGCAGGCCACGACTGCCTTCTTCCCACTATAAAAAATACAATAAAATAAAATAAATAACCTTACATCTCATATATCATTCACATACACCAATTTCAACAATAACTCCCCAGCACAGGATTTTTTATCATTGTGGAATTCACATTTTTATGACTTCTATTGCCCGTTTCATATGTAAAGAACTAATAAACAAATAAATAAATAAATGAGAATAAAATAAAAAAATAAAAATAGATCGTAGTTATCAGTACCTACAGTACGTCGTTAAAAACATATTATTTTCAAAAATGTACTTACAATAATTTCCCTCCATTCAGATTCCGACGAATCTGAATTGTCGAGTTCGAGCGACGAAACGTCCGAGCCGAGCACCGACGCTACATCGAGCGCAACGACCGTCCAAGAGCCTCAAGACAACCGTCTGACGTCGCTGACCGGACGGAGACGAGGAAACGCTCTCCGCAGGCCCAGAACGCTACTGCTACCTGGTAGCCGAACAGCCAACAAAGACGTCTCGTCTTAACTAATTACGGCGGAAGAGAAAACAATTTTTCAAAGACAGTTAATCGAAAAGAATATTGGAATTATTTATGGGAGGTAAAATGATTTTCCAGAAGAATATCCAGTATGATGTTCCGTCTAACAAGGCGGGTATGCTTTGATTTAAAATATTTTAAAGATCTTTTTACTTGTTTAATGTTTATGAATCAATGCTTTTAAAAATAAATTGAATAACATATGCCTATGCGGAATCAGCCGTATGAGCGATATTACATACAACGCACTGCGGCAAAGACCTGGTCTGCCCTTCATTTTAATATATTATAAACAATTATACTCAGATGTTTTCTCCCCCAAACTTCACTTAATATAGTCCATAATTTGTCAAGAACATTTTAAAGAAGACATTCGGGAGGATCTATACTATATTTGAACGATGAAATAGCATCTGATCAAGATTATTCGCCTATTTGCTGTATGAAGGATGAAGGTAATTCATAAATATATCAAGCATAAACTGATTTATTCACAGGCCATTAAATAAAAACCGAAATATTGTAAGAAATCTTTGAATTCCTGTGGTACGGATATATTTAATGTGAACAATTGAATAATAATACAGGGCCTAGTATTGTGATAAATACGAAAGCTTAAAGCTCGACAAATATTTCCTAGCAAATCAATTATGTGTGTATATCAAATTGAGGTACTAGGTACGATACTATGTACGTAGAAAGTGCCATTCATGCAAGTACTATTTCAGTGTAAATACTAAATACTATCTCATAACAATTTACCTTTCCAAGAAAGGGAAAAATAAATCTTAAAATTATTATATCATTTGTTTCATTTCTCCTTCTCCAAAATCCCATTGTTCTGTGTAGCATTGTAGATTTGAACGAGTCTCGGAAAACCCAACTAGTACGAAAAAGCTGAAACTAAGTTTGAATACAGGAAAATACAGCAGATTGACAGTGATATATGAAATTAGAATAATGTTCAAAGTATAAAAATTGCCAGTTTGAGAGAAAATCATGTTTATGTTGATTTTATTAATTTACTTATAACTAGTTTTACCTAGAGAGGCTATATACTGGGTAAACCCAGTATATAGCCTCTCTAGTTTTACCAACTGATGATTAGTGAAGTAAGCAATAATGACTATTAATTAACCTGTTATCACCCTTGGTTACCTAAATTATTTTTATACTTTGATCAGAAATTAACTGTTTAATACATAATAATTATCAGTTGGTTAGGTTGACTCTTACTGTATTACTTCATAATTATTAATTATTACTGTGACTAGCAGGCTTCAAGATATTATTTTGGATTTTGTATAATACGACTACACACCAAATTGGTCTTCAAGTAAGAATATTGTGACATTCTATTTGTTCGTAACATACCGTATCATTTACCTGTGATACATCAAATGACACAAAAAAATATAACATATTCTAGAAGTAGGTAAAAACAAATATGATCTGAAAATCTTAATCTGATTTACAGGTGGGTCGGTTACAGGAAGTGAGAACTATAAGATTTTCTGAAATGGGCTTTTGCTAATCGAAAAAAATCCTTCCTTGTAAAGCAAAACATGAGTCTAAAACATACGAATTTTCACATATTTGGAACATATTTTTATATAGTTCATTTTGGGAAATTTCAAAATATTTACGTAGAGTTTGAATCCATTTAACTGACTGTCTTCCTGATTTACCTTGAGATCAAATTGTATCAAATTGAGTTCAAAGTGGCAATGTCGTTGCCCCTTATCTACATCTACAAGCTGCAACATAACAAAACCAAATTCTTGAAATAAGCGCTGTACTGTTGATCCGGTGGTTGGCTATACTGGCGTCCGGCTGTAAGCAAGTCGTAGGCAAAGGCTGTCAACCGATTGAAGTGGTAACTGTTTACTAAATTTGGGGAAATAATCGAGGCATTGTAATATAGGCCTACCGTTGGGGATTTTGGTAAATATTTAATGTGAATCTAATTCTCAAAGTGTATGATTACTGGTAAATATATATTACTGCATTATTTGTACCTAAGCTAGAAGCATAAGTAAGCTACTTAGCTAACCACTGACAGTTGTTAGGCCTATCATAAGTGAGGTTAGATAGGACCCAAACAAGTTTTCATAGGGCTCTATCCCTTTCCTTATACCTAGAGTGTAGTTTCTAGATAGTATAATACCACTATAAACTCAATGCTAGTATGTCCGACTACATTAGTGTATCCTAATTGAGCGTAACTTAGCGTCTACACTATGTAGACTCACAAGTGAACACGGCATAGTGAAGGGTAGGGCGTATATGCTCCTAGGGCTGTTCGCATTGTGTTGTGTTATTGCTATAGGCATACTTTAAAAGGATAAAAACATTATATTGATCATGTCATTTACACAATTACAGTTTGTTACGTGCATAGGCCTATCTATTCTTTATGTCGATTAGCTTTATTGTGGCCCTTGCTCTACTGTCACTACATGGAAACTCCGTCAACAACAATGAATCAGCCTGAAACCAACGGGACAATGCCTGTCGTTGGGTCGACCAGCTCGAGTCAAGTTGACGAAACAAGTCGACAATCATCTGCGGCAAGCTCAGACCAATCTTCCCGTCTCAACAATCTTCAACGCATCCAACAACGAAAACAACAGGTAGGCCTAGGTCTAATACAGTGATACTCTTTTACCCCTGCGGAGTTTAATTGTGACTGAACAAACTAGTCGACGTTACTATAAACCTGAGCTAAGGACCTCATAATCAACTTTTTTCAGGATAGGGCCTACATAGTAGGCCTATTTACTGAACTGGTAAAAATTACAAATATGCTATTTTTGGAGGCTTATATACATAATTGTTATATCCTTAGGTGTATAACTGGCAACGTAATGAGAAACTTCTGAAACTGGCGAAATATTCAGCTTGTCAATTTGACGAGTGTAAATGCATTGGGTGGAAGACTCAGACCCCGCCAGCCAAGTCACCGAGAGCAGACATCGCACAACCGTTAGAAAGCTTCAGTGATCCTTGCCGGAACTGTAATCATGAACTGGGTAAGATTGGAGCTAGTCATTAGAAGACAGCAATTATTTATACCGGTACATATTACGTAAGGTATTTGTATTTGGTGTCAATACCATCTTGAAGTCTTGAAATAATCAAGAGTTGCTGCTTTTGAATAGTCTGTAATTGTCAAGAAAAAAAGTGTTATGTGTTATTATTGTGTATTATCATTTTATTGCAAAATGTGATTACATTATATATATTTGTATGTAATTTACCGGTATGTGTCTATAATTTAATTTCCTTTGTTGTATCATCGTTCTGTAATAACTGATATACTGACTGTCTTATATCATGTATTTGATCAGAAAAAAGACAGTAAATTATTCTATTCTCTATTAATATCTCGATCTTGATAAAAAAAAAAAGGCATCTAGTGTTTTAATCAAGACCCAGCTAGAGTATTGACAATATTGTAATGTTTTCACAGAGTCACACGTCCGTCATCTTGAGTCGCTGACAGACGAACAAATCAACCGATTGCTCGGAATGGTCGTCGACGTGGACAACATCTTGATGAGCATGCACCGAGAGGACGACGGAGACACGAAACGCGTCTATTACTACCTCTTCAAACTCCTCCGCAAGTGCATCCTGACGAAAATCAGCCCGTTGATAGTCGGCCCACTCGGTCAACCGCCTTTCGAAAGGCCGAGCATCGCGAAAGCCATAACGAATTTCGTCTTTTACAAATTCAATCACTTGGCCCTTCATGAGTGGAAAACAATGTACGATTTGGGTAAAATGTTCCTGCATTATTTGAATCACTGCAATTTTGAAACACCGAGCGCTAGGAAACAGGTGGTTTCTCCGGAGGAGATATCCGCGTACAAGGTGAACTATCCGAGATGGTTGGTGTTTTGTCACATGCCGACTTTCTGTGACTCGTTGCCACATTTCGAGACGACGCTAGTGTTCGGAAGGACGTTCTTACGCGCCGGTTTCCGTTCGGTCTGCCGTCTCCTGATGGATAAATGTCACGTCGAGAAAGATACGATGCCACCAGAAAAACGGATTCTGGTCTTGACACATTTTCCGAGGTACGATAATTTGTTGATGATATTGTTGTGTAGGCCTATGTACCCGGAGACGGTGTGAACTGATGAATGATGAGCTGATGTAAATTGAGCAAAAATTAGTAAATTTACTAGCTGTCACCCCTTGATTAGTATGTTATTTCCATAACTATATTTATGTCAAGCTTTCCAATTTATCAATGTTTCGTCCAACCGACCTTTGATTTTGGAATAAAGAAAAGTAATTCCGTTTGTCTGAGACCATTATGATACATTATCTATAATTTGGAAAAGTAGGCCTAACTGAAAGGTAGCCTCTAACAACTAGTAGGCCTAGAAGTAATTAGGCTCACACGTATGTAGAAAATTGAAAATGTTTTTTTTTTACTCCATCTTTTGTATTAGGTACACCCGTAGGCCTACTTGAAAATTATAAAAAAAAATACTAGAAAACGTCAGCTTTTCTCTGTTGGTGTTCATGCCAAAATATATTCCATCCTAGAACCGTTGATATAGACCTATAGATATACTCTAACAAAGTAGATATACTAGCTGCAACCTGTTGAATCTCTTTGCCAAGATTCCTGTCGACATTGGGCGAAGAGATTTACGCGGAAAATTCGCCGATTTGGGATCCCGAATTCAAACTGGTCGCTCCGAGCCATAGCCTGCCGACCCCGATGACGGAGACCAAGTCGCCGGCCGGGCCTAGGTTTGAGAAACTCAACTTGACTCCCAGCGGCGAACAAAACACGTTCACGACGGTTAATCTGAGCCCCGGCCTTGGCAAAAAACATCTGCGTGAAGGAGGAAGGTGAGTCAACTTGACTGTATCTACGGTGTTATTTATATAACGGTGTATAAATTAGTTATCAGGTCTAATGGCTGTGATTAGTCTTTCATGTTTCCAGGCCTGATCGAAATAAATTTATATAAATATAACCTGGACTGATAATATGTTTCTTGTTACTTTATTTAGTAGACCGTTATTATAATTCGTTAAAATCACTGAGCATCAAAATTCTGTTTTTAATGAACAATGGATGGAAAAAAAATTGCTCCGCGAGAAGCCACTTTTTCTGTACTTTCATTTGTATGACTGGGATGTCCCGCCTTGATATATTGAAATAATGGCAACCCTAGTATCATATGATGGAACCATTACGTAGTAATCTGCTCGCTTCGTGTGATCCAGGAGACGAGAGGAATTTCTGACCCTGTTCGATCCCTGCCTTCATCCATCTTTCCAGGTTTTCCTAGCTGTAGTCTAAGCTAAAGCCGGAATGGTGCCCACAATATAGACCACGACCGCCTCCTTCCCATTACCCAAGAAACCTTCGTCTCAACATCCCATTGTCTCATTAATCATCCACCCATGCCAATAGATCTTCGCTATCATTACAGTGCGTTGTTAAACCCAATATAAAATAACCGGTGGATGGGCAACAATTCCGTAGATGTGGAACCAGCTATATACTAAAAACCAAAATATGCTGTTACCACAGTACAAATTACATTAGTCTCTTATATATTGCTCTACGCATTTAGTCTCAATTATATACTTTATAATCTTTTCATGCCGTATACATACGAACATAAAAGCAAGCATACATGTTACCTTACATTTTTTACGTGACTAGCCTACTCCATTGTTGTTCGTAAAGACAGTTATTGGTTAACAATTGTTCCAGTATTGGTGAGAAGAGAACGCTGCCTCAGGAAGCAGTCGAAGGGAAACGTCGTAAAGTCATGGACATGGCGGAAGATCTGTCCGAGTCGATAGTTGCCGAGATAATCGCAACAATCAATGATCCGTCGCTAATGGCTGGACCGGATGTACGTATGATACAACATTTCAAATTAGTCAATCAGTAAACCACCCTAACTGATACCAGACACTATCATTCCAAGACACAATCGGTTGCACCACTTTGAAGAAAAAATATTTAGAAATTTTGAAACCCCAATAAAAATAGCCCAGAGAAGGAAGTTTGGAAAAACAATTACTTCGTATGTACTGAAATTTCTACGGAATTTGAACATAAGAATGATGCACATTATTTCAAAATTTTGCATATATCGGACCCGCATTTTTTTTTTTTTTTAATGTGTAATTTCTAATTTTTAGTTTTTATAGATCCATCAAAAAGCTATTGGAGCTATTGAAAGATCAAAATGAAAAACCAATTAGATCGTAAAACGATTGAGAAAATAAGCAACAAGGAGAAAAGGAAAGCCGTGACTTAAAAGTCATATTGGTCGATCATTCCAGCAGTATATTGATTTTTTTTATCGAAGGGTATTTTATTGGAAGTAAACAATGTTTACAATTGACACACATGAATAATTCCCACAAAGCCAAAGGCTCATCTGTGGAACATAACATAATAGAAACATATCAAAACAGACGTGTAAATCCAAGATATAGAAAGGCCTACAATAATTATTAAAAAATATAAAATTGAACTATAATATACTCTTAACAACAAGTACCAGCAGAAGAAAAACATTAGAATATTGATATTTGATATTTTCATGATAATATGCGTGATAAGTAGCCTAATCAGTGTATAATCAATAATTGACAACTCAGAGTGGTTTATTAATGTTTTAGATATACTTTCATTGATTTATTTGATTTTATTTTATTCATACACACATCCACATATATGAATTAATAACATGCACAAAATCCATATAAGATTGGTATTTGTGTCGCAGACTGTGTTTCCGGAGAATGCACCGCGAGACGAGGCCGCCAAGCAAGAAGAACTCCAGGGAATCATTCAGTTCCACGTGGTTGGCAACTCGTTGACGCACAGCGTTACCAAGGAGACGATGCTGTGGCTGATTGGGCTGCAGAATATGTTCTCGCTTCAACTACCGCGGATGCCCAAAGAATACATCACGAGGCTTGTGTTTGATCCGTAAGCTACACTTGCTTTTACTTGTCGATACAGTCAACCCTCGTTAATCCGAACTCGGTTAATCCGAAATTTGACGTATTTCAAACTCGAAATCGGTCCCCAGCTGGAGGTATAGGTATTTCAGTGTTAATTAATATGGGTAATCCGAATTCCAGCTAAACCGTAATTGGAATTCTTTCAATTGCTTTTTAAAACCCTGATTTCGTATTGGATAATTCGAAATGATTGAAGTAAATTCCTTGAAGTTCTCATTGTTTTCCCAATTTCCATCCTTTTTATTTGATGCGTAAGAATGAGTGGAAGGACGCTCAGCTGTTCCATGCTGTGTGTACCGAATGCGGCTGAATGCAGTCGACCGTGACTAAGTTTGAGCTTGGAATACTCGTTCGTCCGACTCGGGACGGCCGAGCGCCAATAGAAACCGGCCATATGAGGATCGCGTCCCACGGAGATAGCCGAGTACATACAATCAGTGAGACCCTTACCAACAGATCTATTACGTAGTCTCAGCCGGTGACATAGCTTCCCCTCGCGCGCAATACAAAATTGACTATATTCTGAACGGGAAGAATGACTTTTTGGTTAATCCGAGATTTTATAAACCGAAATCATTTTTTTTGGGTCCCTCCGATTTCGGATTAACTAGGGTTTACTGCTTTACCGTTTTATCTTGACATTTATACAAACTGTAGATCTAATTTATAATCAGTGTTACTTTATATATAATTTATAAAGTGATGCGTGCTTACAAGTTGTCAGTTATATTCGACGTTGCTCTTTTTTGTTCATTCAGGAAGCACAAAACGTTGGCGTTGGTGAAAGACGGCAGCCCGATCGGAGGAATCTGCTTCCGAACATTTACCGGCCAAGGATTCACGGAGATCGTCTTCTGTGCAGTCACGAGCAACGAACAGGTCAAAGGTTACGGCACCCACCTGATGAACCATCTCAAGGACTATCACATACAACATAATATTCTACATTTTCTCACATTTGCGGACGAGTTTGCAATTGGTAATTTATAACTCCTCTCTGTAATTAACCAACTAATAATTTCAATGCATCTTGATTCTTTTTATCTTGATCTTATTCTTATTCTCAAAAAACTTATTTTCTCTTCCTTTTTCTCTGTTGTATTCATTACAAAAATTGATCATTCCATTTCGATTTGGTTCCTTTTTTTGTTATTGTAGGTATTTGTTTGATTTTATTACTTTTTTCAATATTATACAGTCGTGGCTAAAACTATTGTGTGTAGTATACTTTCTTCCGACGTACGTTTTCGATGAGTGTCACCAACTTATTTTGTTCTCTCGTAGGTTACTTCAAGAAACAAGGCTTCTCCAAGGATATAAACATGCCAAGGCACCAGTACCAAGGTTATATCAAGGACTACGAAGGTGCGACGCTAATGCACTGCGAACTGAACCCGAGGATCGATTACACTGAATTCACAGCCGTCGTTCGGAAGCAGAAAGAGGTAAGAAAGTAAAAACTAGTACATTGAAGTTACTAGGGATGTGCGTTTTTGAATCTGTGTTTTTGATTTATAACCCAAATCCGAATCAAATCATTAGAAAAGGTTTGCGAATGCGAATCTTTTTCCGACCAAAAATAACAAATTTAATTGCATGTATACGTTTCAAACCTGCGTTTGTATAAATAATTTCTGAGAAACTAGCTGAAATAGAATAAGTAATAAGTAAAAGACTCAAGTCAGTAGACTTGACCTTGAATAGTGTAGAAAAACAGCGACAGATAGAGGTGGAATGTGAGTGTGAGTTTCTTGGTTGGTCTGTACTGCAAACAAAGATGGCTATCGTGCTGCTCCCTAGTTTATAAAATATCAACTGAAACACAATTTCCTGTTGGAGATTCGAGCGGGATTCCAAATGTCAAATGGTTCGAAATTGCGAATCTTACATTTTCAAGCGAATCGAACCCAAATCTTGACCAGGGATTCGGATTTTATTTGAAATAATAGAGATTTGCACATTCCTAGAAGTTACCCATTCACAAGTTGTAAATAAATATCACATGTAGTATAAGTTATAAATACACATCACGGGTAGTGAATGGTGATTTTTCTAATGTTTGATTTGGCAAGTCTAATCGTAATGTTCGTGGATTTCCTCCTTTACTTTATGGTTACATTTACATTCGAATTTGTTCCCAGATTGTGAAAAAGTTGACTGAAATGCGACAGCAAGATGTGCAGAAGATTCATCCGGGTCTAACGTGTTTCAACGAGGGAGTCCGGGGGATTCCTGTAGAGAGTATTCCTGGTAATTGGCATGACTTTTAATTATTTTTATTTTTTTATGTTGGATTTAACGACGCACTGTAATCATAGCGAAGATCTATTGATGTCCATGACTTTTATTAGTTTTAGACGACCAACATTAAATTCCTAATATTTATTACCGGTAGGCGGAGGCCTATATTTAATAATAATATTACGGCTTCCGATCGATGTCAAAAGTGACATCGATTGGTTTATTATAAATTTATAATAGGTCGTACAGTAATTAATAATCTTTTATTTTAGAATTGAAAATCATCATTTGATAAACCTTATTTGATTAATTGAAAAGTAGGCCTAATTGGTAGAACTAACAATAACGAAAATTGTATATATTATATATCAATAAACATTGAAATCTTGCAATCAAAAAGAGAGAGTAACAAAAATATCCTTTTATAAATATCATTCATAATACCGTATATGTTTGAACAGTTACATAAAATTGAAATAATATATAAATATTGTAGGCACCTATCTTCTTTAGGCCTACAGGTGTAATCAAATGAAAAATAATAATCATAAATCGATTGATTTTGATTGACTATTGGCTGATGCAGATAGATTAGTGCATCAATGTCTGATATTCAATAATAATTGGCATCATCCCAAATAGGGACTATTTCATGTTTTACTAAGCTAGAGAGTATTAACATTTATTTCCTAAAACAGTATTTTCAAAGATTCTTAACGTGCATTTTTACTTTTTGTGCTGAAATAGGGATTCGCGAGACAGGTTGGCGGCCAGTTGTCAGGGCAACAAGAGTGACTCGAATCACAGAAGAATGCAACGATCCCGATACACTCCTATCCACGCTCAAGAATGTCATGAACTCGGTAAGTAATGATTGTTCAACGTCAATTATCGTAGGCATTTTTGACCTGCGGTTTGTAACGTCTCAATCACCTCCCTTACAACTGATTGAGAACAATAGTCAAAATATCAATTACGATTAATATTATTTCAAACGATACCATACGATAATCGATTGAGTTTTTAACGATACGATATTTTTATTATCGAAACTACGGTATCTATCAAGTATCTATCAAGACACAAGTATATATTTGAACTTCTCCCGATAAAGTGGGAGTAGATCCTGGTAATATCTACGTACTTAACGCCTACCTGATATAATTTGCTAAACAATTTTTGGAAATTCAGTCACAAGAGATGGCAGACATTATATTTACTGTTCCTGTGTTCCTGTGTTTTATTCCAGATTAAGAACCAGAGCACAGCCTGGCCGTTCCTGAAACCCGTGGATAAAACCGAAGTACCTGATTATTATGAGCACATCAAATATCCCATGGGTAAGTTGTTTCTTCAAGCCGAACTTTGAAGACAAATTACATTATGGAAATAAACTCCTCATTTGCGTTCTCAATGAAATAATTTTACAATATTGACCAAGGTGTAAAACATGCTGTATAACGACATGGCCGTTGAAACTATTCTATAAGATACAATCGTACAAGAGAGAGACACCAATTGATATTCTTAGAGAGATGGTGTCTACCACAAAGTTAACTTATGCCTCATCTTTCACCTGCATTTTCAGTTGAACTTTGGTTTTTGAAATTTCCCAACTGACCGTCTGTTTACTCCCGAATTGATACAATTATTCAAAAAATAGCATCTATAACGATTGTATTCTGGATATTGCATTTATATCCGCGATACGTTGGAACGTAGTTGAATTAGACCTATCTCCCGCTTTGTCGCCTGTTCAAAAATATGATCAAACAACGTCAAATGTATTGGAACGTGACGAAATGGTTGAAAAATATATACATTAAAGTAATTCTAGATTTCATTGCTTTTATAGCAATTGCTATTTTTACATGTCTGTACTTATGAGTAAATAGTTCTACACTAAACGTAACAATGATTTTGTATAAAGTTTCGATGTTAATAAAAATGTAAAAAACACTTCTGAGTTTGTTTGTTGTTTGTTTTTAGACCTGAAGACGATGACCGACCGACTGAAAAGCCGTTACTACACGACTCGGAGGCTGTTTATAGCAGACATGCTGCGGATATTCACCAACTGCCGGCTGTACAACAGTCCCGACACGGAGTACTACAGGTACGCTGACGTTCTAGTCAACGCTCTCGTATTGCTAGTCCACGCGACTGGAGACCTCACCTTATCTGTCGAGTGCTTGGGCTGAATGTAACGAGCCGCCCTCGGTAGCTCAGTCAGCTGAGGCACGCTTCAGACACTGAAGTCATACCGTTGGGCGTGGGTTCGAGTCCCGCATAAGGCATGGGTTTTTGTAAACGTCCTTTCACCCATCATCACTTCATAGACTCATGATCACCTGCTCATTCGTACCCCCGTATAACCTAGCTGTTGGTGGGGTCGTTAAGCAAACAATAATCTGAATGTAACGTGCCAATGAATTTCTGGTAGGCAGTAGTTGTTTCTTAATCGTGGCAATTTTCGTTTTTTTTTTTTTTTTAATTTCTTTGATCTTGAAACACAGCACTTTATTGAAACATAGATTAGCACAATTGTAATACAAATATATAAGTCAAGTCAAGTTGAAATACATAAATGTTATATTGTTGTTTATACCCCAATAAGATTAGGGGGTAAATCCTATCTTGTGCTGGGGTAGTTGGCATACAATAAATTTAGACATGAATTGATAATCATAAAATAATGGAGAGTAGGCCTATATAAATGTGTAAATTTGCAAGCAGATTTAAAAGTTTGGAGCAATGATATATTGAACCATAAATGCATGTACTATTGTGGCAATGCCGCAGTTTTTAGGTTAGGTCAAATTAGTTGAGTATAGATTTGTTCAAAATTGAAATGGACATCAAATATATGCACACTTTACCACGAACGTTTTCATAGACTGCACCGGGAGACGTAATATGTTCATTAGTTTTAGTTTGTGTCAGTGAATTTTCTTCTAGCTGCATTCTAATGTGACTTGATCGACCGCCTCATATAACCGTGAATGTACGTAGTCTTTGGTTTGTTGCGCTTAGATTATGTCGCAAGTGTACATTGTCTTTTTTGAGGAGGGGGGGGTGGGATTGTGTTTTGTTTGTTGCGCTTAGATTAAAATATATTTGTATATAGCAAATGTGATGTCGGAATTCCGGAATAATCTTTCTACTCTGATTCCAGGTGCGCCAACAATTTGGAGAAGTATTTCCAGACCCGAATGAAGGAGCTAGGACTGTGGGACAAATGATTAGACGCCCAAACAGAATCGGATGATCCCCTAACCAGTACAATCCTTTCAGTACCTCTATTCGGTACTGAATAACACAATTTACCAATTTTATAAATATTATCAACGTAGCCTTAACGTATCATTACGTCTGTTTGTATATATATTTAAACAAAAATAATTGTATTATTTTTCTGTGTAACTTATTAAGTGTTTATGTCGTTAGACACTACTGATATAGAGTTGATGTATACCAGAATAAAGTATACTCGGCTGTGTGGCATATCACATATCGGCTGGCATATCGGCTGTGTGGACCTATCACAGCTATCTTGAGAGCTAATTGTATAACGGCATTGGTATTTTTGTTATGGTTCAAGATAGCAAACTGACGAAGTTTTTCTAGATATTTCTTTTTTCCAAACTTACCAAAGGTATTAATGAATATGAAGGGTACACGGGAATAACGATACAAGTCACATTTTGTGAAAAAAATGAGTTAGATACGCCATCTAACAGTGTTTTTCACAAGCTTCATTGTGTCATTTTCACATGGTATCATTTTTTTACTCACTCTAAGTGTGACGACAGCAAAAAATGTGTATGGAGTCCGCCATGTTGGATTGCGGTGTTGTCAACTAATCCTCACTTAACTCGCCCCCACTCCCGCTCCCCCCCCCCCCCCCCCTGGATTATATAGTTCGGCAATCATACGAAAGAAGGCATGTATTCTCTCCTTGTGCACTGGTATAGTCCTTTTCCACAAAAATTCACATAAACGCGGTTCGATTCGCACCATTTAATAGACACTTCTCGAACGCGCATATTTTCGAAACAGTCATTTTCGACCTTTCGAACCACGAATTCTTCCGTAGGGTAACTGTGAAATTACAGCGTTTTCGCTTCTTGTTTACAATCTTGACCGCAATAAAACTTCCACCCCCCAGTTATTCTACACGGGATGTTACAGGACGGGCAGTTAACACCGCGACGTAAAACTCCATGATCTTGCAACCATTCACGCAAACACTACTCATTAGCGGTGATCCTACTGAAACTCAATACCCCTTGAACAGATGAATAACAAACCATCTCAAAGCTGGACCAAACACTAACTGGCGTCATAGAAAGGGCCACAAAATCAAGAATATCAACCACCGCCTGGGTGGCATCCAGCAATGAGGTAGTGACAGATCCTAACCACATGGCCCATTCACATGGTTGTTGAGCGTCAAGAACGGGGTTGGGACGGGGAAATAAATACATGGCAACACCGTCAATGAATGCCACAATCAACCGGTGATGGCGCTAGTGTATGTACGTGATATGGCTGTCAAAACGAAAAAATGTTCTTAAATTCGTATTTTCACAATACGATAAAACCATGAAAACGCCATTTAAATGGAAATGTGCCACCATTTCTTAATAATATAGTGACGGTATTATTAGAAAATATCAACATCAGAAATGTGTTCCTTCAAATAGGCGAGTTCCCTATAATACATAATTACCGCTTTCTGAATATGCATCGAGATTTTAGATTACAATGATACAAGTCCACGAAAAATGGAGTTGAAATATCGACCTCTATAGAAAAACCCATGGTTTTGAACTTGGAATTGTATTCATCTCAGAACTCCCAATGTGTGACTTGTATCGTTATTTCCCTGTACCCTTCATATGTGATCTCTCGGGATCACTTTTTCGAACATATTATCATGAAAACGTACTGTTCAGAAACGTATTGAATAAATCAATTAACATTAATTGCCATGAGGACATGTTGGGACCAAGCTAAAAAAAACGTCGTGAAGTAAAAAATATCTGTAGAGAAACGTATTATGGCGGTTCCACTGTACGTATGAATGGATGGTTGTATGTGGTTAGGGTTCAGGTAATTTTGGACACCCAAACTCATGTCACACAACCGAGTCGACTTTATTCCGGTATATGCTGTTCAGACGCCCCCACGTGTACCTGTGAAGTTGCAAGCTCTCACAGGTGGATGTAAGTACAACGTATCTACAAAGAGAACCATTAGTTTGGATAATAGTTCATTCATTGAGCTGCGGATGTTTAGGTTTTAATAGTCCGCACACCTGTGAATAATTTGTACTTGAAATAAATTAATGTTTGATGTAAAATTGTATGAATGAAGGAAATTTGCAGATGTATTATTATTATGTTGAAAGTTTGAATGTGAAATGCTAAAATAAAATATGCTGTTTTGTTTTTTGTGTAGGCCTATTTTAAATGCATTAATTTTTCCTTGAAAATGTTTGGTCTGATTGATGTAAATAGTAAAATTGTTGTGCTTTTCTAATACAGTAAAAATTGACAGTTTTTTATATTGTTGTTTCATTTTTCCTATTTGTACTGTATTGTTTTCAAGTCCAGCTGGGCTATAAGTGTGGTATTTTTAAAACATTTTTATGGAATTCACTCAAATCTGGTAGATCCAATTTTAACCAAAAACTATAGACCCTACAGTTCGATTGTAAGACTGATATGAGACTGATAGGCCTACTACTGAAATTGTTGACATAAATTGGTTCTTTCTTTTGATCCATGGAGTAATGCATAAAAAAGGAAATACATAGGTTCACATACCAGAATTACTATAGTTAGGAAATGTATAGCTCTGAGCTTCAAACTTCAAGCTTTTAACACCTGGTAATACTAAGTCACAAGTCAGTAATACTTTTATATTACCGGCACATGCAGCGTGGTGGTTTAAGCGCTCGCTTCATGTGATCCGGGAGGCAAGGGGTTTTAGGACCGGGTTTGATCCCCGCCGCCATCAATCTTTACAGGTTTTTTTTGTGGTTTCCCTCTGTGGTCTGGGTTAATGCCAGGATGGTTCCCACAATATAGGCCACGACCGCTTCCTTCCTACTATCCTTCCCATTACCCAAGAAACCATCATCCCATCATCTCATTAATCATCCATCCGACACCATTAGATCTTCGCTAACATTACAGTGCGTCATTAAACCCAATATGAAGGAAAAAAACTTTTATATATTGAAATATTATACTAGTTACAATTTAATATAATAGATTAAAGAATTTTACCACCTGCATAAAAAATATGCTAATTGTTAAATAAAATAATAAATGGAGAGTTAAGAAATACCCCTCTCTCTCTCTCTCTTTCTCTCTCTCCCTCTATCTACCGGTCTACATTTTCTTTTTCTATTATGTATCCAAAGAATAACCCTGAATTAGGTGCTCTACCAACACAAAAATCCCAAATTTCACTGCTGATGTTTTTTGGGGAGTTTTCATGACGAGGATTATGACAAGAAACGCAACTGCATCTTTCAGAAGCGTTAAATCCTTGAAATCGTAACGAAATTATCCACCATAATTACTCTTGTGGTACCCCTTCCAAACGATCTTGTCTTGCATCCATAGTCTTAAATTGGGGATTAATGATTTTGTATCAATTTTCGATGTCATTAAAAAAACGAAAAAACAATCAAGTTTGTACAATTGTTTTGGTCGAAGACCTTCTCTCGTGTTCAGTCATATAAATGCTTGTACAATATACAATACGATGCCGAACAATACCTAATTTGGTCATTGACCTTCCAACCATTAATCAGCTGTTCTTGCTTGACCTTTCAATCAAACTTGAAGAAATAACTGCTGATAATAATCGAAGTGAAATAATTTAGTAGAGACAGTTGAGGACAAGGGTAACTCCCCTGTATATTATAAAACCTTCGCTGGACACAATATCGTGAGAAATACTGTATTGTAACTTGTAAGTCTTTATTTGGACAATATTTGTATTATTATAGTCAAATACGACTATAATAATTACTATAATATGATTAAAAAACATAAAAACGAACACCAATTTTTTTCAATATGTCAAATTGAATCCTCGCTAAAGCTCGTCTAATTATGCTCTGACGATACCCATACCATGTACAATGTACTGGTCGAAAAGACAATAATAAAATGCAAATACAATACCCTTGTACTTGGTGAGTTCGCCCTTGTAGTGCTCCGTCCAAACGATCCTACTTTCATCCGTAGCCTTAATTGGGAAACAATGATTTTGTATCAAGTCTCGATGGTATTAAAATGATGTCCCCTCTTTCTCTCCAGCCGGTCTCCAAATCCTTACGCCCTCTCGGCCCACCCCCTCAACTAGCATACCAGTTAAAAGTCCATTAACTTTGGTACAGGTAATAAAATACAATGATTATCGTGTCGGTCCTGCGTGGGATTCGAACCCACGTGCTGTGCCGAGCTGATTGTCTTGCCAGCGATACAGGCGATTATCTGGATCAACTCTTCGTAAATCTTCCTCAGTACGTAACATATAGGCCTACTTAAGTTCTATCTAACTAGGAAAACGCCATATATGCGTTGTTAGACGAGCGGATAGTAATAGTATGGGTACAAATTGGTGAAAACTGCTTAGTGGTACCAATTTAGCACATTTTATGTTTTTTCTTCAAAATGGCTGACCCGATCAAGCTGAAAATTTCCAGAAATGGGTATCAAAATGTAATTCAACTTCACGCAAAATTTCATTTCTTTGGAAAATTTGAATATTTTTTTTTCTTTTCCGCTGTGTTATTCTAATGGGTATTTATGAAATGTACAGATCTAAGTTAGATGAGGAACCATATTGAAAAAAAGTTTGAAGTTGATAGCTGTAGCCGTTTGACCAGGAGAAAACACGGCTATTTTCAATACCTTCAAGATGGTATAGAATATAACTAAATATCTCGTGTCGCATAATTGCATAATTGTCTAGAGTAAACGGCTAAAAAAATGTACATCTGTGTTTCCTCCGTATTAAAATTGTGATATCTCATACCGTTCAAAAGTTATCATAAATACAACCTGATAGTTCTGATATTTCGAAGAATCTCATATTTCAACAAAGTACCAATAAAACTAGGCAAACGCGGAATACGCGTTGTAAGATGAGCGAAACTCTACACACCTTGATCATATGAAATGAACTTTATTCGATGCCAATGGATCTAGGAAGCCGTGAATTTAACAATGCAATATTTCCCCACCAATATTTCTATCTTTTCTATAAATAAAAAACATGTATTAAATTATTTTCTTCGAAACGGCTGGTCCGAATTACACGTCAATTTTTATTAATGTATATTATTTCTGTGTTCACATTTGAGGAAAATTTGAATTATATTGGAGAGATTTTATTTTTCAAATTTTTTCATCCCAGCCTAATCTTATGGGGATTTTAGAAACTTTGAAATGATGTTTCTCAAAAATGGTCGAACCGATTTGACCCCAAAACTATACAGTTCTAAGTTGGATGAGTTTGCGTATGAAAAAAAGTTTCATGTCAATCGGTCAAACCCTGCGACATGTGCAGTGCGCACAAAAAAAAAAAAAAAAAAAAAAACACACAGACAAAGCTCCGTAAGAGTGGGATGGAAACTCTTCGCTAACGCTCATCGAAAGAATAATAAACGGTACAATACAATTAGTTAGTAGATTGTTGTTTGGCATTCCCTCTATAGTTGCTATTGGTAACCTTATGACAATTAACAAGGTTTATCCTCCACCGAACCAAGGTGTATCCATGTAAAAGATGCCATTATTTCTTATCTGTCTGTAATAATCCCGGTGGCTTTTAATGTGTAGTAGGCCTAGTGCTCCACGGTTCCGGCGTTCGTAGCGTGTCTAAGGGTTCATTACGGCGCGAGTCGGTAGGGCACCATGCGTGCTCGGTGTGCTCTCAATACCAAGTGGATTGACCCCACTCACACTGCGCAGTGGTGTAGCATCAGGAACCTTACCGCGATTGCCACTAAAAACTAGGAAAACGCCATATATGCGTTGTTAGACGAGCGAATAGTAATAGTATGGGTTAAAATGGGTAAAAACTGCTTCGAGTGGCACCAATTTAGCACATTTTATGTTTTTCTTCAAAATGGCTGACCCGATCAAGCTGAAAATTTCCAGAAATGTGTATCAAAATGTAATTCAACTTCACTCAAAATTTCATTTTTTTGGAAAATGAAAATATTTTCTTTTTTTTTCCGCTGTGTTATTCTAATGAGTGTTTTTTAAATTTCTAAAATTCATGAAAAAAAGTTACCACCCGCTAATGCCACAAAACTATACAGATCTAAGTTAGATGAGATACCATATTGAAAAAAAGTTTGAAGTTGATAGCTGTAGTCGTATGACCTGTGGAGAACCAACAAAAAAACATATAAAAAATAAAAAATAAATAAAAAACATAAAAACGAAGACCAATTTTTTTCAGTATGTCAAATCGAATCCTCGCTAAAGCTCGTCTAATTACTCTTATTTTCAATATTAATTAATATTTGTTGTATAAATATTTTTCATACTTATTGGGAAGATAGAGAACGGTGGAGGGAACTCGTCGGAAGAAAAGACGAAGCAGAGGATAGTAGTATTAAGTATAGTGAAGAAGTCTATGATGAGAAGACTGCCCTAGAAGAAGTGGTGGAAACACCCCCTGGCCCAATCTAATTGGTTATCTGGGTTTTGAGAAATATATATATACATTCAATTCACTCATTGTTTAAATGTAACTTCTTTGATTTATTTTGTAATCAATTATTCTTCAATTATTTTTTAATTTCTTTTTAATTAATAGATACAGTTGTTAAAACCTACCTATTCTCGTTATGTCTCAGATAATGGTATCTACACCACTGGTTCTCACACACACACTCACACCAACACACACACACATGCACCGATACAGATCGCCTTATATGGGCATACATATAACGTGGCTCAGTCAAGATGCCTTGAACGGGTAACGAACCAAAGTCTCTCCATTCATGGCCAGAACTAGACACTCTTTCACACATGCTGTTCAAACTAAAGATCATTTTAATTATGGATTTGTTTTCCATGTCACATCGAGACGGAATTAACATAGCAATGTTTAATCCAAGGATTATTGGTGTCAATTTTTTCCATTTTTGTACTTTTACTTCGGGAGAAGAACTAAAGATTTGCCGACAATGAGTCACACAGACATATTTGTATACCGGCTTTACGTACCGTAGTGGTAACGCGCTAGTTTCACGCGAGGGTGAATCGGACCACGGTTCGGCCCTGACACCGTCTATTTTTTTTTGTTTTTTCTCCAAAGGTCTGAACCGGGATGTTTTTTTGTTTTTTTATGCTGCTTAACGACCCCACCAACAGCTAGGTTATACGGGGGTACGAATGAGCGGATGATAATGAAATGATGAAGTGATGATAGGTGAAAGGACATTTACAAAAACCCATACCTTATGCGGGACTCGAACCCACGCCCAACGGTAACTTCAGTTACTACCGCTAGCGATAGTTGACTTGGCCACCGGGGCGGCGGGATGAGTCCTACTTTGAGCCACGACAGCTTCCTTCCCACTATCCTTCCCATAACCTGAGAAACCATATCTCATCATCCTATCAATCATCCATCCGACGCCAATAGATCTTAGTTATCATTGCAGTATTGTCACCCCAATAACAGCAGTGTTACTTGGGGATATACGAATGAGGTGAGAATGAAACTGATGATAAATGAAAGGAATAATATCATTTGTGAGATCAAACAATGACTACGTATATCACACAGTCGGGAAACGGTTTAGTCAAACCGGTTCAGGCTGAAACGGTTTACATATGGTGATATACCTGTCGGTTTTGGTGTATAACACTTTAGTTCCAATCCAGTTTGGCAAGTGAATTGGAGAACTCGATACGATTGATATACACGTCAAACCGATTCAGGGTAACCTTGAACGCGAGCGATAAATCGACCCTTGTTGACTTCCAACTTCGTTGTCGATTATTTATCGACTTACGTTACCAATATCCAATTTGTACCAATACCAACATATCGACTTACGTAAATATTAAAAATGGCTGGCGCTGAAACGTTTTGACCGCGGTTTTGCCAAAGTGTTTCTGAATTATTGTGATATACACTCATTTGTTGAACCGTTTCAGCCTGAACCGGTTTGACTAAACCGTTTCCCGACTGTGTGATATACGTAGTCAATGTCTAGGCCTATATTTAGTATAAATTAATCAAATAAGTATGTCTAAAAAGAGTACGAGTATGATATAATTGCCGTGAACCAATCCGTCTCGTCAGAGTCCATGCATGGCTTGAGAGGATGACAGTTGGAATACGGGAAGTAGGCCAACCTGTTTTACCGATCATGTTTATATTATATAACTTGTTGAAAAATAGACAATGCAAGAATCACGTCTCATGATGTATCATCGTATTTATCTAGTGCTTTTTATGTTGTTCATTTGTTTATCGATTAAGTGTTTATCGATTGTTTATCGATTTATCGATCGATATATTTGTTGATTTAGTGGTAAATCAGTTTTTGGTGGTAACTTTTGAACGGTGTGAGATATCAAAATTCTAGTACGGAAGAAATACAGATATTTTTTATACCTTCAAGATGGTTCAAGTTATAACTATTTAACTGATATCGCACATTGTCAAGCGCATACAGTTGGAAAATAAAATAGCTCCATACGTTTGATAATTATGTTATATATAAATTGAATATTTTCACTTATACGATCTTGAATACATTAAAAATATCTGTGTTGGCCCCGAGTTGGAATTTTGATATTTCATTAAAAGTTATTACCAAAAAAGTTATTACCATTACGTTCAAAAGTTATTACCAAAAACTGATATTTGACTTAATCGACTCCTTTTAATCCCACTTGCCACTTAAAACCCACTTAATCGACGGTTGCTGTCACATAAAGTAGTCGATCAAACTATATTAAAATGAATCCTGAAAAAAATGTTTTTTTTTTTTCAATACGACAATGTGCATACGCACTAAGCATCTATCAAAATATCAGCGTTTAAAATATTCGTAGATTTTATTTCAATTTTAATTTCGTATCAAGCCATTTTGTGTGACCGAAAAATATCAGAGACAGTGCACTCTAAAAACATTTTGCATTTGATAATTTCATCTTCTCATTACCAGAGTGCATATGCAACTATGTTTTATATTTGGAACTGTATTCAGAATAAGTCATGTAAAATGTGCATTTATCTCCCAATGCACTTGACGTTTCCCTAATGTACACAAGCTGTGCTTGAGTCAGCGTTTGATAATCACGGTGACTTGGAAATCTTAGTGGACAACGGTATTCTAATTTATTATTGTTGCATTTTATATTTCATTTTTTTCATTTTGTTACTGACTATGTAATTTAGCTCCTCGGTCGTCATGTATTTAATTAGTCTGGATTACAATGCAATTATTATTTTGAAGTACGGTATTAATTTGTATTAGTTTTGAAGTCAACTATTATGAAGTATTGCTTTGTGTGAATGGTACTTGCGAAAAGGTAACTTGTAAACCAAACAGATACACAATTAAAAGCGTTTTAGTGATTATATTGAACGATAAAAAATTACATTTGAATTGAAAGTCAACTTTTTGGAAAATAATCTAAAGAAAAGTATACGAGAAAATTAGAGAAAAAAATAAAAATCGAAATATATAAAAAAATGTTAAAAAAAATGGAAACATTTTCAACAAATGTCTACAGAAATATAGGATATTTTCGAAAAATTGTATCTTATTTGAATATTCAAATTGTCATCAAACGGCTTGCCTGATGATTGTCAGTTTTGAAATACCATTTTTAGCTCAATTTTTATAGAATATCAGTAAATTATCGTAATTATTTTCTAAAAAATACACAAATAAATACAAATCGATCAAACATTCATTTTTCCTCATCACAATACATCCTATACACTGTTTCAATTAACAACATCCGTCCGGCAAATAATTGTTTCAAGGAATAGAATTATACAAAACGATTTATTAATTTAGACCGCGATTTCTCACAAAAAGTAAGTCAATAATACAAGATCTACGTTGTGGGAAACATGTTCCTATATTAATCGGTCCAACCATTCACTTGTATAGACAACAATGTAATTAACAACAATAACAATACGCAACAATGGCCAGAGTGGGAACTCTTCAATCATGTGAGGTATTGTATTGTCAGAGTGAGATATTGACCTATGACCTTTGTAACAGGTAACTCAATTCACTCTGTAATTATTAGATGAGCGATAGCGAAGACCTCCATCCCACTCTTATGGAGCGTTGTCTGTTTTTTTCTGTTTATTTGTACTCACTGCACTGGTCGTAGAAACTTTTTTGGGTCACATCGGTTAGACCATTGTTGAGAAATACCATCTCAAAGTTTCGAAAAACCCATAACATTAGGCTGGGCATGAGAGAAAATTTGAAAAATAAATTACTCTAAAAAAATACAAATTTTCCCTGAATGTGTGCATAAAAATGATGCATACTATAACAAATTTGTATGCAATTCGGACCAGTCGTTTTGAAGAAAATAATTTAATACAATTTTTAAATCATCACATAGATTGAGATAAACCAACAAAAATGTTGCAGAGATGGATTCACGGCTCTCTAGATTCGATATTTACCGAACGAAGTATATTTTATATGATCAAGGTGTGTACAGTTTTCGATTATACTCTCTTCAGATATCTAGCTCAACTTACAACGCATATGCTGCGTTTGCCTATAGTAACACATATTACTAGAGTAGACATGAATATATTATTACACTCACAAATGTATGAATGAAAATTGTGAACGGTAAAGCAGTTTCATTCGTTAGCCTAAAAACTAAATAGACTTGAAAAAAATATGTATATTCCGGCCATTAATCTTACTTTGATTGTAATTAATTATTTATTTAATTAATGAAATTGTTAGAGTTGAGATTTACAATCTCTGTCAACTGCAATGTACGTACACCGATAATTCAATGTGATTATACCATATAGGGAGTCGATTTAGCGAAATATCACATTTTGTTGATGATTTTCGAATGGCATGTGATATCAAAAATCTAATTGATGTGCAGAAACACAAATGTATAATTCGTTCAAATTTATATACATTAATATTACTAATCTCTGATTCCAAAACACTTTTCCCTGCAGGTAATTTTTTTTTTTTTTTTATAAATTATGAATAGTATTATTATGTCAAATTTGATGTGTTTATATAATAGTTTTTACATACACCATCTTTGATTTATTGACCTACATCTTTGTTTCCAATTCGATATCGATTTCGATATATCCATTTATCGATATATATCGAAAATATAAATAAATATAAAAAAAGTGATCACCTTATCCAAGGGTACATTACTATTGATTGTAAATGTAAACCGTCACCAGAGTTGTGCAGCAGGTGGTGGTGATCTGGTGAAAGTGGTGAGTCAAGCCATGCAGCAACAAGTGTGTGACAGAGAGGCTGCCTGGACCCGACCCTATAAGGTCCCGACTTCTGATCGCGCGACCTACACTTGTTGATCGCACGACGACAATTGTTATTAGGGTGGCCAGCCTCGAACACCGGTTCCACACTTTATACAGTGTTTAGGAAAACGCTATACATGTTCGTATTGCTCAAAAAACGATCAGAAAGTGAGATGTTTTAAAAATAACATCGAAATCTTCATATATATATATATATATATATATATATATATATATATATATATATATATATATATATATATATATATATATATATATATATATATATATATATATATATAACCTAGAATCATTGTTTCCCAATTAAGACTGAGGATAAATTATAGTTGAATATTTTTGGAGTGGCTCCTCTTCGATTTTTAGACACTTCGAGGCGTTTTTGTACGGAATACGAAATTTGTACGAAATACGAAGTACGAAAAAGACCGATCCAATTCATATTTCCCTCTGTAAGCGCTTAAATTATCCGATTTTCATTGAAACTTGTCAAACATGTCCATCATTGTTGTTAATACATTATCACGATTGAATTTTTAAAAGGACACTATTTTTTACTTTTTTTCTCGACATGTTATTCTTATGGTTATTTTGAAAAGTTCAGCCAGCAATTTCTCAAGTGGCCTCGACCGGTTCTTACCCAAAACGTCAAGTGATCAATACTGCAGTGATTTTATCTACATTTATCGGAATTTTCACAATTATTTTACACGAATTTCTTGTTTCGATATGCGATAATTTCTTTTTTCTTTGATCTATCGAATACCGTACAGAATACAATTACAATGGCTGATATAATACCTTATGAAGATGTGCTTTTCACTGGAGTTATATAGTAGGTCAAGAACAAGAGCAGTTCATGTAGACACTGCTTCTTGTATTCGGTGTATTACTGTACTTGTATACATTTGTGTTCGGTGTATTACGCCCTACTGTCTTTCAAGCAGAATAGGAATAATACTATTACCTGATAATATTATTCTACTGGTACAAGAAGTCAAGTATAATTTTGTAAAATTGAATATATATAATTTTCAAGTCAATTATGTGTAACTAGAAATATTTTTTCTCAAAAAGTCTATATAGTTTATATTATAATTTCATTGTTTTTCTGTTTTCTTCACTGAATATACGCTTGATTGATGTACTTATATTTTCAATTAAATGTGCAACTATTTTTGTTTATTAAAACCTAAGATTTTAAAACTTCTATTTTGTTATTTTATTATAATCGCTCTGCTATTAGACCCCTTGTTCTTTTATATTTGTATTAATTGTATTAATTTTTATTCTGTGTTGCAATTGATGTGAAATGTGACGTTGAAAGTTACACACTTATGTAACTTGGGCTATACAAGAGTATGAACTTCATGTTTTCACTTGAGTGGAGTCTAAGCTTACGCTCATCTAAATATTCACATCGATACCCAGCTCTTAGTTGAAGAGAAGATATATCACGATTCTAACTTTTTTTGTTTTCCTACGAACTATTTATTCACTTCATCACTTGAGATCATATCTATGCCACACACCTGTTGTGCTTTAATTACATTTACAATTCATTCACTTTTTCACGTAATTTAAACAACTACATACGATTTGCATATCAAGTGTGAATGAGTATTTTTGTAAAAAGTTCAATTGTCAGAACGCTATTGTTTCTATTTTTTAAAATCTTTGGATTCCAAAAAAAAAATGGAATTATCTCGACTACTGTTGACCAAATTATACCAAAACAATACTTTTGTTTAGTACTGTTCACATTATATAATCAAGCATGTATTTTGTATTTTTTCATTTTAATGTTGCTTAACGACCCCACCAACAGCTAGATTATACGGGGATACGCATGTATACCTTCTCTATTCGTAACGTCTTTCAAAATCTTCTGTTCTAATTCCGATTAATTAATTATCTGTATAATATTATACTATTCTGTGTTCACTTGGCACAGCTTTGGTTGGCAGTACAAATTTTATTTATTCAAATAAAAAAGTTTATCTCTGCCATAATTTTTTTCAACAGTAGTTAAAATAATTATTCTTGATTACCTACATTATTAGTATCTGCTTAACAGACCGTTAGACTAACCAGAGTTTTAACTCGACTATTTAATAACTGGCCCACTCTAATTAAAACTCATATCCCATAATGATACACGTCATGTTTATATCACATATACAGTGACTTATTAATTAATAAATAATTTTGAAAAATTACTATAATTAATAACTAATTATTATGCACAGTACATTTTAGCACGGTTTGAATTATATTTTCATATCATTCGCCAATCGAATTTCGGTACATGGACTTTATTGTCATTAATTAATAATTACTGTATATTAATATTCAACTTATACATTAGGATTCAAATTTATTTTTATGATATAGGCCTATACGACGACACATAATATGATCTAATCCAAAAAATGTTCACAACTAGTTTCAAATTCAAAACGATTATATCTGATTTCAAAAAACTATAACAATTACTTATTTGAATATAATTATGAAATGCAACATTTAAAAATTTCAATTTTTCACTAGTTAAAAACTGTAATAATTTAGAATGTAAATAATTCTTCTAACTCTCAAGTTTCACTGACCCTCATAGTCCAATAAATTGTTAATATAATTCAGTCTGCATTGCAATTACTGCAGGCTTTGGTCCGGTACTCTTTAATGGTAATAAATCTTTAGCACCTGTAATGATAACGCATGGCCACTAACCGCGACGCCAATTATAACCAATTAAATTGCTATACTTTAATTACAAAGATAGACATTTTTAATACGTTATTATCAAATTATTTCAGAATAGTTCCGTTTCAGTACTGATTTTAAAATAAAATTAATATTAAAAATGTATTTTAGTAATATGAACGTGTGAGAGTGTGTTTTATGAACGTTAATTATTGAATTGCCAATTATTATTATTGTATATGCTTTATTTGATATCATATAAATTGTGATTATTGTGGATGATTATGGCTATTTTTTATGTTTGTGTAAATACCGACATTATTATTGATGAATTATTATTGTAGATAATATCCACAACCTTCAGGCCTACATCTAGCTTGTTGAATTAAATGTTTTAAATTCACTCCTAAAAGAAGAAAATCATTATTAATGATGGCTGTTCATTTTGACGATGAATGACAATGAAGGTTTAGCTTACTATACCTTAGGAATTATAATTGCCCGAAAGTAAAAATGAGACATTTAGTCTAATTAGGATAATATAGCCAAAAGCTTGAGATTTGTTCAACAATCGATTTATATAGATTTATATTTTATAACTATATGTATCGAGGAGTTAACGACTTAAAATATCAGGTGCACACTTTGAAAAAAAAAAATAAAAAAAAAAATTAAATAAATTAAAAATTAAAAAAATTAAAAGATCGGAGAAAAATGAAAAAATATAAGAAAAATGGAGAATCAAGATTTTTTCAAAAACCACGAGAAATCCAAAAAATCACAAACATCCTAGAAAATCACGAAAAAACAAAAAAAAATCAAGAAAAAGTCACGAAAAAAAAATTGAAAAAAATTGAAAGAAATAAAAAATCAAGTGTACACTAAAATGTCAGGTTATTAACCTCCGATACATATTGCGTCAATATGTAAATATCTATTTTCCAACTCATTGAGCTTTCATCTAGAAAATTATGATTATTGTATATCACATTATATATCACAATATCATGATATTTTAATCAATATTACATGGAATGAGTATTTTTTATTTTCTAGGTAAAGGCCTACAGGAGTTTTCTTTTTGTAATTCTAGTGAGATTATTTTCTCACTACGTAGCTTCACTTTACCAAAAACATCTGATATGTCACAATGACACTTGTCGCTAGAAAACGCGTCATTTGTCTCCACTGCCCCCCCCCCCCCCACCCCTCCCCCGCCCCGCACACCTGTACTGCATGTACTTGTGATGAATTGAAATTATCGGTATTCGTTATCAGTCACTTGAGCGATTCACATACGCATTAAAGCAATTACACCCAAATACATTAAAATGGCCGCCTAATTCGGGCTTAAGAGTCCATGGGAGTCGATTTAGTGGAATATCAGTTTTTTTATGATCATTTTTGCATTGTATGAGATCTCGAAATTCTAATAAAAAGGAGACGCAGATATTTTCAATACATTCAAGACGGTATAAATGAGAACTGTATCTTAATATCGCCTAACTGCCACGCGTATACGGTTTAAAAAAAACATTTTTCAACTGTATACGTGTGACAATTATGAGATAAGATGTGGCCTATCTCTATTTGTTTTTTTTTATCAGAATTTCGATATCTCATACCATTCAAAATGTATTAAAACTAGATAACGTCTTATATGCGTTGTTAGACGAGCGAATAGTAATAGTATGGGTAATGGGTAAAAACTGCTTCGAGTGGTACCAATTGGGCACATTTTATGTTTTTCCTTCAAAATGGCTGATCCGATCAAGCTGAAAATTTTAGAAATGTGTATCAAAATGTAATTCAACTTCACGCAAAATTTCATTTTTTGGAAAATATATATTTTTTTCCGCCATGTTATTCTAATAGGTATTTTTGAAATTTCTAAAATTCATTAAAAAAAAAGTTACCACCCGATAATGCCACAAAACTATACAGATCTAAGTTAGATGAGGAACCATATTGTAAAAAAGTTCGAAGTTGATAGCTGTAGCCGTTTGACCTGTGTAGAACCGACAAAAAAACATGAAAAAGAAAAAAAAAGGAAAAAAAAGAAAAACGGACACCAATTTTTTTCAGTATGTCAAATTGAATCCTCGCTAAAGCTCGTCTAAAAATGGAATTCCGCTAAATCGACTTCCATGGGCTCTTTCGTGACGTAATGTTGATTCTAAAAACCCATTTGTTTGTTTGTTGATCGATTTCCCTCTGAATTACGTGTATTATCAAGTACTCGTCCAGCGTAATCTACGCCTAGTACTCACAGCTGTACTCGACATGTTTCCCCTCGAAGTGTGGTAGTAAACGAATCTACCGCCTTATATGGCTCGTCTCAGATAGAAGGACTTGACGGCTGAGAACAGAGCTATATTCGGTGAATGTTTAGTTTACTGAAGTGGCTGCATGGATATTTACACCTGTACCTCATATGGGGAGATATGTAGTAGCCGACACTACATGTGGTCATATAAAGACAAAGTGGCCGATCGAAATGAATTAAAATGTATCCTGAAGAAAATGTATTGACATAATTTTGATTAGTTCATTCATACATTCATATACAAGTTAAAAACCTATTTGTACACGTTTTTTTTCTTTTATCCATTCTCTTCTTACAAAATAATTATTCTCATTATTGATAATATGTGCGAAATAGTAATTTCATTTATATTGTTTTTATTTTCGTTATCGTTTCGAATGTTACATGTCTGTAAGCCATTCATCTATGTATGTATAATAATCATCAAATAGATGAAAAAAATAAAAAAATGATAATAAATACTCACTAAAACTAACCAGAGCCTACTAACTGAAACTAGAACTAACTTCATAACTAAAACTATAAATAAAACTATAACTGAAACTATAACTTCATTATAACTGTACCTAGAAGATAATTTGGTTATATGTAGGGCCTACAGTGTGTTGAAAAAATAATATATTTAAAACTTGAATATGAGTAGATTTTGATTATATTTAAATTCAAATTTCAGTAAAGCACTTTTTTAATGAACGAAAGTACAGGCTGAAGTCACACGAAAGGGTTTAATCCGAAATTTCATTTAAATGAAAATAAAAACTGTTCATATTGAACCGCTATTTCTATTCGTAGACTATGTGTGAAGTGCATAATGTGCGCATTGTGTTCTAGTTTATTGCGTAATAATGTGCGTATATTTTATTCAGAGTGTATTCTCATGTAGCTTGATCAACCACTTCATGATCTATTGGCGTCGGTGAATGATATATGAGATGATGGGATGGTGAGATGAATGGTTATTTCATTATGTGTTCTAGGATAGTGGGAAGGAGTCGGTCGTGGCCTGTTGTTAAGGAACCATTAAAAAACAAACACACTGTTCAGGTGGGCTCTGAAGGGCGATTATTGTAAGACCTAAAAGATGAATTCCTTATTTTAATGGAAGTGTTTTTCAGTAACAGCTTGTTTGGGACAAGATCGAGTAGGAGTCAAGGAAGATAGTACAATAAATTAAACGATTCACAAAAGCCATGTTCACAACATACCTTATGCGGAACTCGAACCCACGCCCCAATTAATGGGATATTAAGTCGGTTCAATGTGGACATATTCTGACATAAAGAAGCGAATTACTGATCAAATTGTAGTGAAACTGCTTCATACCATTCAGAGAAGTGTCTTATCAAATCTAAAATACTGTCGATCCATGATCTTGTCTTCCATTCATAGCCTTTATTGGGGAACAATGATTTTGTAGGAAATTTCGATGTTACAAAACAAAAAGACAAAAACAGTAGGGCCTACATGATGTAGTTGAATGAAGAGTAGAAAAAATATTTCGAAAATCTGGTTTTCCAATTAATCGAACTTCAATCTCAACACATCTGTTTCAATCAAGTGTGATACCTACATTAACATTTTGAACAATTTTTTTTCACCTTTGTGTGATATATATGTTTATTAATTTCTCATATTGTACTGCTAATGTTTTGTTACCCTCTATATTTGTTAAACTGAAATTCCTCTAGAGAAAGTGACACGTTGAAAAATAATCGTCAGAAATTTCTGGATTTCTAATACGGTAACCAAACTTGAATTTTTCCGCAATTGTTTTTCCATAATTTGACTTATTACTATTTTCACAAATAATTTCTCTACCTTATGATGCATTTATTCACTTCGTTTTTTCAATTGGTAACATATTCTAACTGCTAATTGCTAACTATTCGTGATAATTCATATCTGTTTTAAGATCGGAAAGATTTCCCCCGCAGATAAAGTGACAATTGCCTTAAAAGTCCATACGAGTTGATTTAGCGGAATATCAGTTTTTTGGTGACAACTTTTGAATGGTATAAGATATCGAAATTCTGAAGATGAGGAAACACAGATATTTTCAACACCTCTTTCATATGGTGCAAGTAATAACTATTCATAACTATTTATAAAATTTTATTATAAAATGTGTATTTTCAACCGTATACGCCTGAGAATTATGTTATTTGAGATGAATAGTTATCATTTACACCATCTTGAAAGTATTGAAAGCATCTGTGTTTTTTTCTCAGAATTTTGATAGCTCATACCATTCAAAAATTGTCTCCAAAAAACTGATATTCCGCTAAATCGACTCCCATGGAGTCTTCAACAGCTGACGTTCTTCTAGGGCCAATACCGGTGAGTGCCAGCATGAGTGAATACATTCGGTAGCCCATTAAGTGCGATGACTCTGATGTAACTGTATCATAGAACTAGTAGTCATAAAAAGCAATTAACTTTGTTAAAAATATTATAAAAATAGGTGAGAAATGAAATAAATTACGTACAAAATAATGCAATGTAGATTCAGGCGGTTATGAATTAAGATGTCAGCTATGCCAAACAATCGTTACCATAGCAACAAAGTGAACTGGTGAACTACCAAACATTCTGATTGGTCAAGTCCAACTGGTAGACATTGTTGTCTCTCTCTCTTACAACAATGGGTGACGTCACTTGAGAGAAGTCTACAATCTGAAAAGCTTTCTGTTACAATGTGTTTGAATCTCCCCATATAGTAATGGGCGTAATCAGCCATTCAGCCATAATCTTTTCTCAGAAATCATCTACATAGTCAAAATTATCGTTATTATTCCTATATTAAATTAAAATAAAATCATTCTTTCAACTTTCATTCTAAAGTCTTAATTAATCTTCCGTAATATTCATTTTTTCAAATTTATGTGATTGACTTATGGCTACACAACGCCCATCTATAGTCATGATCGTGTTTTAATTTCAGCCTTTCGTACTGTAGGCCTACATTGTAGTGTGCGTCTTTCTGTGATGTAGGCTTTTGTAAAGTGTAAACCAATAATAATTATTAATACCAAAATAAAAATGAAAAGAAATAAGTCTTCCATTAGGCTTTCCAAATACGCATTTTTACTCTACTAAAAAGTTACTTGTCCAAACTTTATGTATTATATTTTCATACGCAAAGTGCATATTTAACACTTTTAATAAGATTTCGTTTTGATGGGGACCGATATATATATATATATATATATATATATATATATTGAACCGCTTAACATTGACAATTATATAGGACATATGGCAATGTATTTATAAACATTTTGTATAGTATAACTAGTATAACTTACTGCAGCAGAAATACAAATGATTTTTATCAAAAGTTCACGCCTAGCGATGCGTGTACAAGTCTCACAGACGGTGCACATCCTAACAGCATGTGCAATATGCATTTCTAATATGACATCGTTTCACGTCAATCTACGTCCCACCGTTGACGCGTTCGACCCGTCATTGAAAAACACCATCGTGACATTCGTTCTGTAATTCGAAACAATTACAAGTACTCTTGATTTGTATCTAGACAGCGGCACAAACTTTACAACATTAATTAGATGAGCGATAGCGAAGACATCCATCCCACTCTTATGGAGCTTTAGATGTGTTTCTTCTTGTTTGTAAAAGCTGCTTGTCGCAGGTTTGACTGATCGACAGGAAACTTCTTATGTACACGCAGACTTAACCAACTTAGAAGTGGAAAGTTTTTGGTTAAATCGGTTGGACCATTTTTGAGATATACCATCTCAAAATTTCGAAAAACCCCATAACCTTGGGCTGGGCAAGAAAATTTGTAAAATAAAATGTCTCCAAATAACTTCAAATTTTCACTGAATGTAAACACATAAATTATACACATTATTACGAATTTGTATGCAATTCGGACTAGCCCTTTTGAAAAAAATAATGTTATAATTTTTCATATATATCAAATAGATAGAAATAGTATAGCAGGAAATCTTGCCGAGATAAGATTACATTTCTAAACAATACAACAGTTTGACAAAATGTTATCTCAACCCTACAATACTAGGTCACAACAATAGTATGAATTTTAAAATAGAAAAAATCTTCAAAATGAACTTTCAGGATTACTCGATACATATATTATCACTATCATTACTATTATTGTTAAATATTTATATATTTACTCATTATCATATGATGTTATAAGCCACATGTATAAGTTAGTATAGTTGGTAATTGTAAACTGCTAACCATTCCGATTTCCTAGGAAGAGGGTTAAAGGAATAAATAAATAAATAAATAAAATAAAATAAATAGATTCACTGCTCCCTAGATTCGATAGCAATCGAATGCAGTACATTTTATATGAGTCAGGGTGTGTAGATTTTCCGCGATCATTCTTCATAAAAATATCTCGCTCATCTTACAACGCACGTGCTGCGTTTGCCTAGTTCAAAAACATTAAACATGACATACAGTCATGTAATTCGTAACAATTACACATAGACTTTATTTGTATCTAGACAGCGGCACCAACTTTACAACATTAATTAAGTAGATTTGTTATGATGAGAACACAATATCGAGCTCGATCACCGGAATGCGTTATAATGGAATAATGATCGCACGCGAGTAATTAGTCACACAAGCTATAGGAATACCACTTTGTTTATGCTCTGATAATGGGTCATGGTTAATAGGAAATAATGGTCTGGCATAGACATGAATGTACCTTGATATTACCTACCTGTTATGCCCTTATTTGGTGATGAAATGAACAATATAATATGATTTTTGATTGTTAGAAATTATGAATATATTGTATTCGATAGTTATAATTTATAATTGATATATTATTCTGGCAGCGACATAAAATGATACGGTATAGGAGTAATTAATGTCTTTATTCGAAATGGCATTGATAAGTTATTCATTAGCGCTGATAATTATGTCAGCGCTTTGTATTTGCGTTTGTTGGATGCGTCAGTGAGAACTACAATCATGGGAGAGGGGGGGGGGTATTTGTAGTTCTAGTTAATAATAATAATAATAAATCTTCTTTACTTGCATATCCAAGTATACAATACACAAAAAGGCGATGTTCAATGTATGACTCCAGCTTTCAATTCTGGAGTCACATTGATGACTCAGAATGCTCAGAATAGGACTTGGGTTCGAATCCAGAAAGGGAATTATCGTTCTGTATCGTCTATCGTTATTTATTATTACATTTCAATATTTTGTTATTGTTGAGTATTGTTAGAAGATGTGATCAGACAGATGAAAGCTAAAAATATATGTGTTTCAATTAAGTCTAAAAGTTTGAAATTGAAAATCATTGACAGATCATTTATACTAGGAACTCACTATGGCGGTCCTGACGAATTCAAGAAAAATAACTTAAATTTTAACATGGTATTGCCGCCCCGGTGGCTAAGTCAATTATCGCTAGCGGTAGTACCTGAAGTCACCGTTGGGCGTGGGTTCGAGTCCCGCATAAGGCATGGGTTTTTGTAAACGTCCTTTCATCTATCATCTCTTCATCGTTTCACAATCATCCGCTCATTCGTACCCCCGTATAACCTAGCTGTTGGTGGGGTCGTTAAGCAACATTTAAAGAAAAAAAATGGTATTATAAAGTGAATTCTACAGTAATATAAAATAAATAAAAATATACTTGTCGTTTCTCTACAATTTCTACAGTTGTTACAATTATTCCGTTGGTAGGCGACCTTTTACTTTTGTGAATACAAGTATTTACTAAACTCATTTTACCTTCTGCTTCAAATCCACTTCGATCCAGTTTCATTTCTATAAATCATTCCTACCACCTGTTGAGTTGAAATAATGAGTGTAATGATAACGAACAGTTGGTACATGCTAGATCTGAATATCAGTTCTAGGTGCGAGATTATTATTAGCTTATATTACTTAGAGTCGGTTGTACCAAATTATGATTAGTGAATTAAGCAACAATTAGCAAATTAACTTGTTATTACCCTTGGATACGTACCGGTATGCTATTTTTGTACCTTAAGTAATGATTAACTAATTAATATTTAATCATCAGTTGGTACAACCGGCTCTTAGAGCCGGTTGTACCAAGTGATGATTAGTGAATTAAGCAAAAATTAGCAAATTTACTTGTTATCACCCTTGGTTACCAATGTTTTTTTTGTACCTTAAGTAATGATTAACTGATTAATATTCAATCATCAGTTGGTACAATCGGCTCTTACTATTTGAGAATATTAATATAATCTACGTTCCACCGTTGACGCGTTCGACCCGTCATTGAAAAACATCAAACATGATATTCGTCCTGTAATTCGAAACAATTACAAGTACACTTTATTTGTATTTATTTGTACAATGCGATGACGTTTCATTGAATTGAGGAAAAAATATAGAAATATCTAAACTTGCCATATGAAGTTTATTGTGTATTTTTACAAGGGCCGGTTTACGAATCTATAGTTATACCGGTAGTGGATTAAGCTATGGTTAGAGGGCTAACTTTTTATCACTATTGGTTACGTACTTTAACTAATAGTTAGGTAGTTTGGTTAACTGGGAGATCGTAAAATCGGGTATTATAACTAAGAGTTATACCAGAACAATAGTTTACAATGTGGGTGTCACAGTGTAAATATATACGTTATATTCACACTGTATAGCAATAGACGGAGATTATTGTATTATTTATATATTAATTTGTTTGCGGTATGCAATCGGTAATCAAATGCACGTACAAGTTTAAATATTTGGAATACATATATCACGTGATGCAATTATGTAAACATAATTTATATAAACTAGAATCAGAATTGAATCAACAGTCTTACAATGTAATTATTATATATATATATATATATATATATATATATATATATATATATAAATATATATATATATATATATGTAGGAGGTCTTCTGTTCGTGAACTGTAGATACTTTTATGATCCGTATATTAATTGAGTATTGTTTGTTCAACGACCCCACCAACAGTTTGATAATTTGGGGGTCGAATGAGCAGGTGAAAAAGTCTGATGTGGGAATCGAACCCACGTCCTACTTGACTCTAGTTTGGACAGCAGAGCCTTGGATGACTTAACGAGACGGGTGTAACTTGATGATTCTATACATTTAGTCGAGATTTTTTAAGTACGTTAATGACGATACCAACATAAAAATGTATAAGCTTTTGTTGACAAGTTCCTTTTTTCCTTTTTTGTTTTATTTTCAACTTTATCTGTGATTAATTAAAAGACATACCGTGTACAAATATTAAATGTATTAAATACACCCTACACGTTCTTCTATTAAACGTGACAGATTTTTGATACTTAAAAAAAATTGGTTCTATTGTCGATTTATTGTGACTATTGACTTGCATATTGGCTATTCGGGAGTAACAAATTATTTTTATTCAAAACCAATTATAGTCAAATCTGCTAGAAAACAAAAATAATTTTTCTACTTCATTTCCCAAATTATGGAGTATTCATAATATTAATTGTATTACTGAAAAATACATGAAAGCGGACATAACAAAAGGTATACAGAATAGGTTCGAATAGTTTTAATTTCTCCCACATTTAAGGTTTAGTTGATTATCGATTTTTTGATTGATTTGTTTGTTGATTTTGTTTATTAAGTTTAGTTGATTTTGTCTTTGAAGTTTGTGAACATCAAGCTTCCAGTAATGTCCTCCTTTGGCAGGTCAGTCTTTATATTACCTCATGGCACCTCAACTACAGTATAATAATGACTTAAAACGACTGTATGCTTCATTGCATCAAACTACAATTTAATTTCTCGTATATCTGCACTACTATAATGTGGGTAACATTTGTCTACAAATAGGTTTGTTTTATATGAACAGGAAGTGTAAGGAGGGTCCTCTATTCTTTGTAGATTCTCTAATATGTATAATTATGTCACAAGTATGGAGTAAAGCAAGCTTTGTAAAATGTATTTATTAGTAAGAGTAAGATGTATACGTTAGCCAAGTCTGTCAGTCAGTAAGTCAAGGAAGTTTGGAAAATGAAACTGAAGTCAAAGGGCGTGGGTTCGAGTCTCGCATATGACACGGATTTTTGTGAACCTCATTCAAATCATTCGCTTATGCATTCGTATCCCAAATAGTCTAGGGTTGTCTTCAAGCAAACTATCATCATCATCAAATGAACGAAAAAATTGGATATCGTTAAACTTAGTCAATAAGTCAATAAGATTAGCTATAAACCTGAATAATTTCGAATGTATTTTTTAAACAATCCTCAGAACTCAATACGTGTACCCTACTAAGGAAAATCATAATCAATGATCATTCGTAAAAATGTCCAAAATGTCTACACTCTAAATGTGTAGTAGTAGTAGTAAAACGTTTATTTAGCATCATGCTATTTTCTCTCAATACATTACACTTGTCATTAATACATTAATACGGTACAAATACAATACTAATACACCAATACATAAAATAACATAAAATAACCCACGGTTATTATGATTTGCTGGAAGCCAACTTTAAACCGAATATATATAGCGTTTTCCTAGTTATGTTGGTATTATGAACCAACCAATATGGTCACATATTTTCACGTATTCTAGATTAACATATTTACCAACATGCTGGGGGGGGGGGGGGGAATATCAAATCCTCGAAAAAACAAATCTTGGAAAACCCATATATCCGAAAAAACATTTATCCGACAGTTCATGCCCAAAACCCATATCTCCGGGAATGTCCGACACTTCGTTTACTCGACTGACTAAATCTAGAAAACCCATATCTTAGAAAAAACAAATCCTAGAAAACCCATATCTCACAAAACCCATTTCTCCGACAGTGCTGTTCGAACATTTATTTTTTCCGAAGATTAGTTTTTTTCGGAGATATGTGATTTCCAAGATTTGTTATGCAGCCGCTGGGAAAAAAATGATATCAATAACTCCATTTAAGACATCAATTCTTAATAACTTGTCTTTTTCCAGCCATGTATTAAGGCCTAATTGCGTGAAATGTCCATGTTGAAGCAACAGACTAGGTCGTGATGACGTCACCAACAGCCGAGGTATATAAAGGTAATCCCGCCGACAACTCATCTCATTAGTATTGTTGCAAGCGGCAAGTGAACATCGTGTGTAGTGTGTTGTGTACAGTGTTATTATTATCGAGTGTAGTTTCGTTTAACGAACCTAGTTGAAAATGTGTGACGACGATGTAGCTGCCCTGGTTGTGGATAATGGATCTGGAATGTGTAAAGCTGGATTTGCCGGGGATGACGCGCCTAGGGCTGTATTCCCGTCCATTGTTGGACGACCAAGATATCAGGTAAGCTATTACTTATCTTTAATTGAGATAATTTTTATATATATCTTATTATATTATATTTTTTTGCTATAGGAATAAAATACTTTCTTAATTTCTTCAATTTTTTGATTGACGTTAACCAATTGACACTAATTTCGACCAATCAGTCTATACCCTTCTAATTGCCATCAACTTTGTTCAACAATTGGTGATATTTTGTTAATTTTTGAAAATAAGTCCCATCAATTTGTTTTCTCGCTTGTTAATTGGTTCATTGGTGTCTCAAATGTTACTGAAAATGAGTTTGTAGGCCTATCACAAGTTTCGGTGTTGATGAAAAATAAAATTGCTGTCGCTATCTGAATAATTGACTATAATTTTTATAATATATATTTTTGAAATAGTATGTCAGTAGATGAGATTTAATTTTTAATTGAAGATTGTTTTTCTATCGTCTCAAACAAATCATATTAAGTATAAATTAGTGGTTCCAAATTTATATTACAAAATTTATTATTTATAGAAAATCGATTCAAACTTATTCCAAGTTTGCGAGTGCTTCATAATATTAAAATCTGAAAATTATGTATGTGAAATCGAGATTGTTCTTATCACAGCATTTCTATTAAAATGCTAATAGTAAAAACGGATTTTTCTACCCATCTCAAAGCGACTTTCAGGAAATTACATCAAATTCCTTGGAATTTATTTCAAAATTTGAATATTCTCAAGTGGAGGTCTTGACTAGGTCCTGAGTCAATTTTTGTATTTAAGAAAAAACTTCAACTTGTTCAACATTTACTTTGCATAAGCAAAATTACAAAAACAGATTAATGAGCTTCATTTGTTTACAAACAAAATTCCGTGCGTTATATTGTGAACACAGACTTCAATCATTATACGTTAGCTGTCAAGTTAACGACTGATTGTAATAAAAGCAAGTTAACATTGCATTATGAATGGGCCTTCACTATTCAATGAATCTAGTATTCACATTTCAATCAGTCTGGGCAAGTTATTTCCCAACACTCCCAATCGGTCATGCTAATATATGCTAAAAACGTCGTTCGTAACCGCCACATCTAACGAACTTTTACAAAAAGTTTACGAAACTGTATTCAATGTGTACTATTGTTTTTCTCTTTGTAAATAAATACCATCGGGAAAAAACTTGAGAAAAACAGGTCGCACCTTCGAGAACTCAACACTTTTAAAAGACGTCCTGAACAATCGTTTAATCTCGTACCTTATACATATATAGGCCTATATACGGTAGGCCTAATGCTTTATTATTTATTCGTTATCCCACATATCTGCATATAATAAGTAAATTTATACGAAATATTAGAATTGGAAAATAAAAATAGTAGACGGAAAGAGATGATTGAAACGAATAGAAAATGGGTATATTATAAAATGATGATAAAATGTTTGTCCAGGGAATTCTGAAGTGTGTTTATGTTATCATGGTAGACAACCTGGTAGATACCTATCAATTATACACTCATGATGCCTCATTTGCATGAGATATTCCATGTCGAGAATATTTAAATACAATCTTGAACAATATTTTCTCGTGTGAAAATCCGTTTCTAAAACTGTACCACTAATACCAACTGTTCTTGGAGAACAAAACAGTAAATCCTGTATAAGTGACTGGTAATGAAGAGAAAAAAACGAGCTTGTGTGGGATAATAATATTTATAATTATCATTTTAGCAATTGTAGCAAAGTATGTAGTTGGTATAGTTTACAATGTGTAGCCTACTTATCTTGATGATATTCCATGTTGGTATATAGTAGTCATTTATGAATTGATATCAAAACGAGATCACCCAAACATTATGTCAGTGTATAAATTACCATAATATTGTTGATTAGAATAGGCCTAGCACAGCAATGACACTTATTATAATGATATTTGAATCCTTACGTATAAACTATAATTAATTTTCAATTATTATTCACAAACAATTATTTGCTTACTATATTTTGAGCAATTGATTGTAGCTTGTAAGACATACACAATTTTTACAATGAAGACGAAGAATGAAATTCTAGTTTTTTAGCTATGACACTGTCTCAAAAATGAAAATCAGTGCGTCGAGTATGTAATTATTAGAATTATCAAAATTCATTGTTGTGAATGTACGATATTATTTTGAATCGGTTCAATCTTGACATTCATTTCGGTTGAAATTTTGATCAATTAAGTAGTTGGAAAAGTAATTGTGGGATCGATATATAATTTTCAGACTCCTACATGATCGTAAATAGGTACTAAAGAAGTAAGAATACACCAAAAACTGTAAGATTGGATTGTTACAGAAGTATGTGACCATCAGTCGCGTCGGTGAATCATGAGAAAAATGAGGAGCATTATAAGGAAAAAGTTTCACGAATACCATTACCCTATTTTGAATTGTTGCTTTCATTTATTTACATTTCTGCTATTATTACTGTACACGTATCTTTGTATTTGTCCAATAAATAAGACAGACAAATTTAGACAACACAATTCTGAATAACCAACTGTGACCCTGCACAATTTCAATTATCAATCATTACTGTTTTTATATCACTTCTATATCATTTACTAACCAATTAATGCATAAGTCTGGGGATTATAAATCAAGAAAATAAAACTCCCAAGGCCGAGCGGGCGGCTTGGTGGTAAGCTGAAACCAAGTCGGGCTTGGGTTCTCCCAAGGCACGAGTTTTCGTAAACATCTGACACCCGCTCATTTGTACACACTAAATAATCTATGTGTTGTTGCGTACTTTAACCTATCACAGGAAATAGCGAAAATTGAGAAATTCATCTTTACCATGTTTACGAATCAGTGTGATAGATAAAAGTAGGGCCTAGGCCTACATCAACTCCCAAGATAATTTTATGCTCTTTAATTGGTGTGACATTATATTTATATAAAATTCAATCAGTTATAAGATAATACGTTAACTGGATACCAAGAATGTGGTGAAATTCATTGATCTATTATCTGGCTGGAAACTAAATGAATTCAGAATAATAGGATGTCATATTGATTAAAGATCATGCAATTTTCTTCGAGTTGATATAGGGCTAGGCCTACTTTTTATTCAATTACACTGGTTCGTGAACATAGAAAAACATAGTGAAGATCAATTTCTCTATTTTTATAAGACCATACATGCACCCCCTTAACATATCAAGCAAGCAGCAATGATAAATTCCTTGACTTACTCGAGATGTGTTCTTGTGTGTCCAGGGTATCATGGTCGGCATGGGACAGAAAGACAGCTACGTCGGCGACGAGGCCCAATCGAAACGAGGCATCCTGACCGTCAAGTACCCCATCGAGCACGGCATCGTGACCAACTGGGACGACATGGAGAAGATCTGGCATCACACTTTCTACAATGAATTGCGTGTGGCCCCAGAAGAACATCCTGTATTGTTGACTGAAGCTCCCCTAAATCCCAAGGCTAACAGGGAGAAGATGACACAGGTGCGGTGATTTCATTTTCGTGTGATAATTGATAAATATGTTAGTTATAGGCCTAGGCCTAGACTCGAACGTAGAAAACGAAATAAATACAAAACTAGTCCTACTTCCTGGCCTGTAGAAAGGGAACGGGGGGATAAGGAGGGAATTATACCCCTGCTAAATATACTTTGACACCCTCATAACTCACTCAATCGATCAAGATGATTGATAGAATGATCGAAATGATTGCCAACGACTTTTTCCCAATTTCGTTCGAAAGGTGTTCCATTTTCATTTCCAAATAATTTGTTATTCAACCACAGCCTTCGTTATTCAGATCAACGGCGAACCAACGCAACCCTCAATGCATCTTGCTTTCACAATACGGAAAATTATAAAATGAATGAATGTTCCTTGAGTACCTTGTATTGGGTATTAATTGCTTCAATAATTATTGCAATAGAGTTTTCGTGCATTTTAAAACGGATGTTTCACTACCTTACCTTTTCAATATTTCATGTGTTTTAACTTAGTAGGTAACTATTTTTATATAATTGTAAGAGTATCACAGTGAAGTGGAAAAAATGGTAAAAAAAATATAGGAGGAAGTACATTCTCAACTACGACCATTGACTTTATAATAACTATGTTGTTCATGTTTTAATATTCAAAATAAAAATTTGATGAATATTTTATAACTATTTTTCTCTTTGTGTAGTTTGGCAATGTCACGTTTCCATAAAGAATATAGGCCTAATTTAAAAAAAAAACTCTTGTCAATCGATAACATTGATAGGTGGCATTCAACAGTCTTGAGTAGATGATAGTAGGGCTTCACAAAACATTTCATTAACAAATATTTTCCTTTATCCAGATCATGTTTGAAACGTTCAACACTCCTGCCATGTACGTGGCAATCCAGGCCGTACTCTCCCTGTACGCTTCTGGTCGTACCACCGGAATCGTCCTGGATTCTGGAGACGGTGTCTCTCACACAGTCCCCATCTATGAAGGTAAATGTCTACCACCCATACCATCCTGGGTTTGAAGAAAACCACTATACTACAAGAATATCTAGAAAAGTATATTAAAACTTGGTCTATAAGTAAAGAATCATTATTATAAAATACAGTATTAATGATTTATTATGGGATCGGATTCTATTTACACATTCTTCTGTGTTACTGAAAAATGAGCAAATATTAAATTTAGCTGCTTTCACTTGATCTATATTAAATCTGACGCGATAACCACATAGTTATATCAATCAAATCAATATTTATTGTGTGTTTTCATACATAATATTCTAAATATTTCATATAAAGTTGAGTTACGCAATCCCAACGCATAATAAAAGGAGTGGCTATTACCTGTACTCCACGGTTGGCGATAACTCTTTAAACTATCTTGATTTCTCACTTAAGATAATTTGAATAAATAATACTGTAGGCAATAACATCACATATTATTTTATTTGAATAATTCCATTAAATCAATAATAGAAAAAGATCAGTACAATTAATATTGTTGTTTACTTGCAGGTTATGCGCTCCCCCATGCTATCCTGCGTCTGGATCTTGCCGGTCGAGATCTTACCGACTACCTGATGAAGATCCTGACTGAACGCGGCTACAGTTTCACCACCACGGCCGAGCGTGAAATCGTGCGCGATATCAAGGAGAAGCTCTGCTACGTTGCGTTGGACTTTGAACAAGAGATGGCCACGGCCGCGTCGTCGAGCTCGCTAGAGAAGTCGTACGAACTACCCGACGGACAGGTGCGGTTAACTCATTTTTTCTATATTTTTCGTAAACGATTTTTGTTGGATATTTCTTTAAAATATATGAGATTGGAATGTCATACAATCAAATACCAACCATCAATGTTTAGATTCATTTTATTTTTCACATTATCAGTAGTGTTTTAATTTTTGTATGTTATTGTTAATTATTTCAATTTTATATCATCTCGATATTTAATTGTTCTATTATGTTTTCCGTGTATTTTATATTGATAGTTTTCCTGTGCACTTCGGAGTCTGGGACCAATAAATGTTTATACGACATTTACCGCTAATTGTGATTGCTCAATAATTTGATTTATTCGACATGAGGAATTACGGTATTGCACATAACGACATGATGAATTTAGAGAATAAGGGACAAAATAGAGTTTGAATTGAAAGTATAACCGTCTTTTTTGTGTCGTTTGAGACATGTTGATTCCTATGCAATATGGTATATAGCCAGGTAGAAAAACTTTTCTAGATTCTAACTGGATCTGTTGACTAGGTAAAGGACTTTTACTTGTGGCTCAAACTGTAAATGATAGGCTTCTGAAATGTTACTTTTTATGTCGTGCTCGGTTGTGGTCACATAAAATGGTTGAGCAAGCCCTACATTAAAATGGATCCTGACATAAAATAATTGTATTTTACACACCGATATTAGAAGGCAATATGCATGATACGCACTTCACGTAGTCCGTGAAAATATTTGCGGTCGAATGAGCGTAGATATTATTTGAATAAAAACTTGCATCTGGGATTTAGCTATTTTATGTGAGTTCAATTGTACCAGCAGCTTACCTTGACAGATGGATAGAAAGTCTAGCTCCGGGAAAATAGACATACTATTAAAATGATTCATTTACAATCAGTTTAAGTGCAGATGAAGACCGTTAAATTACGATATGACTACGGGTAACCTTTATCTTGTACTTCCTACTGGTCAACCCGACGCAAATTAATGGACTATTATATCGTATTTCAGGTGATCACAATTGGAAATGAACGATTCCGTTGTCCCGAAGCCATGTTCCAACCGTCGTTCCTCGGAATGGAATCGTGCGGTATCCACGAAACTACGTACAACTCGATCATGAAGTGTGACGTCGACATCCGTAAAGACTTGTACGCCAACACTGTTCTGTCTGGAGGTACCACGATGTATCCCGGTAAGTCGAAACACAACTGTATTTTTAAAACGCTTGTAACATTATGAATTCTCATTAACAACACACACCTATGCTCAAGGTGTAATAAGCCTACCAGTAACAGAGATATGAAAAATTTCTAAAGAATTAATTCATCGAAATTTAATTTAAACACTGAATTTAAAATAAATAGTGTTGTAATATTGAGTTTGAGTGAATCTTCTTCATCTTGTCATGCTCGGAGGTTAAACTACAACGAACTACGTAAAAATATAAAAATATAATCAAGATTGGTAACTAGACCATTTTTGAATTAATGTTGTGGTAAAGACAGCGTTTGCGTTATAGCTTGTGCATGTAAGGAAGAAAATGAGTAACAAACTGTTCAAATCAAGATGAAAGTATTTCTTTATTTAACTGATCAAACAAGGGACTGATGTGCTTTTCGATGTGATCTGAAACTTTTCAACCATTTTGGAAAACATTGATTGCACTATCACATCGTATAACCATGTGCCTTATTAGAATTGAACTAAAATGTAATATTTTGTTCCAGGAATTGCTGACCGAATGCAGAAAGAAATCACATCCCTCGCCCCGTCGACCATGAAGATCAAAATCATCGCTCCACCCGAGAGGAAATACTCCGTCTGGATCGGAGGTTCCATTCTGGCTTCGTTGTCCACGTTCCAACAGATGTGGATCTCCAAGCAAGAGTACGACGAATCCGGCCCGTCGATCGTACACAGGAAATGCTTCTAAACGTACACACGTACGTAGGAAGAGTTGCAGATATTCTAAAATGGCAGGCGTATGTTTGCCATTGAATCTAAATCCTGCAGTATGAACTGAGAAATTTGCTTTGTGCTCTTTTCAAATAGTCTTATATAAATATATTTATTTAATTTACTAGTTGTGAAGGTTTTGTCAACCTTCCTATATTATTCAAATACTCGATTGGTTTAATGAAAAGGAAGATACAGTATTTACGATATTTAGATGAAAATATATTAGAAATTTAGTCTGTAACGATCTGTTGACGCGTGAAAGGGTTCAATTTGGTTGTAACTAGTGAATGACGAAATTAGACCCACGGATAGGTATATCATCGAAATTTGAATGTATGTAATATTATTCTAAGTATATTTTTAACTTATTGTATTATTTAATTTTATAACTTTTCATATGTATTGTCATTGTATGTTGTAATATTTTGCTAGGTAATAAAATTTATGGTGCACATAATTAATATACTGTTGATTTCTTCTTGCCAACACTAACGTATTCCACGTTGGTTCCAACAAGCTCGATAAATTTAGATGATTAATCAAAAGACGCTACTTTTCCATTCTGAAATGGGCGGACCAGTGGTTAGCACACTGCACCGTCATTCAGGAGACGGGATTAGATCCCCACAATCTTCACATGACTCGAGGTTTCTTGGGGTTTCCTTGCGTCATTGAAGTGAATACCAGGATGGTTCCTTAATTTTAGGCCACTCCTTCTTAATCTTTCAACAGACAAAGGCCCATGAGCTACAATAAGTATTACATTAATTCAATTTGATTGATGAAAGTATCAATTCAAACTTGGGAGTAGAAACAGTAGGTACTGGGTAGGATATTGAACGGACAATATTGTTTCTATCACTGTATATTTCTTCATCTGGATATGTGAGTGCATTGACAACAATGGCACTCAAAATCCTAAACATACCCTCATGTTCCTTTCACATACTCTCCAACATGTATATCCATATAGTATTCTAATCGCTCATTTAAATTTAAAACAATCTTAGACAGGCATTGGCATAATAGTACTGGGTACATTTTACCACATTTAAAACAATTCCCTAATATATATATTTACATCGTTCTCAGTCACTCAACGACCTTCAATTCACCCCAACCGATCGAATTTAACCTTTTCCGGTTCCATTTCTCTTTAGCATAACCTTTTAATGATATTAACAATTTATTATGGCGTAAGTTACCGTAGCCCATTGCATCAACAGACTAGCAAAAAGACATGTGAAACACTAGAACATTATTTACGTGTAATAGTGGAAGAATTTTGGTTATCGCAACTTAAAAAACTAGTTCATTTTATGAATGGCCTAGCCTTGCTTTTATAACAGCTTTTTAAAAGCCAAGTAATGGTCGAGACCAAAATTCTTTCAACTAATGGCATTGTATTTGATTTTAGCAAAAATTGCAAGAATATCTAAATAATAAGAGACACCACACCATTTTGATAACAGTAAAAATGGTAACAAATAGATTAATAAGGAACTTTTCAACTTTGAATTGCTGGTGAGTTATACTGAACATCAAATATACCTAAATTGTCCAAAAGTCAAATTGCAACGTAGAAGGTGGGAATTTAATTCACAAATTGCGTTTGGTCTGCAAAGGGAAATATCAATTTCTTATTTTTCTGAATGTTATAGGCAAAGATTTAAGCTCAATAAAAACATTAAATTCAACATTTTCAATACGACACCTTTTCAAGTAAATCCGCTTTATCTATCCCGTAAAGTAATGCCAAATATAATTCAAGTTGATAGAAAATTATGATACAGTTCAAGGCTATATATTTCAATAGTTCATCACAAGCCTTCAGTTAGATTAATTGGCTGATCAGTCATTAAAATAACAAGGGTAACCAATGGCGATAGACCAGCTGACCAGATCGAGAACAGCTGTTGATCGACTTTCAACAAACTATAGAAAGACCATGCCAGAGACAATTTCGTACCAAAAATTCATACCGGTACATAGACATGAACCAATCAGAATTGTAATACACCCAAGAGAAGTATTCTCAAAAATAAATTCAAGTAATAGCATAATAATTATTCAGCCTATATATTTTTATTTAATTATTTACCCTCAAATATGTCTGATTGATTGACCCGCAATCTGGGTAGACATCAGACATCTTGTCTTTTATTTCTTTGCAGACACGCAAATCGTATTTATTAGTGAAACAATGCACTTCTTATTTTCAAACGGAACATCAATAATACCCATACATTTCTACCTAAAATTCTTGCAACAATGCTACTTTTTGTCAAAATCAAATATACATGACTATTAATTAGATATTTGTATCAGTCACTGTTTTAAATTAATATTTCTCTATAATATACAACCTAATTCTGGACAAGTACCCGCATGACGGGACCAACATATACTAATTGTTTCCCATAAACGTCCCATTATCTACACACAACGCACTACGAGACGCGGCTAGTACATCAAACAGTGGCGACGGACTTGTATGTATGGAGGTCGATCTCGGCGTCGAGCCGTTTACCTGATCGCGTACTTCCGGTTACTTCGAAACGGCGGCCATGTTCTTTTTTCAACTGCCAGTTGGAGCTACTACTACGTTGGTAATTCAGCACGGCTTTCTTTATTATTACATTATGTAATAATATAGAAGGCCTTGAATTCAGACACCAAATATAAAACAAGTTTCGATAGGCCTACACCTGACAACAATCAGCTTGAACAGTGAACATGGCCGCCGTTACCGACTATTCAATGTCATCAAGTGGGCCGAGTTTTTAACACGTCGTTATACCTCCAGTAGAATACAACTCTACGCAGTGACGGTTCAACCGAAGTCTATACCAAACGAAAGAATAATATCAACGTAAACTGACAAGTTAGTTAGACTAGAAAATAAAATATTCTTCAGTTGGCTGCAAAAAAAAATACCGTAATAGTGCGTACTACATATTACGTATTAACAAACTGCGACTTGAATTTAATTAATGGATGCATAAACATTCTATTTACTATTTAGGTATACTAGGAATATGTAACTTAAACTTGAGGAGAATCAAGCAATTGAGACGTTAGCTACGTTTAAAAGCAATACAGTGAAGCCTCTATCCTTCATTTTTCAAGGGACCAAGAAAATGAAACTAATCATGCAGAGAAATCATCCACACAGGGAAATTTAACATTGATCATATTAGAGTAGGGTGGGACAAAATTAATGATCCAAGCAGGAAAACGATGGATCTGGGAACGATGCATAAAGGTTTCACTGTACTGTTCGTATAATAGGCCTATTCTCATATCCACGAATCTTGGTACTGTAGTCTTCTACAAACATAACAAACATTAATATACCGCATTTCAAAGAATGTATTTTTGTGATGGATGATAGATGATGATATCATCATCTATGATGTATTCATCATCTCTGAATAGCTTTGGTATTTTGAGGGTCAATTATTTTTCATGACAAGATTCATGATTAAAAACAAAACTACATATTTCGAAAGTGAGTTACACTGTAATTTCCGAAGTTTTTATAATAATTTAGTTGATCGACTACCTTCATCTGCTTTTCGAATTTGCCTACCCAACTTCCACTAGACTACGTTTTTGACTCTGAGAATATAAATTCTTTCTCAAGCAATTCAGATTGATTGATGGGTAAAATAAAATAAATAATTTAGTAAACCTAATCTTATAAGATTCAACGTATTAATTATATTCATAGACTACTACATCTGCCGTCAGTTGAGTTAGCGGACCCCACCGTCTTTCCTACCAATTGTAGGCCTAATCAAGGGTTAGGTATTCAACATATGTTGATAACTTGGTTGATAACAAGTATATAGTACAAAATTTCAAGGAATTAGACCTACAGTTACACAATATTTCAAGAATAAAATACTAAATTCATATATAATATAATTTGTTGAAAATCATCCCAAACTGTTTGATGTACTGCCCAATCATTGTAGGTAATTAACTCTATTTGTACACGTGATAATTTCGGCCCAGATATGTTAACGGTCCGAAGAAAGAAATGTGCTCTTCAAAGTACATGGTGCGACGCCACGTTGGAATTATCTTCTTGATTTAACCGCGGGACGGTTACGTCTTCGGTGTGACTTTGGTGTTGTTGTTGCTGTTGTTGTTGTGATGATTTGCTTTCTTCTACTATTCACGTACATCAGCCACGGTAACGAGAACTCGCTGCGAATGGAACGAATAATTAAAACATAGTAAAGTTGCAAAATTCAAGTTCGGAACATTCTTCATCAGTTGAAATGCAATGGAAAAAAAATACTTTGCTCAACTCAATATAAATAATTATAAAATCAAAATTTAATTTAGATGTATTTATTGTGAGTAGGGTAGTTCAATATTACTTCGTCATCGTAACGCATAGTCACGAAATATTCCATAATATATGAACACTGATGAAAATTCCCAGCATAAACCACACCAAATTTCAACGTTTTATTCATCAAAATCTGTCGTCTTACCTGTCGAGAAACTCTGTTATAGGTAAACCGAACGCAGCGACCGGAATCGTATCGGCAACTTCAAGGTATTCAACATCGTCCACGTGCGGCCAAAACGAGTGGACTTTTGGCGATTCATTTTCTGCCGATTAAAAATACAATTACTGTACTTTTACTCCGTTACACAACTATGCAAACACAATTATTTTGTTTTATTGTAGACCGTCAACATTATTCAGGACCCCTTCAACAGCTAGGCAATTTTGGGGGCTCGAACGAGCTAGTAATGGATGAACGATAAACTTACGCAATCCAATACCGTAACTTATTGCATAGCGATTGTGTGAATGTGGAAGCTATTTATTAAAATTTACAACTTACACAAAAATACATGTCGTAACCAAACCTAAGTTTTATGATCATTAGGCCTAGCTTCAAAATATTCGACATGTCTCTTACCATCTCTTGGTCGTGTTGCTATGCTAGATCTTCTTGACGATTCTCTTTGTTTTAATTTCTCTACTTGACGTTGTTCTCGTATTCGTTGAACGTCCCAACGTTTCCTTCTACGCTCGTCGATTTCTAGTCTTGAATGTCTTTTATTGAATACTTCGTCGTCCAAGTTCTCGGTACCTTCCATGGTGTAACAACTGCTGTAGGATTTCAATCGCCAGCTTGGCACTTGGACAGCGGCTTCAGTCTAGAGCAGAGAATAGAAATGTCGTCGGTCATCTCATATGTTATGGAACACACCGCTTCTTTAATGTATTGTAGCTATGATTGTTGAGTAATTGCTTAATGAGCTATTGACAATATTACAAATGATTACTGGAATTTTGAATATTTTACTGGTAATAAGCTTTTTTTGTCAATTGTTGAGAGTGATTAGAAAAGTAGCTCCATTTATGCTCGAAGGAATATATATTTTTTGAAAAGTTTATATTAGACCTATAGGCCTACAATAATAGAGCCAAGCTTTTCATCCAAAATAGAAGTCAATATGCAAAAATGTTGACAGAAATTTTGTAAAAAATTATAAAAAATTCGTAAGAATTGTAAAAAAAATTTAGGCCTAGGCCTTCATAAAATTTTCGAAATTTCCTACACACATTTCAAAATGATGTCAAAAAAATTGTGTAAGATTCTTCAACATGTTCAATAAGAATTTAAAGAAATTTCAAATGCAAACAAGAAAAGAATTTAAACATAACCTCAAAACATAAACCTGTTGCTTTCTGTCGAGGTAAGCTGCTGGTAATCTACATTCTCCACTTACCTCCGTATGTCCATTGAGTTCGGGTTCCTCGTCACCCCAATAACTGTCTGCATCACCAATGTACGTGTAGTAGGGATCACTGGTCGTCAAAATGTCTTTTGTTTTGAAAACATCCACTGTGAAAAGAACAACAACGGTATTACTTCAAATAGCCTGAAATGGGTCATTTAATACCAAATCCCTACAAAATTCCAACAAAATATCCTACGAAATGTCTACATATCAGCCTATCCTTACTAAATTTAAGGGTAGTCCTATACTGAAATACATTTTTGAAAAGCAATTGAAGTACCGGTAGGCTTACTTTCATTGCATCTAATGATGTGTGATATGGACTTTAAACGGTATGCCAATACCGAAATTATTTATGACGGTAAAATTAAAATCAAATACATTTAACTTACTCTTAATAGGACTTGGACTAGGAGCCACTTTGGCTTTCTTAGGTGTCATCTTATTTTCTAAAGGTGGGCCTACAGATCCTTTAGTTTCTTTCGGCGTTCTTCTCCCGTCAGAAACCATGTCCGAGTGAGCACTCGACGTCCAGGACACCGCTCGTTTCCGTTTCCGACTAGCATTGCTATTAGAATCACTCTCTCGATCGTCATCTTTGCGTTTGCGCTTGGAACCGTAACACGTTGTACTGGTAGACGCTTCCAAAATATCACTAGTGGGCGTAAGAATTTCTTGTTTCACGTTCACGTGAGTACTGTCCATATTTTCAAGATCTTCCAACAACATTTCCGCAGTTATTTCTTGTTTGATCTCGTCGGGTGGCATGGTGAGAACGATCGAAGGGCTGGGAGAGGTGTACTGCGATGTCATCGACTGCCCCATTATGTTTTCTGATGTGGTATTGGAAGGTGCGTAAACGTCTGATAGTACTTCCCGATGTTTGTGAAGGGTTACTCGTCGATCCATTCTTTCCAATCTCTGTCGCAACTGAAATTAAGGAACGGAAATATCAGACAATATGCGATAAAACCAAATCTGAAAATGTGGCCCTTTGGTACATGTTTCAACACCAGTCTTCTACATTATTTTCGTAGCCTTACAAGCTTTTATCTTCAAGTGACGTCACTTTCACCTCCACTCACTTAAAAGGATGAACTAAAACTTTCTTTTTGGTTAAGGTCTTCAATAGTAGACTTGAAGTATTGTGGAAATTGAATTAAGGATCTGTTGATGAATTAAACCAACAATTTACACGTACCACATACTGAAATACTGATTAAGATGTAGAGATACAGGCCTAGGTCGTTGGCCCACTGATTTCATTGGAAAGTCTCCAATAAAATCACTTATAGTACGTCATTTTGACCTTTATGACGTTACAAGCAGTACGGTAGGCCTAGCCATTGAGTTTTCATTTCCATCCTCCTATCACTATCAGTAGGCCTACCGTAGTCAAATGCTTTCAAGTTATTTTGGTAAAATGTTTGCTTAGTTAATAATGACATTAATTAAGATGAAAATTCAAGTTATAAGGTTAGGTTAAGTGGCTGATTTGAATTTGGTATTTCAACTGTCACCCAAATAAGCATATTGGAGTATTGGCCTATGACAGTAAACTTGTAGGTCTAGTCCCTGATCTTGTTGAAAAAAAACAGATTGAGCTAAGAAAAAGCCCTACAAAATGACAACAGGCAGATTTCACCAAGATAGATTTCACCAGACTTTGCCAAAACATTACCTTCATATTATATTAGCTATAGGCATGTGATAAATTCAAGTAACAGACAGGCCCAATTAACTTCGTTTTGTATACGATGGCAGTTATCGCCATTATAGCGGCACTTCACACTTTGACAGCACCTGTCAGCTGTTCAAATACATAATTATTGTGACGTTTCTATTTTTAGCGCTACTATCTGGCGGTTGAAAGCAAAAGTAGTTACATGGTCAATGTTCATGGTCAAGCTAATAAAAGGCTTAACCAGTTCAACTCTTAAAATGCTCAAGAGTTTTTCCTAACTATTGAACAATATTTTAACTTACGGTCTCATTTTCTTGCCTTAATACACCTATTTGTTTATCCTTCGTAACTAATTGTTCAGATTGTTGCTGTATTAAATCCAAATGTGACAATAACAGATCTTTTAGATGGTTGACTTCTACATTGTCCTTCTGTAACGTCGTCCCATCAGTTAAACTGGCGTACATGTGGTCGAACTCGCAAGAATATTGTAATATTCCTGCTTTACTGTCGGAATTGAATTGATCAATTTCTACAGGCACAGCTTTTCCACACGAAATACGATTATGATCGTGAATTGCAGCGACCATATCCACTGACGCGTCTGTCGCAAAGTCTACTACTCCACCCGTATTTTCACCATTAACAATGGGAGAATCGTTTGACATAGTGAAAATGCAACAAATTTTTGAACACGTACTTAAATGTACAGTAAGAATTTGTAACCGTTTGTAAGCATAAAACAATAAATATCAAAAGGATCATTGATTTACACTATACACAACACTCGGGTAAAACACCGAAAATATTTACAGTAGTTTTTAGTTATTTAATAGTCCACTGGTGGCGCTTCGATCGAACATGATGCCAACCTAAGTTATGTTGTTACAGAAGGTGTGTTACCTACTTCACGCCGCAATAATCGTCAATCACCCGAGTTGCAATCACGAACGACCCTGAGAAAGGACGAGAATCTGAGGTTAGTGGACAGTACGACTGCTGGTGTCGATAGCCGACGTGCCGTAAAAAAGTAGTAAGTAAACGATTCTGAGAAGAATTTGAGTTCCGTCAATATAGCCTACAGACCAACACTTGGTTTTATAACAAATCTAGGCCTGGGGCCTTTTGTCCTGACCATGTCTGGCCCTATGGCTCTTGACACATAGGTAGGCTCAATAGGCCTACCTAGGATTTGCATAGGCCTAGGGAATGGCCTAGGTCATGTAGGACTAGTCTCCTGTAGAGGACTCTGTAGGGTCTAGGACATAGCCTACCGCTATGGGTCTCATATGTATATAGGCAGTATTTAAGACCCAATTAGACCTAGGGCTTGATGAAAATGTCCAGTGCAAAAACATGCTCTCACCATTGCACTCACTGATGCAACTTTTGTCACTGGATGCTAGCATGCTAGCACCTAGGGCTATAGATAGGCCTATCCACTTACAAGTATTGCGTGCACATATCATCGTTCACATGAGTGTCTCAGATCCCGGCTAGGCCCACTTACTAAAGTATCTGCCTACTCTGAATCAAACCCATTTTGAGATGTTGTACATTCACGAGATTACTCTTGCTTCGTAGTGAAGAATACAGCGTAATTTCCATCATGCTAAATTTCCGAGTGCGTATGTGCTGCATTTATAACCCACAGGTCCATCAGGTCAATCCTCCATTATTTTCATTTCATAGAACCTTAGAGGTTTGTCATATTTTTCAGATTTATTGCAGATGCAAGAAAAACATAGAACATAGTAGAAGAATTTCAAACACAATTGGCTATGTAGCATTGCTCCTAAAATGGCTAGTTGGAATGGTTCGTCTTTGGAAGGGAATCGCAGCGATTCGGGATCAGGCCTTGGTCTTCCAGCTGCTTTTCCCAGAAGTACAGGACATCACTCAAGAGGTGGTAATTCTAGAAAATATCATTCACAGCGAAACACTGGATATCAAAATACACCAGTGTTGCTAGGAAACGAAAATCTACCAGCACTAGACAACGTTCCTCGTACTAGTTCAAGGATATATACATTAACCGATTCGGAGCTAGCAATAGCAGCTAGTTCTAGTTTAACACCAACTGCTGGTGAATTTGTTCCACGTTCCCAATTGTCTCAAATTCAGAAGAAGAAACAAGCTCCAGTACAAAAAGCTCAAGAAACTCGTCCTACTAAACCAACTTATCAAAATGGTCCGCAGAATAAGAGACAGGACACAAGATATTCTCAGCCGGGACGAAGTCAAGAATTTTCTAACCGTAGAGGATTTGATTCCAATCAGAGAAGTTATTGTATGGAAGATTCTAAGACACACGATCGTCAAAGACTTTTGTCTGAAGCTGCTGCTTTTCTTACTTCAATGTCAAATCCAGAAGCGGCACAGATTTCCGTTGAAAGTAGTACCGGCGACACGGTCCGAGAAACTCAACGTGATGTTAGTGGCGATACCAGTTCCAGGTATCGCAACAACGGCAATTACCAAGCGAACAGAGACGGGAGCGGTAATATTCATAGCGGTAGAAACCAACAACAGATGAAATATGATAATTCCTACCGCCGGCGCACCCCTGAGCCGTACAACAAGGGTTACCAGTCTCAAGGTGGCAATAACTGGAGAGGTAATGTCAAGGGAACGGTCTATCCTACGGAAACGTTCACTGGTTCGAGAAGTGCTCAACAGGGTCGCCAGGGTAATGGATATTCAAGCAGCCATTCATCGCCTCGTCGTGAGCAAAGAGACACATTCCACTCAAATAAAGGTGAGAGATCTAGGATTACTGGTACCGGTATTCAAACTGGCATCCTTTGGAACGTACGGTCAAATAGATTTAAGACAGCTACCGCTATTGGTTAAATTCGGATTTTTATGAAAATAATCCTCACTTAATTATAGGAGCTAGGTCTGACCTATTTTTTGCTAATATATTTTTTACTAACTAGGCCAACGAGATGGTATTTTTTAATTTTCTTGCAAGCTGACTCACACTCTTGGCAGCTAGCACCATTTGTAATTATATTTGATAATATTAAATAATTCATCATTGACACGATATTCGACTGTACGTGAACGTGGAAATGTTTCAGACGACGATGCTAGCCAACGGGAGCGTCTGATTGATCAGCTGGGTCGTGGAACGTTGGAGTGTTTGGTTTGCTGCGATCGCATCAGGCAACAGGAGGCCGTTTGGTCGTGCACGCAATGCTTCCACGTCCTGCACTTGCGATGCGTCAAGAAGTGGGCGTTCACGTCGAAAGCAGGTATGAGCTGTACCTAGAGATAGGACGTTGAAAATTTTCAATGCTGATTTATTGAAATTTTCAGAAAATATTCAATTTATTGAAAATTTTTAGTGAATCAATGGAATTTAATGAATTCACTAAATTCAGTGGATTTAAATTTTCAATGAAAATTATCAATGTGTTTTAAGAATCATATTTTGTAGGCCTAACAAATTGAAATAGACGATAATTTGAAAATGGAATATTGAAATGAAAATTTGAAAATAGATAATTCAAGACAAAATGTTCAGTGTACCATTCTTTGCGATACGGTACATTAGTCACAGCCAAGACCGACCGAGCACAGGCCAACCCTGTGTGCAAGCAGCTGTTCTCACTGCAAGCCATGTCGTCACAATATCTTTATTTGGGTCATACCGAATTAATCGAATTATTCATAATCCTAATTTCTACAAGTTTCTGAATTCGATGAATGTTTGTTATGCCTGAAATGTTTTTACAATTGCCTTTTTTTTTCCGTTAGATAATGGGTGGCGATGTCCTGCTTGCCAGTTTGTCACGGCAAAAGTTCCTTCCGAATACTATTGCTTCTGCGGACAGGTAATGGAAATATAAACCTAGCGAAAGTTCAATCTACAGCTTAAATATCACAGCAAAGTTTTGTGGCAAACCTTCCAACAATGGAACAAAGAAAACTTCCAACATGTCTTCGTGAAGTGTAATGTAACTGAAGCTGAATTAGTATACGCCTACTAACAATAACCAACTCGACCATGAGTAATATTACTTCAGACTATCGTACCTGCAGATTTTTTTCGTTTCAGTTTTTTTTTTTTGGAGATACAGTGGTAAATTGTATAGGAGCCTTTATTAATCATGTAGTAAGTAGATAGTCCTTGATGCGTTGTTGAACTTCATTTTTTTCGATTTTTGTTAGTGAAACTGATTTTGTTCTGCTCCGTTTCATAATTACAATACTTATCATGAAACTTGATCATTTTATTTGGATATTTAATTTATGTTGTTGTATTGCAACGTTTAAACGAGCATTATAAAATGTCCAAGTATGAAAAATTTGATTCTACTATATTTCCAGAAGCGTGCATACACATATGCAATGAAATATTAATAAATATTGATTTCAGGTGCGTGACCCCGAGTATGATCGTCAGGAGGTGGCTCACTCTTGCGGTGAAGTTTGCAACAAGAGCCGCGCGTCTAGAATTGAGTCGGCACATTGCATACATCGGTGCACGTTGCTATGCCACCCGGGGCCGTGCCCCATCTGTACGGCACAGGTCAAAAGGTTAGCCGCGGTTTCCTAATACGCTTATATAGGCCAACTTGTTCACGTAATTTTGTGCTAAATGTCGTGGCCATCTTATTCAGGGTTCGTTTATTTATTGGATTATGTTTGCCATTTGAATTTGATGTTTTGCGACTTTGATTTGATATTGAATTGAAATATTCAATGATCAAACTAATTCAATGTCGAAACAGTGATCGATGTCGACTAAATAAACTGTCAGTCATTGGCTTAAGTAACTATTTATTCGCTGCTACCAGGAATTTCGTTTTAGGCCTACATACGAGTAATTCGAACCTTATTGACTTGTTGCAACTCGGTCAGATGAAAGACAGAGCAGCGAACGTTCTGATAAAATCATTCTAATTTTTTCAGTTTGCTATTTAGAGTATCGATTGAAAATCTAAAAAATTTGATATATTCACTTGTTATTTTTCTACTGAACGACAACCCTGGCATTGAACCCAGAATCACGACAGAACGACAAAGCTGTGAACATTCCGACTAGTCATTATAATTTTTTTCAATTTGCTTTTTAAATTACAATAAGGCGTATCGATTGTAAATCTAAATATTTGATGTACCGGTACCGTATTTCGATGGGTCGATATAAAAATTTCGATATCGTCAGCAATATTTCACCTGCAAACGCTATGATTAGTACGGTTTGTCCGAGCAGCGGTAGTGATGGCAACCGACTGGTTTCAGAGAGTGCGGTTGCGGAGCCACGTCGCAGATCGTCAAGTGCGGCGGCGATGCGGTGCTGCTGTGCGAAGGAGTGTGTGGCAAGAAGCTGAACTGCGGCCAGCACGGCTGCGAGATGACCTGCCACATGGGCGACTGCGACCTCTGTCAGAAGGTGGTCGTACAAGGTGAGCTCAAGACATCATTCGCGAGGAGAGATGTTGATAGGGCGGTGAAATATTTTTGTGGAAATGTTCCGTATCGATACTTTTAACCCTAGGAAATAATTGTTAATCAACAGGCAATGCCATCATATTCCTTTGCCAACCGGATGTCGTACAATTTCTCAATATTAAATCATTTATTGGTTCATTTGTCAACAAACAAAGCCATTTAGCTGATAGTAACATGTACTATAGAATCAACTGACTGACGGTTATGACAATACTTGAATTGTTCGTAGAATAGAATACGGTAAGCTGGAACATTTTGAAGAATCCAGCGCTAGACAACCAAATTTGTGCTGTGAAAATCCCAATATTCATTCATTCAGAACCATTTAAATACTTAAACTAGGGGTGTGTGAGCACTCGAATTTTCGATTTCCGATTTCAAACTTGGCCCAGCCCAACTCATTTTTTTTTCTAGTTTTGTTGTACCTGTATTGTTCCAAATATGAAACGTGATTTCCCCCAATTTAAGGGTCCAGAAGGCGCTACTGATGCAAATCTTGGCCTACCATCGGGCATTTTTTACTTCGAACTCGAACCTGCAATTTTCTCTCAAATTCGACTTGAACTTGAATTCTCAAACTCGTACACCCCTAACTTAAACCATACTTGTTTCCAGTGTGCCACCAATATTCCCATTTCCCCAATATGCATTCATTCAGAACCTTTTAGTTACTTTAACCGTACTTTTTTCTCTGGTCCAGAGTGCCACTGCGGCAGCAGTAGCCGCGAGCTTGTGTGCACGGTGGAGACGGCGTGCGTGAGTGCGTTCGAGTGCGAGGGTCGTTGCGGCAAGACGCTGGCGTGCGGGAACCACTCGTGCGAGCGCCGCTGCCACCCCGGTGTGTGCGACGCGTGCTCGCTGACGCCCGATGCGATCAAGACGTGTCCATGCGGCAAGCTGGTGCTGCGGGCGGCGCGCAAGAGCTGTCTCGACGAGGTGCCCACATGCGGGGCCGTGTGCGCCAAGAAGCTCGCGTGCGGACAACCAAGTACGTCGGATCGGAGAGATGTAGCCGCCCTCGTTAGCTCAGTCAGCTGAGGCACGCTTCAGACACTGTAGCGAACCGTTGGGCGTGGGTTCGAATCCCGCATAAGGCATGGGTTTTTGTGAACGTCCTTTCACTCATCATCACTTCATAGTTTCATAATCACCTGCTCATTCGTACCCCCGTATAACCTAGCTGTTGGTGGGGTCGTTGAGCAAACAATAATCAATCAGAGAGATGTATATATAAACCACGATGTAGTGATACCAACTGATTTTATGATAGTTTAAAGAACCACCCTGTGTATCGACTCCATGATAATAACATGGGAGACATTTTGTGGTTTCTTACGGTCAGCTTTGTCTGTACTTTTTTTTTTTGGAAGCACTGCACAGGCTGCAGGGTTTGACTGATCGACATGAAACTTTTTCTGTATACAGCAAACTTCTGTATAACACAAAAATGATACACATTATTAAAAATGCTTATGCAATTAGGACCAGCCGTTTCGAAGAAAATAATATAATAAATGTTCATTTTGTATGGTCAAGGTGTATAGAGTTTTCGATTATACTTTATATAGATAGGCTATCTCGCTCATCTTACAATACATATTCTGTGTTTGCCTAGTTTGGTATAATTATGAAAATGTACATTTTTAATCTATATAACGGTATTGTCCTTTTATCTGCGGCAAAGAAGTGTGGTCACAGACAGCGTAGACCTGGTGTCAAAGTTCATTGCTTTTAATTTAAAATAGGCCTAATGATAATATGGGCTGGTAAGATCGCCATTGTGGTGCCCCGTCCAAACGGTCCTACTTTCATCCTTAGCCTTAATACGGGAACAATGAAAGTTTCAATGTTATTGAAAAAAAATGTCCCGTTATCATTTTGGTCCCCACGTAAGCTTTGCTCGGAAGCTATTCCAGTCCTGATATTGTTGTCGCTGGCTCAGGTTCGCCCCACGAGTGCCAGGTTGAGTGCCACACGGGCCCGTGCCCCGACTGCCCCTCGTCCACGCTCGTCCGCTGCCGCTGCGGAAACATGGACAAGGAGATCCCGTGCATCGAGCTCACCACCAAGGCTGACGACGCAAGATGCACCAAGAAGTGTTCAAAGGTACGCTCAAACACCGAGCATGATTCCACTTCCGCAGTTCGATTACAGTGAAACCTCTATGCATCGTTCCCGGATCCATCGTTTTCCTGCTTGTATCATTCATTTTTTCTCACCCCATTCCCATATTATAACCAATGTTAAATTTTCCTGAATGGATGTTTTTTCTGCATCGATGGTTTTATTTTCCTGGTCCCTTGAAAAACGATGGATAGAGGTTTCACTGTACATTAATTTATTATCATCCAGCAATTTATTAATTGATAGGCCTACCGTATGCATATTTAAATGTATTCAAATATTCATAATTTTTCATATTTTCAGGAAGTTTATAGGCCTAGGCTACCCGGTACTTTATATTAATTTTTTGTTTTGAATGGGTAATTTCTCAATTGGAATATAGTGAAATCTCATCTGTCGTTTTTTAAGGGACTGGGAAATGAGACCGATCCCTCCAGGAATATTTAACATTGTGTATCTCTCATAGAAGTAGGTTGGACAAAATGATGATAAAAGCGGGATAAGGATGATTTCAGCGACGTACATAGCGGCTTCACTGTGTATCTGCCACTCAAAAGAGGTTTAATCTATTCAAAAAATGTTGATCCAAGACAATTAATTTCAGAAAAAACAACTTCAAAATGGATTTCTTTTCAAACCCTTTGGTGAACTCACTCTATCATCCATTTAAAACAGCAGTCATTATTAGGCAGTATGCGATACAGATATCACGTTACAGTAAACCCTCGTTAATCCAAACTCGGTTAATCCGAAATTTGACATATTTCGAACTTGCCAGCGGTCCCCGGCCGAAAGTATAGGCATTTCAATGTTAATTAATTTAATATGGTTAATCCGAATTTCGGTTAAACCGTAATTCGAACTAATATTTCGTCCCTTCAATTGCTTCAACACTGATTTCGGATTGGATAATTCGAAATAATCCGAGTGAATTCCGTGAGTTTTTCATGGTTTCCCTCTGTAGTCCAGGCTAATGCTGTGACGGTTCCTACAATAAGTCGGCCATGACCGCATCCTTCCCACTATCCTTCCCATTACCCAAGAACCTTCATCTCATCATCCCATCATCTCATTAATCATCCATCCGACGCCATTAGATCTCAGTTATCATAACAGTGCGTCGTTTAAACCCAATATAAAAATAAAATAAAAAACATCCATTTAAAACAGCAGTCATTATTAGGCAGTATGCGAAACAGATATCACGTTAATCAAGTCGAGGGGAAGCCTCCGTCGACAGCTGGTAAACGAAATTACTTGATTGTTGTCGCGTTGTTTTGTCTGTAGAAACGTTTTTGCGGTAAACACAAGTGCAACCAGATGTGTTGTATCGACCTTGACCACGTATGTCCGCTGGTCTGCAACCACCAGCTGCCTTGCGGCCGTCACAGGTGCGAGCTGCTGTGCCATAGAGGTAACTGCAAGCCGTGCCACAGAGTGGGTGAGTACCAGGAGACGACGGCGGTACACGGATACAGTGAGCGAGAATTACCGGCACATGCAGCGCAGTGGTTAAAGCGCTCGCTTCGTGTGATCCGGTAGGCGAGGAGAATTTCTATTCCTGCCGACGACGATGGTTCCTACAATAAGTCGGCTATGACCGCTTCCTTCCCACTGTGCTTCCCACTACTCGAGAACCTTCATCTCATTATCCCATCATCATCCATCCGACGCCATTGGATCTGCGTTATCATAACAGTGCATCGTTAAACCCTATATAAAAACAAATAAAAAAAGGAAGCGAGAATTTTTCTGCTAGTTGGTTTTTTAATGGGGACTAAAAACATGAGTTGAAAATCACATTATTTGTGTGGATATTTTGTTTCTGTGGTCACACTGAAAAAAGTTGAGTCAACATTTGATAGTTATTTTGCTAAAAATATAAGTAATAGCGTCAGAAGTCGAACCGTGCACCCTCAAAACATGCGGCGAAGATGCTACCACCGAGCCACAACGACGTATGTTTGCAAAGCACCAAGTTTCATCATATCATAGCAACTGAGTCATGACGTCACAAATCGTAGCGTTCCCATTGGTCACTTTCAGTCCCCTCTCAAAAACCGACTTGCAGAAAAATTCACGTAGGCCTATACAGTAAACCCTCGTCAATCCAAACTCGAATGATGCCAAATTTGACGTATTTCGAACTAGAACTCGGTCCCTAGCTGAAGGTATAGAAATTTCAATCTTAATTAATATGGTTAATCAGAATTCCAGCTAAATCATAATTCAAACTAATATGCTACACTTTTTTCGGATTGGGTAGGCCTAATTCAAAATAGTTCAAGGGAATTCCTTGAACTGAAATGATACAATTTTTTGATTTTTTTTCAATAAATTGAAATTTTGTCTGGATTATTTACATAAATAGGCCTAATGCACATGTTTTGAAAATTCTAAGAAATTCGGTCTAGCCATTTGGATGAAAAGAACGTCTTTTTTCACACGTTACGTGTTCCTAGTATAGAGCCTGAGACGTATACTAATATTGTTTTTGGTGCTGTCAGGTTGGGAGGAGTTGTTCTGCGAGTGCGGCAAGACCGTGACCCTGCCGCCGATCCCGTGTGGCACGCGCCCGCCCGAGTGCTCGGAACCGTGTTCACGGGCGCACATCTGCGACCACCCGCCTCAACACAACTGTCACAGCCGCCCGCAGTGTCCTCCGTGCACCGTCTTCACGTCCAAGGAGTGCTACGGGAAACATCTGGTAAGCTACACGAGCGTCCGTAATGTGTCAACAGATTTCCACAAACCGGTATTAGGCCTAAGACTTGAACCGGTATTGAGACAAAAGTAAACAATCGATTTGATGTACTGAATTTCGAACAACTGATAAAATTGATGATAATTTACTAAATTAATGATATTCAAGTCGGTTCAATAGAAATAGGCAAAACAGAATTTTGAATAAATGCACATAAAGAACTTGAAAAATGATTGACTATAATTTTTTTGGGGGAATTCCTGTAATATTTGTGACTAAAAACAGTAAAAAGACATAGGCCCTAATCGCGGAATATCGTAATTAAAGCGCCATTGTCGCAAAAAAAAACGAAAATAACTATGTTTTTTGAACTGTGGAAGACCTGAAACTTGAACATATTGAAGAAAAAAACACGTTAAAACAATTTGCGTTTATCGTTAACACCCCAAATGCTTACATTTGAACCCAATATAAATAAATCAAACTGAACGTAATACGCGTTTTTCTCTCTAATGCTGTTCGTTTTTCAGTTGCGTAAGAACGTCCCGTGCTACCTGACGGACATATCGTGCGGTCTGGCATGCGACAAGTCGCTGCCGTGCGGCCGCCACAAGTGCATCCTGCTGTGCCACATGGGCCCGTGTCTGAAGCCGGGCGGGCGCTGCGTCCAGCCGTGCACCACGCCACGCCCCCTGTGCGGGCACGTCTGCAGCGCTCCGTGCCACGACAATAACTGTCCCGACACACCCTGCAAGGAGATGGTGAGTCAATTGATAGCTTACAGGGCATCTGCTGTAAGAATTCGATGACCAGCATCTCCCGTTAAGGCCCATTCACAATGCAACGCTAACATTAACATTAACATGAACACTAACATTAACATGAACATGAAAAAACTGTCTGTTCATAATAGGAAAGGACATCAACGTAAACAATAACCAAAAGCCAATCAGAAGTCTAGATTTTTCGCGCCGATTCCACTGCCCTCCACCGTCCTCACTGTGCGTTTCTACTGTGTATTTCGTTTGACAGATCACTCCAGAAAATGGATTCAGATGTTTTGGCTTTACAATATTGTGTACTTGGAGTTTTGATGGGCTATAATTATATTTTAAAGTGCCGCCCTAGACCTAGAAGATGGTGGGTTCGGCCTATCAATGAAATCGCGAGGCACAGAGTGATTATTACAATTTACTGCAAGAAATGAGGTTAGGGGACCAAAACAAGATGGAGGCACAAATGTTTTTACTCGGAAATTGAAGGATTGTGATTAGCTGATTCTTGCGTTTCGACACTAACATGAACATGAAAGTTGGAGCTTGCAAGGTTTCATGTTCACGTTAATGTTACGTGTTGGTTGTGAACGGACCAACGCCATCCCATAAGGCAAACATTTTTTGCGTTAATGTTAGTGTTACGCGTTAATGTTAGCGTTGCATTCCATTGTGAATGGCCCGTTAAGCTTCGGTTCTACATCTGATATACAGTGAAACAGATCCATTGTTTTTCAAGCGACCATGAAAATAAAACCATCCATGCAGGTACACGATCCATCCAGGAAAATTTAACATTTTAACAATTTAACGTCGGATTAACGAGACCTGACGTGATGTTTTGTTTCCCGCGTCGGATTAACGAGACCTGACGTGACGTTTTGTTTCCCGCGTCGGATTAACAAGACCTGACGTGACGTTTTGTTTCCCGCGTCGGATGAACGAGACCTGACGTGACGTTTTGTTTCCCGCGTCGGATGAACGAGACCTGACGTGATGTTTTGTCCCGTGTCGATCAGGTGAAGGTGACGTGCGACTGCGGCAACAGGTCTGTGAGCCGAGCGTGCTCTGACAACGCCAAGGAATACCAGCGCATCGCCACCAGCCTCCTAGCGTCCAAGATGGCCGACATGCAGCTCGGGCACACGGTGGACATCGCGGACCTGGCCAGCTCGTCCACGTCAAGGAAGATGAGCCTCAAAACGTGAGTTGCGGACATTCGGATAGGAACATTGGAAATGATATCGAATATCGATGGAGATGTATCCAAATTTTCAAACAATATCAATTCAATCAATTTTTTTTATATTTTGTAAAATACATTTACTCAGGAAGTGAAATAACATGATTTATATAGTAAACCCTCGTTAATCCTGAATAGAAGGGACCCAGAAATAATTATTTCGATTTATAAAAATTCGGATTCATCAAAAAGTCATTTTTCTCGCTTAGAATATAGTCAATTTCATATTGCGCGCTAGAGGAAGCTATGTCACTGGTTGAGACTGCGTAATAGATCCGTTGCTAAGGGTTTCGCTGATCGTGTGTACTCGGCTATCTCCGTGACACGTGATCCTCATTTGGCCGGTTTCTATTGGAGCTCGGTAGTCCCGAGTCGGACGAACGAGTTTTCCAAGCTCGAACTTCGTCAAGGTCGACTGCATTCGTCGCATTCGGTACACAACAGCTGAGTGTGTTTCCACTTATTCTTACGCATCAAATAAAAAAGATGGAAATCAGGAAAGCAATGATAACTTCAAGGAATTTACTCGAATAATTTTGAATTATCCAATCCAAAATCAGTTTTAAAGCAATTGAAGGGACGAAATATTAGTTTGAATTACAGTTTAGCTGGAATTCGGATTAACCATATTAATTAACATTGAAATGCCCATGCCTTCAGCTAGGGACCGATTTCAAGTTCGAAATACGTCAAACTTTGGATTAACGAGGGTTTATTGTAGTTTCTAGTTGGCAGTTGGTTAACGTGCGTTGATTGTACAGGTTGGATTGCAACGAGGAGTGCAGAGTGCTTGAACGTAACCGACGCCTGGCCATCGGACTGCAGATCGTGAACCCTGACCTCTCGGCCAAGTTGACCCCGCGGTATTCCGAGTTCATGCGCGGCTGGGCCAAGAAGGATCCGCCGTTCTGTAAAATGATACACACCAAACTGACCGAGCTGGTGCAGCTAGCCAAACAGGTAACGTGTACTTCTGGTTCTAGTAACGTATCAAGTTAGTTGGCGTAATCATTAGGGGTGTTCGGGTACCCGGAATGTCGGGTCGGGTTTTTTTTCCCAACCCGAGACCGACCCGATCTGACACTCATGTAACACTGAAATCGGGTTTTTCGTATATCGCGCGGTTTTGGCGCGTAAATGTGGTAAAACATGTGCAAACGTGTCTGTTATTGTCATTCGTGAAACAACTAAACCAAGAAAAAATGGCTCTTTTCTTTTTTCAATTATTTTCAGTAAGACCTGATAAGACCCTGTGAATTTTTTCTTTGCTGATACGTCCCTCGATATAACGACCATCGCGATACTACAACGCTTTTTTTGGTTAGAAGTTTTTGGTTGCCATAGGAGAAAAACCAAGTATGCTACGACAAAATCTTGAAAATCTTCAACTTCGATCATAATAAATGATGATTACAGCCGAAAATAACATCATGTTCGTATCAGTCGTATCAAACATATATATTATTAATAAAAACCGGTACCGGCACATGCAGCGTAGTGGTTAGCACGCTCGCTTTATGTGATCCGGCAGGCGAGGGGAATTCCGAACCCAGTTCGATCCCCCCCCCCCGCCGACCGTCTTTACAGAGGTTTTTCATGGTTTCCCTCTGTAGTCCAGGCTAATGCTGTGACGGTTCCTACAATAAGTCGGCCATGACCGTTTCCTTCCCACTGTCCTTAAGAACCTTCATCTCATCATCCCATCATCTCATTAACCATCCATCCGACGCCATTAGATCTCAGTTATCATAACAGTGCGTCGTTAAAACCCATTATAAAAAAATAATAAAAAATAATAAAAACCGACTCCAACCGTGTTTGTTTGTCTCTCAGTCCAAGCAGAAGAGCCGCAGCTACTCGTTCGAGCCGATGAACCGCGACAAGCGCCACTTCGTGCACGAGTGCTGCGAGCACTTCGGCTGCCAGTCGGAAGCGTACGACCCAGAGCCGAAACGCAACGTCGTGGCGACGGCCGTGCGCGACAAGGCGTGGCTGCCGAGCATGAGCCTGATGGAGGTAATTCAGCGCGAGAACGGCGTGCGCAAGATACCCAAGCCCGTCCTCAACTTCACTAGCTCGACGGCGACCGTCGTCACGGGAACCGCTCCTAGCACGACGTGGCGGTGAGCGACGCATTCATTTGTTCATTCAGTAGAACCAAATGTTAGACAAAGTAAAACCAGTTATAGAACATATCAAGAGTACATCTACAGTGAAACCTCTATCCATCGTTTTTCAAGGGACCAGGAAAATAAAACCATCCATGCAGGAAAACGATCCAACCAGGAAAATTTAACATTGGTTATATAGGAATGGGGTGAGAAAAAATGAATGATACAAGCAGGAAAATGATGGATCCGGGAACGATGCATAAAGGTTTCATTGTATAGTAATTTTGATAAAATGGTTACAAAGTGTTCCGTGGAAATTCATAGGGCCTATTGTAAAGACTCGTTGACGGTGTAAGGGCATAGCTGAAGGAGGATACGTCTAAGAAATAGCTTGAGATTATTGTTGGTCATGGTTTTCAGATTTATTCATTCATACTCCCATTTGATTAATACAAGTCACCAATATGGGATTCATTATAAACTAGGCTAAAGCTACGCTCAAATTGAAATTAAAGTTTCTTTCTTAGTTTGAGTTTCTTTCTCCCTTCGAAGTTTGGAGATTGGCTAAATACGGCTAAGCGTTCCGAGTTGGACCCGGTACATTCACAGTGAAACCTCTATGTATCGTACCCGCGTCCATCGTTTTCCCGCTCCTTTCATTCATTTTACCCACCCTACTCCCAGATGAGCGACGTTGAATTTTCCTGGATGGATCATTGTTAACTGCATGAATGGTTTTATTTTTGTGGTCACTTGAAAAATTATGGATATTGGATAGAGGTTTCCAGTGAAACCTCTATCCTTCGTTCCCCGATCCATCGTTATCCCACTTTTTATCATTTATATTTTTCCACCCTACTCCTAACCAATGTTGTATTTTCTTGAATGGATTAGTTTATTTTTCCTAGTCTTTGAAGCAGTCTTCTCTCACCAATATAAATGATTGATTATACATGCAGACCATTTTCAATGAATAGCAATAGTTCCACATAATATACAGTGAAACCTCTATCCATCGTTTTTCAAGGGACCAGGAAAATTAAACCATCCATGCAGGAAAACGATCCATCCAGGAAAATTAAACATTGATGATATGTGAGTGGGGTGGGACAAAATGAATGATACAAGCAGGTAAACGATGGATCCGGGAACGATGCATAGAGGAGGTTTCACTGTACTGTGTTTTCCTCATATAATTGATTTTAAATTGATTCATTTGTTCACCTTCCAGAAGCATTCCCGCTCCCGTCGTGACCCCCAGCGTTGCCGTGCCAACGTCAACGCCAGCTTCCAGAGCGTCGGAACCGATCGACTACTTTGACTTCACGTCTTGAACGTCGTAAACTTTTCACCCCGGTATACCTGTGGTCTACATTCACTTCATTCGTACGCACGCGTACTTGTGTAGTCAAATGACTTGGTGTGTACAGGAAAATAGCCTGAGGCTTGAAATATGAATTGGGTGAAAGGGAAAGAGAGAACAGCAGCTTATCAAGGTTCACAAGTAGATAGGCCTACTCATGGTGGTGGACAGCCGTTGATAGAACACAGAGATGAAAAACACGAGGTTTTAGACGTTTCGGCCGTTGCCTTGGTCACAGTAGAGTAGGTAATCAACCACCATGAGTAGGCCTATCTACTTGTGAACCTCGGTAAGCTGCTGTTCTCTCTTTTCCTCTTACACAATTCATACACGTCTTTGTATAGTCGTTATACAGGCCTGTTGGGTTTACCAATGTATAGGCCTAGATCCGCTGAAACAATGTTTACATCAGGGCTGTGCCAGTCTTGAGATTGGGTCAAGATCAAAACTCGAACTCGATCGAAAATATTTTTCCACAAATCGAAATTTCGAAGTCTTGAAATACTTTCGGGTCTCGAACTATTTCGAGCGAGCGAGAGTGGAAAGATGAACTTGTTATGTTTTTATTATTCTACAGATTGGTACTATAAATATTAAATACAGTGCCTGAAACTTATGAAAAAAATTTGTTTCTCTTCTTTTCTAATTAATTTTGAATCGAATTTGATTCGCTCGCTTGGAAATAAGTCGAACTCGCTTGAATTCAAAACGCTCTGCTCGCACAGCCCTAGTTTATATAATATGTTTTTTTCGTTTTTGTTAACTTGTCAACATGTTTTTTTATATGAATTTTACTGTTGGCAGTTATTGGCTGTTGTTTACTATGCAATTACAATTGAGTATCTGAAGTCATAGTAACTCGATGAATGCTCTTTTCAATTGAATCAACATGGACTAAGTTTATTACGTAGCTGAGAGACAGTTTAACCAAACTGGTCCAGCTGAAACGGTTCAAATGTTGTCAATTTTCAGCAAAAGCGATCAAGTAATGGTTGAGAAGCGATTTGGCACTGTCAAATCGCTTCTCAAATATGTGTCCCCACAATTCTAAGCAAAAAACAAGATGTTGTGAAAACCGGTAAACAGATATAGCCGGCATTGATAGATTTTCACATTGTTTCAACCGAAACTATTCAGGGTATTGTGATGAACGGGAACGGTTTAGCTGTTTTCTAGCTCTGCGGTAAACGTAGTCACGGAGATAGTAAGTCATCCCAGCCTAATGTAGGCTTACGGTATATCAGTTGAAATATCTATCTTCCAGATCATAGAAGTACCAAGTTATGTCTTGCCATGTTTTTTATATCAGATTGTTTCCAATACGAGGTTGTGAAGTAAAATTGATTTCTCATGCACCGTATCTAGAGGCATGGGAATTTAGCATTAGCAGTAAACGTGGTAAATTTAAATATTCCAAAACGCTATTTCCTAGCGGCTTTCTTTGCGTTTTGTGGTATTTCGATTTGTGACTAATTCTGCTGAAAGTGTCATTTCTGCACATTCAGCTAAACGTGTAGTATTTATTCCAACTGTTGTTGATCGAGAGCTTGCTTGCATCGGAATACCAACCATTGTCCTTCCTGCTCTCGGACTGAGATAAATTGTAAATCTTGAAACATTTCAATTTTTACACAATAGGGCCTACTAAATGATCAAGTTTCAAAATAATCAATGCTACAAAATATAAAATGCTAAAATAAAGTAAAAGTTAATGCTATATTCCTACAACTCTTTACAGTACTGTATCTTATAAATACCGGTAATCTAAATTAGAAATTATGCTAAACCACGCTACTATCACATTTACGGAATTGAAGTTAATATTCAGGATCAGTCTCAGTTTTTGTGAGTTATTGTGCCCATGTGCGTGGTATATTTGGGTGGAAGTGTGGTTACGTGTAGAGTACTCAATAAAATCAGTTGTGTCCTTTGGTGGCCTTACTGTAGCAATATCATCGTACGATGTATAATGTGTTCTTTAGGCCTACGAGAAGACTAATAAAACCAAGATTACAAAAATCACAATAAAATACAGACATTTGATTTAATTGATGTTTTATCATTATTCATTATACCTACCTACTGTCATCCATTCAGTTAAATTCCTTTATACCTTTCTAGTTTCAAATTCAGTGAAAAAATAAACGTAGGCCTATATGTCGATTGAATTGTTACAGAGTAGGAGAAACTCTTATCTCTTATATTGCCCATCACAAATTGAATCCTTTAAATTAAGTCACCGGAACATGCAGCGCAGTGGTTAACGCACTCGCTTCATGTGATCCTGGAGGCGAGGAGAATTTCGGACCCTGTTCGATCCCCACCGCCAACTATCTTTGCAGGGGTTTTTCGTAGTTTCCCTCTGTAGTCTAGGTTAATGCCAGGATGGTTCCCACAATATACACCACGACCGCTTCCTTCCCACCATTCTCCCCATTACCCAAGAAACCATCATAGGCAATAGACCTTAACTATCATTGCAGTGCGTCGTTAAACCCAATATAAAAAAAATCAAGTCCCACTATCAAATAATGCTTGTAGAATCACAGATTTGTATTATGGGAATAATAAACTAGACATGGTTTTACACAATATAGTTTAATATAAGTAACCAAGTATTTTACAAACATACACGAACAATACTCTGTATTTTAAAGTTACATAGTGTTTAACGTATTAAGCTCAAATACGAAATATATTCTTGATTTCAACGTTTAACAAGAGAACAATTAGGCCTGTTTTTGATTCCTGTTCAACCATTGATATTTTTCATAAACTACGGGTGACCTTTTGCCAACAATAACTGTTACCACTGTTCAGATGCATACACATTACTGCCAAATATACAACTTGAAACATGCATTATGCATACAGGTTTACAGTGCAATATGCAAATGTGACATCATCTTTCAACTGCTACAGTAGGTAGAGGTACCAACCGAGCCACCAAAACCAGAAACTTGATATTTTATATACAGTGAAATCTCTATTCATCATTCCTGGATCCATCAATTTCCTGCTTGTATCATTCATTTTTTCTCATCCTACTTCCATAATTATAATCAGTGTTAAATTTTCCTGGATGGATCATATTTCCAGGTCCAGAGAAATGATATTTAGTTTTATTTACACAATGAATCCATACAATATCCATGCATGAAAATGTAACATTGCCACGACACTTGTGACCAGTGAGAAAAATAAACGATAGAAACTGGGAAATGATGGATCTAGAAACAATTTAGGTTCAGTGTAGTCTCTAACGTGAACAGTACTACTGGTACTTCGTTCGACTAGTTTTAAATAAAATTATAATACTCCTTCAATTTGCTACTTAGATAACCAATAAATATGTTGGAAGGCATTACATACGCTGCATTTCATATTTTTTACTGAAGGCGGTTGAAACTATGCGTTAATATCATTCGAGCTTAACAACCTAGTTTTCAATTCAAATACGTTAACAACTTTGGTTTGGGATAATGATAATGATTTGTTTAGCTGTCACGATTTATTTTACGTTAGGTTTAATCACTAGTCATAAGAAGAGGAGAAACTCTTCTAGGAAAACAAAAGGAAGTTGATACTCTGACCGCAAGAATCATCGGTAATCAAAGTTTGGCCACATTTTTTAATTATTTTATACACAAACACATTGGTCAGTACAGGCAACCAGGCAGAAACATGAACAAACACTGTTATTGTAAATTACAATACAATTACAACCTTCTTTTGGGCAATGTAATAAACTTATTTCATCAAACAATATTTTAAATGGGTTTGTTTTTACAATTTAGACATTTTCGATCCTTCCGATATCTAATTGGAATATCACGGTAGGCCTACATACTGAAACAATGATCGATCTCAATAGACCCTTATCAAAAAGAATGAGACATCTAGCGGCGACGTTTGAAATAGAGCGGGATGTTAGTATGCGCGGTTTGGCCCAATAGCGCAAATCTAAAAATGTGTTTGCCTGAAATAAGTATATTCCCAATATATAAATATTTATATAGACATCAAAGAACATTGAATTTTTAAAACTCTTTTTAAAAGCATAACATGCTTTCAAATTGGTAGACATTCTGTAATCGATCCACAGCAAACGGATATGAACAAACACAATTTAAGAAGACTAACGTTAATAAACCAACCACTTACGTCGTAATCAGTGCTTTTTACAATTATCATAAAGTTACTTCATTTAAACAGAAAATAAACCAAAATCTTCATGTTTGGCCGACTTTAAATTACGCCTAAGAATTGGAAAGTCAGTACTCAAACACCCCTCGCAAGCTGTTACCACAGAATATCTACCAATTTGCAAGTAAAGTCAACATCGTAATTTAGAACACCAAAGTGTATGTACGAACTGGAATGTTTTCGGGCAAGATAACTGAACGACAATTTAAATGGGGGGGGATCGGGGTTAACGTTACGACTTGCTGGAGTAGTATACGTAGTCACGTCTATGATAAATACTTCACCAATTCTTCAAGCATGCATACATCAAGTCTTCAAGTTCTTTATAAGCAAGCAGAAACTCAAATTATAAATGAAACGAAGGCATATGGTATGCGCTTGGATGATTTGCTATTACATGTGATGGCTGATGGAATTCTACAGCTACATAATACACAGCTTTCCAATTATTATAATATTGAGATAATATAATCTAATACCAACCTTGAGAACTTGTATCTAATGTGGTTATAACAACACTTATATGGTATCCATATCACAACAGGTATACATATGATTATGCCAACACGCATACTGTGCAATATATCACTATATTTATTGGTACATGTCAGCATTACCTGTTTGCACCAAGAACACTACTCCAGCAATAAGTAGCTTACATAATTATATGCTTATTATTCCTATTTTTTAATATCATACTTACGTTAGGCTACTTAGACAATCGAACTAGAAATTTCGTTACTGTAGGCCTAGTAGCCTAGGTAAGCTCGGGCCTCAAGTTTATACGTATAAAGTAATGTAAAGTATATAAAAATAAAAGTTTTGTAAGGATTCAACGTCAAAGCGTATTTTTAATATCCTTCATCACCTACGTACAGAAAGTAAGCTTTTTTATAGCATGTACGTCGTAAATATAATTTTCCACGCCATTATTCGATATCCCGTTTTTGAATATGTAACCACATCATTTTGTCTGCATTAACAAACGCAGTTGTGGAAGGAAAAATTCAAGTTTGATTCATTCATAGCTTTAATTGATCTTCCACATATAATTGTATAAAGTATAATAGTGTATAAACTTACGAGCGATATCTAAAAATAAGAATAATAAGCTTTCGATATAACATATTAATTACGTGTTAGTGTAATTTTGTTTTTAACCGAAACTACAGCAAGAGTTTGTCTTCCGAGCAGTCTTGTAGAAAGCCTTGGACTGTAAGCTCAAACCTTCGGACTTGGAAACCAGGTCGTCCAACTTCTCGCCTCGTTGTAACACCGCCTCAATCGTGTTGTGCTGCAAGACAACAGACAAACATTATACACTAGCAATAACGTCATTTAAATAGAATTCCAATTCTTGTTTGACATAGGCTAATGACCATAATTGTTTGACAAACTTATTGATGGACATATTCAACTCATTTTCCTTTTCATGAACTTTTACTAGAATACATTTTTACAAAATTAAAATTACAAAAATTTGATTTTTGATCAATCTTTGTGTACTGTAAGCCTATTTAATTTAGAAGAGTTTCAACGTTTTTATTCTTTCAAAGTTGCTTACGGTAATTAATCTCTGAAGTATATTTTCTTTGGGTGTGGGGAGGGGGTAAGATTACCCTTGTGTGCCCCGTTCAATACTGGTACACGTTTAGTTAGTTCAAGTTTACTAGTGTTTACTCGTAAAGACAGAAAACCCGGGAGATCTCGTCAAAATACAAACCAGAATAATTTTCGTTTCATCCAAGTCGTCTTGTATTTTCGTCATGGTGTCTGCCTCTCTTGGGTTTTGGTATTTGGCTAAGTATGCTGCAAGCTGTGGGAACGCAATTGATTCTTCCGACCCGGTAGGCCACGCAGCCGGAGGAACCTTTGCCGCGAAATCGTCTAGTACCTACAAAATGAAGATGTGTTTAATATACCGGTATCAAGAGAATATCAAATTTTAATTCATCCGAGAAGACAAAAAAAATCAACAGTTTCGGGATGATGATTTTTTTCCTCTCAAAGGAGCTAAAAAGAAGTAAGATTATTAATTGATGTGCTACGTTTTCATCAGACCGTAATTCAATTTTATAAGCTATATTTGCTAACACGATTTTTTTAATTCAAGTGTCTTGAAGGTAGTAGGGCCTATAGAGTATAGACCAAAGAATCTCATGATTTGTTGGCTCTAATTGTAATATTATGCTACTGCATGCATATTTCCAGTGCATATAAACATTGATTTTTTTATTTTTTTTTCATTTATATTGGGTTCAACGACGCACTATTATGATAGCGCAGATCTAATGGCGTCGGATGGATGATTAATGAGATGATGGGATGATGAGATGAGGGTTCTTGGATAATGGGAAGGATAGGCTAGTGGGAAGGAAGCGGTCATGGCCGACTTATTGTAGGAACCATCCCGCCATTAGCCTAGACTACGTAAAGGGAAACAATGAAAAAACCGGGCTGTAAAGATAGTCAGCGGCGGGGATCAAACTGGGTTCGTAATTCCCCTCGCCTCCCGGAACACATGATGCGAGCGCGTTGACCACTGCGCTGCATGTGCCGGTTTTGAAGGTTTTATAGTGCTCCTAGTTACAAGAGCGTTTAGCAAAGACTTGCACGTCACTCTTTCCGAGTTTTATTTATTATTTGACCAATATATACACAGTGTGGCCAAAACCCGAAGTTTGCTGGAAACAGGGGCACACTTGCCGTATACCATTGACGTTGTTTTAGCCTAGGCCATTGAATTTACAATACAATAAGGATAAATGTCTGGGATGCCTACGCGGCTAGGCCTAGGCCTAGCCCTAGGCCTACAGGCCCCAACTTGCTACAGCTTACCTTAGTCACTAGAGTGTGAGAAACTCGACTTGGGTATTCGTGGTCTGAAATAACTACTCCAGCTAAATTGTCACCTCTGACATATACGTGACACATGTAATCTGAAAGAACAATCAATTATATTAGGCCAAGTTTGTGGAATTAAGGTCTACTACATCAGCTGTTAAAATTGTTTACAATTGAAGGGACAAGTGCCTAGGCCTAGTGTAGTTCTAGGTCTATGCCTACCTTTCACTTCTAGTGAACAGTTTAGGAGCTTAAGCCTATTCCTGGGACAAAGCCTAGGCCTAGGCATTGAGTTTGTATCTAACAAAAATTTTGGCCTAGGCCTAGGCTGGGTATGCCCAGGCCCTAGGTCATGCACAACCCACAGGTTACTCTACTTAATTCATATTAGGCCTAGTAAGGAAAGGTAATTTCTCTAAGGCCTACCTCCTTCTTTGACGGACTGCCTTGCTGCGGTTTGTGTTCTCTCAACTATCGTTTTACTCACAAAAGCCATGAACTCTTGAACACTTCCTCGCTGAAAAAAGCTAAACGAATTTAATTCATATGACGTCTTCAGCCAAATAGCTCCAGTAGGGCCCTTGTACAAAATGTTCAATGCATAGAGCTTAACCATTATTAGGCCTAAGGTCTCACAAGCAAACGTAATTCCTAACACGAGATCACAGTTATTATTTATGTTTTAATAAACTTCGAAACACGCGTTTTAATTATTAATGACTAATTAACACTAAAGTTTCCGTTGACACATCATTTCACGACTTTTTAGTCTGGCCTCATTCCCACTCCTAGATCGAAGTCGAACTCGAAAAAGCCTATTATTCAGAACGCCAACATAACGCAAAATGACCATTTTCCGCTAGGAGACAGAGCCACGGTAAGAGGCAACGTTATTGATTGGAAGACCCGATCAAGTGTCTTTCTTATCCATTAATGATAACGCTCGGACGTGTCAACCCTTCTGTTTGATACTGAGTGATGCATCTTAGCGCGAAGTACGAAAACAATCTCCGACTCTCACTACGCTCACATGTTTTTTAAATATACTGTGGCCGGGTTATTAATGATTTATACGAAAACTTGAAATCAATTGGTTGGCTACAAACTACAATATGAGCTTCAATCATTACCGAAATAATATCTTGCGCGTTAGAAAAATACAGCACATTTTGTTGATGTTAAACCATAATGAATGGTAGCTCCGCAAATGTGTTAATTTCTGCACTTCATGTTGCGTCTAACTTGCTATAGAAAATAGTCTTCAGAAAATGGTCTTGACAAGAGCCATGATGATCATAATATCCTAGAAAATCCTTGGAATCTAATCCCATGTCCAAGAAAAATTACATATTTCAAGAAAATTGGATCACTAGTGGTGTATTTCATTTCACGTAATTTATTATACATTTCACATTCTTATGTTTATTCATACCACTATTGCAATGGATGCTACTTTTAAGCCTTAGATATATAATAATAACATTAAAAAATCATTAACTAAGAAAAATTCAAACAACAAAATAAATCATTAAAATTAATAATAGTTCTTGTAGGTTTTGTAGGTTTTACAGCACATAATGAAAAACAAGTAATCCATCACGACATATTAGGTTTATGAGAAAGAGGACTCATGAGGAAAGGTGTCCACTATAATGTAATAAAATAATATAATTTTAAAATTACAAGCAAAAATAACATACAAAAGCATAACAATATACTGAGTAGAACATCAATTTAATTTAATAAGCAATCACGCCTGGAATGTTTAGATTGCTTGGCGTTGGCTCTACTGTAGAAACGGCGTACCAGTTCTGTTTGCCAGTTGCCGCAGCAATACTGGCTATGATGGCACCCCTGGAGGCAAGTTGTGCAACTATGTTTGCTAGATGAGATCCCTCTGCCTTAGCGCAGAACAACTGGAGGAACGGTTGATCGGAGAAAAGAACGCCGGCGGGTTCAAAACTTGCGTTGTCCACAGAAAGGAGATACGGTAATCCGTCTCCACGAACTGTACCTGTTAGATCACGAAACAATTCCAAATTATGATACGACACGCAAGTGGGGATAAAGAACAACTGCCACCACGCAAACGTGTGCAACTGCAGTTAAGATACAAAAATACAAGTACAGAAGTGGTTCATTTTAAGAAGGTGAGTAATTTTTTTCTTGCAATCACAATATAAAATGAAAGCAGAAGAATTGATGTCCCACATCTATTACACGTATATCTATCTATGACGGTTTATTCAATAACAACAACTTATTGCCAGATTCCCCTGTTGAATGTTGAACAATGTCTACAAAAACTATCTAAAACAACGATATGGATACGCTTCAAACTCCATCTTCAGGCGTTATACCGGTAGCTATATACGGTATATTTTTATAAAGTGAAACCTCAATTGTTTTTCAAGTGACTGGGAAAAAATACGTGAAATAAATTTAAAATTGGTTATATTGACATGTGGAGGGAAATATAAACCAAAGAAGCAGGAAAACAATAGATGCGGGGACGATCTATCGAGGTTTCATTGTTTTCATATTTTGTACAAATAATTTGTACAATTTTTGTATTTTGTACAGCAAAATTGTTCAAAAATATGTCCTTGTTGAAATTTAAATAAGCCTAATTTATGGAGTGAAATCTTCATTACATATATTTCAGTTTAGACGAGTTAAATCCCTGTAAAATTCTGTAAATATAATAACTGTGTACAGCTCAGAAGAAAATGTGTCCGAGAGAATATTCAGTCTCGGTAATATACCTTGTACTTGATGTGTCCCAGATTTTGCTGATGTCACCGTCACCTTGACTGCCCTTGACCCTTGAATGTCCTTATGGGTCTGTGTCACTTCGATACCGGCCTCTTTGGCGAGCGACGGTGCGTTTATCAAGTTCAGACCGTTCTTCGTATGACCCGTTAACATTCCGACTAACACGGCCGTGCTTAGGAATCTCATCGACTCCAAACCTTCACCTGCAATCCCAAGAATATCTCATCAGATTTATTCACTTCGTTAATAAAGCACTCGGAACAAAATCTGAAAAACATTGGCTGCCAGCTAAAAATCCAAGTGAATAAATCACCAAGTTTTATTATACATATCTGAGATAGAGAAGAGAATCTGAGATAATATACATATCTCAGAAACATGTTGAAAAATTTCAACTGTTGTGGTATTGTACTTATATTGTTCTCAATTTCTCCCATTTCCTTTAAATTTATAAATAATAATGAACACTAACGGTCAATTGATACTCAATCTAGATTGTGACAAATATTACCGCGGTTAATTTTTCGTACAATAACTGCAAGACAAAATAATAAACACAACACAATATTATACCTGAAGTTTCGACCTGTATCTTGGTGCCGGGTACCTCTCCTTGAATCATCTTCGTTACGATCCTGCCTAGTTGATTACCGAGTCTGATCCACGGCTCATTATCCGGCACCATCGCCGCCGCCAACATCGGCGCGTTGACGACTCCATTGACGGCGTACTCTCCGTTACCTCCCAGGCCGACAAACTGTTCCGCTATCTCCACGGCAACGCGTTGTTGTGCTTCGTCTGTTGACGCCCCCAAGTGGGGGGTGGCCACAACGCGGGGGTGGCGGATTAGTTCGAGAGTCGTCGGGCATTTCGGAGGTTCTTCTATGAACACGTCGAGGGCTGCTCCACCGCAACGGCCATCCTATGAGAATAATGTTTGATACATCATAACTTATTATTGTTATTGATTGCTTAATGACCCTACCTACAGATGGGTTATTTGGGGATATGAATGAGATGATGACAGATGAATGAAAATTGAAAAATCCCATTTTTTCGAAATCAGAGCTCGAACCCACGCTTGTTCAACTTTGGTTTCTAATGCAAAGTGTTAGCTGACTGTGCCAGAAGGGTTCAACTGTATTTATTTATTTATATTGTATGCAATTTGATATTCATTTATAAGTATTGATAGAATGTAGATGTCCGATTGGTTCTTTGTTTTGGTTTATGTTGCTATTGTTCTATATTAATTATGGCCTACAGTAAAATTATCCATTTGTATGACAATGTGATAATGATCAATGATTCATACCTAATGTCTGTTTAATTGCAAAAATGATGAAGATCTTACCTTAAGAGCTGATAATAATGCTGCTTCATCGATAATACCGCCTCGCGCTACGTTTATTATTTTCACTCCGCGCTTGCATTTGCTTAAAACAGCGTCATTTATCAAGTCTGAAACAGAAAATAATACATTTATTCTTTTGTTTTGTGAGACGTTACATAAACGAACAATTCTTCATATTGATGAAAATGATTTTATTCCACAGTGCCATTGTTTTTCAAGTTAAGTCAATATTTTCTTGCTCTTGGTAAGCTGCTACTTTGTCATCTTCAAAATATAATCTCCGTAACATGTTGGTTCATCAAGATGCATTTAGAAACTGAGCAAAACAAAGAGAAGAATAAATACATCAGGGGTCTAGATAACTCCTGTCAGGATGGTCGTCCATGGTGGGAATCGAACCCCGGTCTCCTGAATGACGTTTCAGTGTGTTGGTATCTCTACTGCTCGTCTCTGTGTCACATTATATAACGATGATTCGTAACATCAGTAACGTTCTTGAATTATTGAAAGATTTGATTTTCATGCACCCGAGTAATGCCGACGTATAAAACAAATGACTTGTAATAATGCTCACTTCTTGTTTGTGGTATAAGTGGCGTGTGGACGGTGATGTAATCAGCTAACGGCCAGATTTCCTCCAGTTCCATCTTTTCTACGTCGAACTCCTTAGCAGCTGCCGCGGAAACCATCGGGTCAAAACCAATCACCTAGCAAACAAAAATAAAACAAAATTATATATTAATTACAAAGATTAACTTTCAATGCATACAATTTATTTTTATTCTGCTTCTCTATCTTTTTAATTTTGTGTATAATAGAAAAATTGAATGTACCAATAATCAATACTTTCACTAAAAAGAAAGGATTTCTAGAAACCAGGTTTATTACTGCTAGGCCTATATATTTTTTTATCAACATCGAAATCTTGATTGACAATCATTGTTTCTAAATTGAGACTATGGATGAGTTCGTGAGAAAGTTTTGAAGCGGCTCCTCTTTGTTGTTTTATAACCTATATAAAGGCTAGGTCTCTATTGTCATAAAGCGCTCATTTTAATTTTTACATATTATTATATTAATTGATAAATCAATTAAAATATACTTTTCTATATTAATGAAAAGCATTTCAATATAATTAGCATTGGGATGTAGTTCTACATCCCACTCATTATCTGTTTAAAACAAATAACTGATTACTCTTACCAATAACATTGTAATCTATAGGAATAACATATTATTGTAACTTGTATTTGCATACCCTTTGTTCTGTATAACTTTAGTCATCACATTGCACAAATGAACTCTCAAGTCACAAGACTCACCCTTGATTTATGGAATATTCCACTGTATCTTGTGTGAAAGATATGGAATTATAATAGAAAATAAGATCAGTCTGAGTCTAGATTCTCTCTTCGCAACTTCATCATGTCTGAAATAGATTTCGAACTGTGTCTTTCGAGACGTTCCATCAATATATCGATATAATATGTGTCTATTTGCGTGCTACTTGATCATTTTCTACTCTTTGCAACGAATTACTGTTTTTGAATAATAATAATAATAATAAACCAACTGGGATTAAGTGTGTTTCTTCTTCTGGTAAGCCATGAATCCCATTACTATTGTTCCTGCGACTATCTCATTTGTACCCTCGTTCAGCGTGATGGTTGAAACCCCGAGTTATTATATGGATTCCCAGCTTAATGCTTTGGGCGTTCCCATGTTTCCTTCGAATTCCGACCGCTCTTTATAATTATGTCTGTTAAGGACATTGGTGACAGCAACGCTATTATTGTGAACATTCTCGTTATTGAACTATCATAAAAATCTATCAATTTTATCAATTACAACGTCAACTCCATCACATTGGTGACATGCGGTGGCGATTTCAATAACAATTTCAACTCCATCACATTGGTGACATGCGGTGGCGATTTCAATAACAATTTCAACGCCATCACACTATAAATCATGATTAATAAATCTAACAATAGAGGTTTAATCTTATAGATCTTATTTATTTAATATTTATTGATGCCAATAATTCTTAAAGCTGACAATGGTCAGCGTTTTTGTGATGGAGAAACCTCATTGAACCTGGTCTGATTGGCTTGTCTACATTACACTACCACAAGAATGACTAATCTCAATTCTAGCAGTGTAAAACTACTAAGTAACTCAAAATTTAATTAGTATTAGAGCATAAAACTATATATATGACAATTACAATTATTTTGAATTCTATACAGTACGCCTACTTTTATTTATATTGGGTTTAACGACGCACTGTTATGATAACTGAGATCTAATGGCATCGGACGGATGATTAATGAGATGATTAATGAGATGATGAGATGAAGGTTCTTCGGTTATGAGAAGGATAGCCTACTATTAGCATAATATAATCATTTAATTTCTTTACGTATATTTTTATTCTTTGGTGAACGATTATTGATTAAATTAATAGGTTTTTTAGATACTATTTTCACACATTTACGTATCGGTTTACTAACCCTCATGCCATACGCTTGCATTCTCGACGCAACTTCCCGTCCGATTCTCCCGAGTCCCAGTATCGCCAACGTTTTGCCTGATATTTCTGTTCCCGTGTACAGTTTTCTGTCCCAACGTCCTTCTTTCAGTGATTGGCAAGCCTGCGCCACGTTACGAGCCAGGTTCGTGATCAGGCAACAGGTGAGCTCGCAAGCGCTGATCGAGTTACCACCAGGCGTGCTACGGCAAAACACGAAACATTCGTTAGACAAAACTTTTATTTATTTGAACGACGAATTGAAGACTGGATGTCATCTTTTATTTATTTTGTTTGTTTATTTATTTATTCTCTATAGGATCAATACAGTGTACCAATATAGGATTCATCATAGATACTTTCATAGATTCATAGATTCCGTACATTTCATAGATTCAGAGATACTTAAAACTTTACATATGTCAGATTAGGCATTATGTTAGGCATTTGTATTTCATATTTAGTTATTTTAATTTTCAATTCATTTGCTATTATTAATCTTTTGTTTACCGATCTAATTTCTGATTTCTGATTTATATTATTATGCAGGTAGTGAGGCACATGTTGTTACGAGGCCTCTGCTCTATCCTCACTATACCTGTATACAGTGTATTATTCCCACTGTATGAAAACATAATAAATAAATAATAAATAAATAAATCATGGCTAAAACTATGTTAGAATTAAAATTATAGTCAAATAATTATATTACAGTTGTGTATAGTAAATATAAAATACGTAGTAAAGTAAATAGTAAAATTATATACATTGAATAGTGAAGAAAGAAAGGATAAACATTACATTATTCTTCAAGTCAACATTATTCACATCTTGGCGTTGTCGTTCAGATTGTATAAAGTTGTGTTACTTACTTGAGCACGATGACACCCTTCATGGTTGCTGCGTCCAGGTCTATGTTGTCCACCCCTGTGCCGGCTCGACCGACCACCCTCAGGCCAGTCGCAGCTGCTAATACATCTTTGGTCACCTTGGTGTCGGATCTCACAATCAAACCGTCGTAGTTCTGAAATGAAAGTTGAAGTTATTTATTGAACCATGATGATAAGTTGGGAGCAATACGTGAGCGAAATATCAAGAAATTAAAGATTTAAAAGTAACAAAAAAAATTGGAATAATAAATATAAAAAAAAAAAAAATAGAAGTAAAAACTTCATGTTATAAACATGATCAGCATTTACAATTAGATTCACCAAGTTCCTTGATCCTTGCATAGTTTTGTAAAGGTGAATCATCAAAAAAAATTAAATGAGTTTCAAATACATTTTAAAAAATATTTCAACAATGAGTTTTCGAAAAAATTCAACACTTTGAAAAAAGGTTAAAAATTATAACGAACATCTTAGAATAATTCAACATATATTTTCAAATTACATAAAATGTTTTGTTCAATAAATCATCAATAAAACGAAAATATCAAAAGAAATAATTACTTATCCGAAATATTCCTCACGAAATAATGTCATATTTCAGTCACTGATTATTTTAGAAATAGGCCTACCTTGTTTCAGATTAGACCGACTCAAAGTAATAATTGTCGTAAAATATTATTTTCATCATCAAATTTTTTTTAAGAGATTATTGCTTCACATATTGAATCTTATTTTATACACATTTTCATATTACAGACAAAAAAAAAATTACATGTTTTGTAAACCTGTAATTTTTATTTACTTATTTTTTAATTCTATCTTTTCGGTTCGGTTAATTATTGACTTATGGACAAAGACAAATTTAAAAAAACTAGTGATACCATATTACGAGTAGGGTAATCGAAATCAACACATAAATTGATGATCAATAAATCAATATCAATAGGAAATTAATAAACATCAATGTTTTACAAATAGGAAGAGAATAATAACGGCTGGCCTACGTAACAAGTAGTTTCGCAACTTGTTCTAATCACTGTTGTATCGCGCACAACCTAAGTCATTACGTATTCATTTACACGACTTTGCATATGCATGCATTACCATAAGCAGATTGCGCATACCGTGTGTATCAAGTTACACTAATGCATGGGAATGAAAATAGGCATTAATGCACTGAAAATGTTCAAGATATGTGTTTGCAGTTTGTAATTCCTTTTTTTTTTAATAACATCGAAACTTGATACAAAATCATTCTTCTCCTAGGCTAAGGATGAAAGTAGGATGGTTTGGACGGGGCACCACAAGGGCGATCTTACCATCCCATTGTATTTCGATTTTATCAAAAAAAGGAATAAAAATTGGTCAGATAGATTCTAAGAACCTGACGAGTAACTTTTTGAAAATACCCATATAAATAACATGTGAAAATAACTTTGTAAATAATGAATTTGGAACAATGAATATCACTATTTAATTAAAACTAATAATTCAGGCATTATCATAAAACGGGTAAACGGTTACCAAGGTATATAGATTTCTATTTCATCTCATAATTATCGCGCTTCTTTGATAAAATTTAATTACATTTTGTGAGATAGTTAAATTATTATTATATTTAATTAATTTAATTAAAATAAACTCAGAGTTGTGAATTCCTAGTTTTCTGATGACAATACTAATAAATTATTACGATTCAGCGCGAGTGAACGACGACACCTGTTTTAGGCTTAGTCCAGTTTTAGCGATCGCATCAATAATCAACGTGACCTAAGCCCCAATAAAATACACTCGCAAATCTTAAAACTAGTTTCAACCGGTTTACTAAAGTGATCGAAGTAGTACAGACACACTTTCCATCGAGTTTAATCTAGTACTTAAACAAGCGTGAATTGAATAATTATCTTTCTCTATCGCGAAAAACTTTCATCAAACAAGAGTGACATGTCCGCGAATATGGCGCATGTTTAGCATGAAATATTCGCAGGGACGTTTGTTGATATTTTAATGCCCCGTGCGTGGGCTCGATTGTGCCCGCCAAAAACCAAAGCGAGGGGTTTACAACTCACAAATTTGGTGTACACCTGATTTCAAGATTTCAGGGATTTCAAGAGATTTCATACGGATTTCATAGAGATTTCAATGGTATTTCATCGGGATTTCAAGAGATTTCAATGGGATTTCATGGCAAGTGTACACCGGATTTCAGGAGTTGTTAACCCCTCGAACCAAGGGGATGGGAAGTCCACGTGTAGGGGAAGGTATAATAGGGTCTGGGTGCCTGGTCCCCTATTTATGCCCCGTGGGATATTTTTGAAAAATCGACATTTTTCAATACGATTTTATATGTTTTCGGAACTTCACGTAAAAATAAATGTAAACATTGATTTTCAAGCATAACGCTTTTCTGCGTTTTGGGAATTTCACGAAATCTAAAAAGCGATTTTTAAGCATGGGAAGGAGATCAATTTGGTCATAGATGGCTGATCCAAGTATATATAGACCCTACAATTTTTAACTAAAAAATTAAGAAATGGACATGTAAAAAGAAACTTTAATGGGTCTTTACTTTTCAAACAATTTAAACCATAGGCGCACACTAAATAGTGTGATGTTAAATTTTGTAATTTGGTAAAATCAAGAATATCACAAAAGGGCGCCAATAAATTCGATGCTCCGGGCAGCAACGCTTCGCCCTAAGTGCAAAGATTTTTTGACCAGTTATCCGCATGTTATATTATATTGGCAGCTTCCCAGACACTCTTTTTAAATTTCGCGTTCTTTTTCCTACTGATTATCATTCTAATTCACGAGCAAGTAGCAAAGTTCAAACAATCACATCATGTTCGATAATTAAACGGGTCAGTTGCGAGCACGCGTGGTTCTCAATCACATCGCGAATACAGGACTAGGCTAGTGCTTTGATGATTAGCAACTTGGACCGAAGACTTTGATACAAAACTGTAGTGCCTATACCTAAAAATAATTAAAATTCGATCAATGAATTGATATCGGCAGAAAATGAATCAATTAACTAATAATGATTAATAATTATAATGAAACAATAAAATATAATTGAAAACAAAAATTAAAACGATGCGTGTCGTAATTAACAACGTGGGAGTAATCTAACTGGCAGTTTCAAGTTGTCCTATAACAAATGCTATTTGTTTTCACAAACTCTCAGTTAAACGCTAACTGTGGACTTGGTGATACCGGGCTATTGTAATAACAATCTATAGATAATAATAAAAAAGTAGAAGACAGAAAGGATGCGGAAAAAAGAAAAATCTAAGAAATAGAATATGAAGGTCATAAAGATGATCTCACTGACATATACCTTATCACCCAAACAAAAATGTTTTAATGTATCCATTATATTCTTCATTCGTAGGCCATACTGTCTTCACTCAAAGTATAATATTCAACTTTGAGCTACATTTTAATTACATATTCCCTTTGGGGTGGTAAGATCACCCTTGTGGTACCCCGTCCGAACGATCCTACCTTGCCATACGTACTCATAACAATTAATCGGGAGACAATGACTTTGTTTCAAGTTTTTTCGATATCTATGATAAAATAAAAAAGTCAATGGCCTGCTACTTTTGCAATGGCATGTCTTTTGATCAGGAGTTTTTTTTATAGTTTCTACGATCTATCTCCTGACCACACCACGTGTTTGCACTGTGCTCGTGTAAGGGTTGCGCATGACAGAGGGAGGGGTGGGGGGGGGTGAAGGGGGATACTGTGACCCCATGCGCTAATTCATAATTATCTATCTTTAAAAAAATCAGTAGCGTATTTGGTAATGCAAGCCAATTAATATCATGAAACATTGTTAAAAACTGATTCTATTTCATAATTAATTACTGACACGTTTTGCAGAATGATAAAAGTCAAATAAATTTATTTTATCGATCTATTCACGTGCTTTTGTTCTAACAAGAAGGAATTCCTTCAACAATAATTGTAGAGTTAGTATATCTTATGTCTGATTTTCCTTCTAGTTCACTGTACTAGATGTATGATTAATTGATAAATTTGAATGCGTTATAAAGATATTACTGAATTTGGAAAACTTATTTTATGTTTTTAATATGGAATGTGATTAAAACAATTCGTATTATTAAATGAGCGATGTATTGTGTTGTCTTTAAATTTAAAGCGTAAAAAAATGCATACAAAACATATTTATAAGATTGGTTTTTGTTTTTATTTTTACTCTTGTATAATTTGTATGCAAATATAATACACACACATAGGCCTACGTAAATGTGCATATATATATATATATATATATATATATATATATACATTTTAAATCTAGTTTGATCAACTGCACCTTACTAATGTTTACCTACGTAGCAATGAAACACCGCACAAAAATGATAACACGGTTAATGACTCACCTTGATTTCCTGCAACAATTCTTCTTTCGGCAGTTTATATTTACAAGTAACATTGATTCCATGTTGTTCTAAAAGTGCCACACAAGTCGGATCAACAGCATCGCTTATCAACACCTTTCTCAATTTCACCGACATCTCAAACTGTTCTCTGTCTGTCAATAGACAAATAAAAACACTATTTTCTTCTAAGACGAACTAGTACCACTATCCAATAACTACTTTTATTTATATGACCTTTCTTATATAGATTTAACTTTTTAATCGGCACTATTTTTAAATAATAATAACAATTGTTTCTTCTTTGGCTTCCTGGTTCAAACTGATTGTATCTAGGCTTCGTTAGTTCTTTTATGTTGATGAATTTCCCCCCGCGTCAGCTGTCCCCTCCCCACGCCCCCCTCCCCTGACGTTCATCAATACCACGTTCTAATACAAGCTGACAGGTTTTGAGGTGTTGGTTGCATCATCATTACACATGCATCTCGTTTAGTTATGTCTATGTTGAGCTAGTTCAGACAGAGCAACGAAATCATAGTCATCATGTTTTCATATCATTTCCCTTTTATTTGCATTTTACAATATTATTAATTTATTTTTAATTTTAGTTTGTAGGCTTCTGTCAAGTAACAATTGCCTAACAATCGTTACCATGGCAACAAAGTGAGCTGGTGAACTACCAAACATTCTGATTGGTCAATTCCAACTGGTGGACATTGTTGTCTTCTCTCACAACAATGTCTATAGACGAAGTCTAGAAACTAGAGTCAAGTCGGTTGTGGGTTCGAGTTCCGTGTAAGTCATAGACACACCATTCATATATCATCCACTAATTCGTACCCCCATATAACCTGGTTGTTGGTGGGGTCTTTAATCGAACTGTTATCATCAGTCACTGCTGGGTATACATATCGGATAAGATGCTAGAACCGAGACGAGTGGTCGAGTGGCTAACACTGAACCGTCATTCTGGAGACCGGGGTTCGATTTCCACCATGGTCGTGGTTTTCCTCTGTCGCTCAAGTTCATACCGGGATGGTTACGCCACGACCGACTCACATATCATTCACCGACGCCAATAGATCTTGGGCATCAGTACAGTGCGTCGTTAACCCAATATAAATAAGAATATGCCAGAATCTAGAGATATCCATTGAATGATTTATATCGTTGATAAAATAGTAAAAAGTGTCAGTTGCCGACCTATAGAAACATTCGAGACTTTGCCCGATGTGGTAACAGAGTTGGCCCATGGCCTGCCCGAACATTAGAGTGAGAGATCCGAGTCGATCTCTCGACAGTGATAGATGATTCGAGTGTTAGCACTGAACATTAGAGTGAGAGATCCGAGTCGATCTCTCGACAGTGGGAGATGATTCGAGTGTTAGCACTGAACATTAGAGTCAGAGTGAGAGATCCGAGTCGATCTCTCGACAGTGGTAGATGATTCGAGTGTTAGCACTGAACATTAGAGTGAGAGATCCGAGTCGATCTCTCGACAGTAGGAGATGGTTCAAGTGTTAGCACTGAACATTAGAGTCAGAGTGAGAGATCCGAGTCGATCTCTCGACAGTGGTAGATGATTCGAGTGTTAGCACTGAACATTAGAGTGAGAGATCCGAGTCGATCTCTCGACAGTGGGAGATGATTCGAGTGTTAGCACTGAACATTAGAGTGAGAGATCCGAGTCGATCTCTCGACAGGGAGATCCGAGTCGATCTCTCGACAGGGATAGATGATTCGAGTGTTAGCACCGGAACTCTGAGTATATATAGTAAACTAAAAAGTAAAAAATCTTTTTTCATTATATATTTGCTCACTTATTTATTCTTTCGTGTATTGATCTAGTTATTAATTACGGTACCTAATTCATTTATTCATTTACTCACTTCTCCATTTAATCATTTATTCATTCATTCATTCATTCCATTCATTCATTCATTTCATTCATTCATTTATTTATTCATTTATTTATTCATTTCTCTCTTCCTTTCTTTCTTTCTACCCTCCTTCCTTCGTTTATTTCTTCATTGATTCATTGATTCATTTATTTATTATTCTTCTATTAATCAATTCATTTATACATTGCTCGTGATACAACGGAACCAAGGTCCCACAAGTGCCATGTAATAAAAAAGGGTTTATAAGAGAGCACAAGTTCGAGTCCCGCTGTCGCATGGGTTTTTGTAAACGTCCTTTCATGAATCATCATACCCATACACCATAGATAATATCTTTCATATAGATAGCTATCGTTCTTATATGCGTTTGACTATCACCAGGACCCCTATTCCCGAGATAAATGAGATGTGAGATGTGACATATTTCATCTCATATTTTATGTGAGATACTCGTTTTTTCACTCATTTTTATTTATCTCACATCTCATTTATCTCAGGAAACCATCTCATATAATAATGACATATTTCATCTCATATTTTATGTGAGATACTCGTTTTCTCACTCATTTTTATTTTTCTCACATCTCATTTATCTCAGGAATAGGGGTCCAGCATATCATATTCCAGTACCACCATAACCTAGCAGTTAGTGCACTGGGATAACACCTAAGATCTTCAACAGTGTTCAGTAACCAATGGTTACAAACCCTCTCAATCTTCCAGCCATGCTACTATAAAATCCCTTACACGCGCGAGCGAATAATAATTACTTGGTCTTCTTAGAATTCATGTCACAAATTTAGCAGTAGCGGTTCAACAACATGAAGAAAAAAAATCATCAAACTGGATTGTAATTGGACAAATAAAGACAGCAGACAAGTCCGTAATTGGTAGGCCTGAGACGTGAGCGATACAATGTCTTGTCCGTACGCGCTAGACGCGATGGAAAGACTTGAAGGATACAAATTATTCCACGTTGAAACCGAGGGGCTTACAACTCGCAAATCTGGTGTACACCTGATTTCAGAGATTTCAGGGGATTTCAAGAGATTTCATACGGATTTCAAGGGGATTTCATACGGATTTCAAGGGGATTTCAAGGGGATTTCAGGGATTTTAAGAGGATTTCAAAGATTTCAAGAGGATTTCAATTGGATTTCATAGCAAATGTACACCTGATTTCAGGAGTTGTTAACCCCTCGGTCAAAACCAAGTAGGCCTATAATGCCAACGAGAAAATTTAAGAGTCCATGGGAGTCAATTTAGCGGAATATATATTTTTTTTGCGATAACTTTTATTCTATTTTTTTATTTATTTATTTAAATCTTCTGCCAGTAGATTTACAATATTCTTTTTACAGGGTGTAAACAGTTACATATTAAAATATTTGGCACGTCAGGTACATAGAAATAATACATAGAGATATAAAACAAATACAAACATATCATATACACATTAAAATTGAACGGTATGAGATATCGAAATTCTTAAAAAAAGGAAACACAGATATTTTCAATGTCTTGAAGATGGTTTGAGGTATAACTATTCATCTCAAATCGCATAATTCTCAGGCGTATAGGTTAAAAATGAACATTTTTCAACAGAATATCGTTTACGACTGAGAATTATGCGACAAGAGACAAATAGTTATAACTTACACCATCTTGAAGGTATTGAAAATATCTGTGTTTACTTGTTTTGAGAATTTCGATATCTCATGCCGTTCAAACGTTATTACTAAAAAGTCAAAAACTGATATTCCGCAAAATCGACAAAATTCGATTCAAAATGTAGATTGGTGGTGCAATTTTTAGTAGGTACTATTCTGCATATAATGAATCCGTGAATGGTGATGGCTCGAACCACCCGTGCGCTAATGGAGTGGGTTGCGTGGGACGGTCGATCGGAACTTTCATTTCTCGTGGATACAAGTGAGGCGAAGAATTATCATCTTCTAAATTCTTAAACTAAAATCTACTATATATATTGGGTTTTAACGACGCACTATACTGATAACTACGATCTATTGGCGTCGGTGAATGATGAATGAGATGATGGGATGATGAGATGTAAGGTGTTTTTGAATAGTGGGAAGGAGTCAGTCGTGGCCTGTTGTTAAGGATCCATTCCAGTATTGACCTGAACGACAGAGGGAAACCACGAAAAACCCCTGTCAGGATGGTCGACCATGGCGGGAATCGAACCCCGGTCTCCCGAATAACGGTTCAGTGTATTACCACTCAGCCACGCGTCTCGGTTAAAATCTACTACTTAGTATAAAATATCCATTAGAAATACCAGACATAATTGTTTTCTGGAATTCTTGTATTTCATAATAGACTGGGAAGGATAATGTTTACAAACATCAGGGCCTCTGGCTTAACTCAAGTGAGATTATATTTATATTTATAGGGGTTAACGACGTACTGAAGTGCAGGGATGTCGTTAGGATTTCTGTATTGGGGGGGCGCAGATAAGAATTTGGAAATATCATCAAGTAATATCGTCGGCTAATTCGGTTTTGTCGGCAAGAACAGGGGTGAGTTTGTGTAGTTCTGTGTACTTTATTATCGCTAAATATGAAATATCGTTGGACGAGGAACACAAAGCATGCGTTACGTGTGTATATTGGTTATTCGCTATAATGAGTTTTGAATTGCCAAAAACGAGTTGGAGATCTGAATGAATTCGAAGAAACGTGTCACCTGGATCCAGAGTCATTCTCGTAGAAACGAACCATGTATGTTTATCACTTCTGGGAGGAAGTTTGAGGAAGTCGAGTTTATACTGATATAATTCATATTGATAAGTAGCAATATTTCATTGTGTGTTTATTCGTAATAGGTGAATATTTATATATTTTTAAAGAGGATACATTATTGGGGGGGCGCAAATGTCGATTGGGGAGGCGCGCGCCCCTCCTTGGACCCCCTAACGACGTCCCTGCTGAAGTGATGACCAGGATATGATATATGAGATGATTGGGATGATGAGATAGAAGGTAATTTCATATGTGTTTTTGAATAGTGGGAAGGAGTCAGTCGTGGCCTGTTGCCCAGTATTGACCTGAACGACAGAGGAAAACCAAGAAAACCCAGTCAGGATGGTCGACCATGGCGGAAATCGAACCCCGGTCTTCTGAATGACAGTTCAGTGTGCTAGTATTTTCTTTGTTTGAAATGCATTCAAGTTCAACTGTCGTTAGGCCTATATGATGCACATTGCTGTAATACCATAATGACCACGTGACTTGACTAGGTCAGTTGAATCATCTATTTGACCTCTGCCCTCTTGATTCCTTTACGACATGTTTTGGTTGATAAGTGCACACATCTGCTGAAACCGATTGATCCGCCGATAGGGAAATCAGATGTTAGTTATGGCATCCCTTATCAGTTATGTTGATACGGCATGGCAACAAATGATTTTCTTTTTCTGATTAAACTAGATCGAGATTTTCCCATCCTCACAATCAATAATAGACCGAGAAATTATTGATAATATATAATGGATAGATTTTATATGATATATTATTATTTAAATAAATCGAAACTTGATACAAAATCATTGTTCCCCAATTAAGTCTATGGATGGAAGATATGATCGTTTGAACGGGGCACCACAAGGGCGATCTTACAACCCCAAAGAATAATTAAAGTAAGAGTATAATATAATAATTCTAATAAATATAAATATATATAATTAATATAATATAATAATAGATAGAGAAATATAGGTGGACATATACAATAGTATAGATTTTGTTTTTGGGGTCTACAGGCTACACATTTTGGCTATACGGTAGTACGAATTTTTTTGTTTATAATATTTAAAATTAATAATAATCTATCATTTTAGACGCCATTATTCAAACATCTTTTCATTATTCAAAATGAAAAATTGTTACTAATTCTAAATTATTGTAAATCATAATAATATATGAAACACTGTTTTTTTTAAATTGTATATAGATTTTCTAATACTCTATGGTAGCACTTTCACAAAAGCAAATGCAATATGCGTAGTTGTCAGACAGAACAGTCTGTGTACTAATCATGCATTAGCGATTGGAATTGTAATAATTAATTGATTCGACTTTGTAGAACACTCACAGTCACACGGTATAACAGCTGTGTAGAGGTGACTTCGAATCGGAAATGGATTATTGGTAATAGAGGAAGTGGTAGAAAAGTTGGGAGTCACTCAAAATATTGAAATTGATTTCATTTTATTTCGTTATATTCAATAGTAGCACTTAAATGTCCATTAGATTTATTATGGAACTGATTTATTTTCATCATGACCGACAACCGTATACAAGTAGCATTCTCCTATGTGAGTATTTTGTTATCTAATATTGTATATATATATATATATATATATATATATATATATATATATATATATATATATATATATATATATATATATACCATTACTAAAATTTCATTAATTATCATTAGAAAGATATGTCCTAAAAAGTGATGAGTTGTGGAATTTCATCAATATAGACGTGTAAGTTCGAAACTATATATAATTTCGACATATAACAACCGTCCTATTATGCGGATGAATTCAGCAAACGTGATAACGTCCTTTTAACCAACTATATATAATAATAACTTATAAATATATTTAATATATATATATATATATATATATATATATATATATATATTATACTGAGACGAGTAGTCGTTTACCAACTTTGAATAACTGTAAAAACTTTTCTCCTCGGTACCGTACTTATTGAAAAACTACTCACTAATCTTTTTGGAAAGATGTGCTTGTTTTTTCAATCGTAATTCTCGTCCGAAAAAATAACGACTCTCAAAATACTACACAGTCAATCTTCATCCTATAATTTAATCTTATAATATTTTATATTATAACGGTGGCATTAGTATTTTTTGTTATATACAACCTCCATTTCTCTCGAAAAAATAACGACTCTCAAAATACTACACAGTCAATCTTCATCCTATAATTTAATCTTATAATATTTTATATTATAATGGTGGCATTAGTATTTTTTGTTATATAGGCCTACAACCTCCATTTCTCTCGGATACCATCCACTTATTTTTACAGTTGTATATGGTATTATTCATCTGCAACAACGGGATAATTTATTTCTCCACCGTATATTACAAATCAGTCAATTTCAAAGATCTCACGAAAACAAATTTAACTGATTTGTAATAATATTGATGACGTTCGAAATATACAGTTTTAAAAAGCCATTGACTTCTTACTTCATTCATTCCACGCTCCAAATTAAACATCAACAAAAACAATAAATATAATATTCACATTTGCCAACACTCCATGGTTATTGCACAAGAATTAATATTAGTTCTCATTTAATTTGTAGCACGTGACTTGAAGTGATAGTTTAGAGCAATCTTCTAGGCAAGGACTTTTTGCAGTCAAACCTGGTAATTAACTAACACATATGCAGACATTAATTTCGTTGTTGTTGATTGTAACCTAACTTGACCTAAATCAGGCTTATATAACCTAACCAACCTAAACTAACGTAAACACAACCAGAATAATTTTAAATGATTTGTTCCAACCTAAGACCATCCTAGTGGTATATCTTTCGTCTATGATGAAACTAAATGGAAACCAATAATAATGTAATCCTGTAATAGGTAGGGGTATACAAAGCCAATTAATCGAATATTCTAGATGTCAGTGTTTTGGAGAATGGATTTATATATAGTTACGATGTAGTTAGTATTTTATTACAACGACGTAATACTTCAATTGTTTTCGACTTGTTACGAGCAACCTGGATTTACCTAAATCAGCCTAATCTAAATGACAATCAACCTAAACTCACCAACCTAATCTGAATTTTTTCAAAACTTGAACTGACCTAAAACCGAGGGGTCTACAACTCGCAAATTTGGTGTACACCTGATTTCAGGTGATTACAGAGATTTCAAGAGATTTCATACGGATTTCAAGTGCTTTCAGGGATTTCAATGGGATTTCAATGGGATTTCATGGTCAATTGTACACCGGATTTCAGTTGTTAACCCCTCGCCAAAAACTAAAAGTAATGTCCCGCGTCACAAAAAGCAGGACTGTACAAAAAATGTCGGAGTTTCAGATTTCTACAGCTACGAGGTAGTTCGTATTAATGTCAAAACAAAGTAACTGAATGAAGTGACTTTCCAACTATGCGAAAAGTAAGAATATTTTCATCTGAATTTTGAGAACTTGTAAAGAAAACTAAAACGAATATTTATGATTCATTTTATGAAAATCGGGTAAGCAATCACAAAAGTGTTTGGAGATTCCTGTCTCATTGTAGAAATAGATTTCTCATCTGATTTGCCGCTATTTCCTAGTTACAACAATGTATGACATCACTTACTAAGCTGAGTTGTGTAATATTTGTTTGTTGTACGTATATTGTATTTTATTAATTTCATTATCTCCTCACGACCATCATATTATTATTATTGAACTTGCAGCAGTTATTGCGTAACGCATATCAGATCGTAGATAATTTCTTTTATAAATATAATTTTTACATTCTATCTATTGTCAACAATGAAGGCGTGTACACGTGACCTTTGACCTCATCGAGACGTCAGTCAATCAGCTGTTCGAATTGTATCTTGAGAAATATATTATTGACTATATAGACTCTTTTATTAAACTGATTAAAGCAGCATAGACCTAGGCATTGTAAGATGAGTGATATGGGAACTTTATGTAAATAAACGGAAATTTATGCATTTTTAAATCGTTTATTGTTGAAACTATTGGTCTAGGTCTATAGTCACTCACTGCCTTAGTTATGCAGCTTTTATTAATTGTAATTAGCATTGTTAAATTGCTATATCATGCCAGTTGATTATTTTGATCGATATATTTGATCTATAAAAAAATTCTTCTTCAATTTTTTCTTTATATTGACTGATCTGATTTATGTAACAATTTGTAATAATTTGTACCATTTTCAGGCTTTCATTTAGTAAAATTTTTAATTTGTTTCAGGATTGTTTTGCCCAATTGTTTTTTCTTTCTTTTGAAGGGTATATTTTTCAAAAATTCAAATTGTCAGATTCTCAAAATCTACTCGATTGGTTGATACCCAAAACTATGTACCATACAGTTCATACAGTTAGAAGAATTGATGTAATAATGCTTAGAAAAAGTATCATGTGAATCAGTAGGCCTTGCTAACTGTGGGGCACATACAAAAAACGAGTATATCCGATTTGGACTGAATACAATTAATTGAAGCTGCTTAACTTTCAACACTGAATGAATTTAAAATCAAGATCTGTAATTTCTACCTATTTCTATCTATTGTGCCATATACCACACTCATCTTACAACGCAGAGGCGTATGGTATTTTTCTCAGTTGTATTTCTTTGTTCTAAGTGTTTTCGAGGGGGATGAAATAAGAGTAAAACAATTCTGGCAGAAGGTTAGGGAGGCGGGCAAACCGTCGTGATCAAGGGTAGGGAACTTGCCACCGTGCATTTTTGCGCAACTGTAAGAGTTAATAATAATAATAATATAGTATAATCAAAGTGTACAATCAAAGTATAGCAGGCTTATATCAGCACAATTTATCCGTTAAGTAAAGTTTCTGACCATGGTTCATTTTCACGTGAAAAATTCAACCACATGAATAAAGCCGTAAACGAAATATCAAAAACTTTCCGTGGATTTTCTTACCGGGACAGAATAACCGTGCTGCTTTGAATCATTCTTGACATCGGCTTGTGGGCTCATTTAGTTTTTAGGACTGTTTACATTAGGAGCTATAACGTGCAAACTGAGAATCATGCCGCAATATTGATTGTTCCTAATACTATAATCAAGGTTCAGCTAGCCAGGAGATTAGGAATGCAAATATTTGAACTAGTATACTACAATATCAATATTGATCAAAATTCGAATCTGGCACGCATATATAGTAAGTAAAAAAACATATTGCATTATATTTGAATAACCTTTGAAATATTGTGTTATAGTGCCTGAATTACCACCGTGGGAGTAGTTCTAACTGGTAGTTTCAGTTATCACCATGGGTAACTGTGTTTTCATTAACTCTCGGATAAAGGCTAAATGGGATCGGTAATACCGTGTCTTACCTTGGCCAAATAAAATGACACTATTGCAACTCTTTACAGTTGTAACACCTCACGGAGTGTTTGAGAAATAATTCACACATCAACAGAATGTCAAATTTCAAAATATTTATCTTTAGCATGGTAAAAATCCACATGTACAGTACATATTCATCATTTCAAAATACTCAAATATACATCATTTCTTATTCCTTTCTATGATAATATACATTCTTATAATTTTTAGCAATTATTAACAATTAATAAATTGGAACTTGAAAGAGAATTAAATGCATTTCTGTGTTAACAACTTGATATTTGTTTACTGATTCAAAACGATTAACTTACTTTTTTTCATAAACTAGATTTTCAAGGATAGTAGTGCACACAGGTGTCAACAACTATTACCTATGCAAGGTCATCCAATAGATCAACAAACAACAGTAGGTCTAGCTACTAGCTAGCACGAATGCATTTATTGTTTTTAAATTAATTGCTACACATTATTACAAGGATTCTAGTATATAGTGTCACGCCTACGCTTGTGATAAATATACAGGTGCAATGAGGGGTAAGTAATAGCAGTGTTCACTACATATATCATCAAACAAAACATAAACTATAATAACTACGGTAATAATATGTCTCGTAATAGAAATTACAATATATTGCCCTGCAGTTTTTGGTCAAAGAACACAATTTTCATCAAGTTCTATAATTATTTATCTATATTTATAATACAGTGCAGTATAGGCAGACAGATTTATTTAAATGTGGTAACAGATACTATATATCAATTATTGCTATCTCTACAAAACGATAGTCAGGCCAAGACATCAAATTACTGATTTCACAAAAAAAGGAATAACATTTTCTTACTTGAGATATGCAATCCTTCTCTTCCCATTGAAACTGATTTCCAATCCCAAGAAAAATCGTCAAAAAGATCATTGAGTACGGTAATCATTCATCATTTTCTTAAATCTCGTAAAACATTTTGATCCGACAAAAAAAAGTGTTATACTGTGTACTTTTGTTCTAAGACTATAACACATCTTTGTAGTTGGGGTGGTAAGATCGCCCTTGTGGTGCCCCACTAAAACGATTCTTTGCTTTTATAAGGGAACAATGGCTTTGTGTCAATTTTTAAATGTCAATAAAAAAATGTTTTTTTTCCATACTTTCACATAAAAATCTGCAGCCAAAATTCAGTTTCCTTGAACCCAACTAAGCATTATTCACTATTGATATCAATTGTAATAGCCGCAGAAGTTCAGTCTCGATTAATATTGAGTAGCGTTCAGCCAAAAATAAGTGATCTTACTCTATTCACTAATTATACATTTCTATTCATATAATGAATTACCACCTACTTGATTTGGTGTCTCGGTAAATGACAGTCTTAGTTGAAATATTGCAGTTGGTAACATTACGGTAATTTATATACAGTATACTCTCGTTAATTCAAACTAAGATGATACAATTTTTTTTGAATTCAACAACACCTCTGGTCCCTAAAAGAGTTTCAACACACAGCTGTGAAAATGTTTAGCCAAATACATTCACCTTGAACTGGTTCAAACTTTGTGATACCGGTATATATATTGATTTTCGTAAAAAACTATCGTTTTCCGACACGGTTTAAGAAGCGATATGAACTGGGCCAAAGGATTTATAGGGCCGTGTCCGCAACTCTAGGCCAATTAACAAGGCGGTGTGAAAACAAATATGGATGCCACTTTTTCGATTTCCAAACCCATTTGACAAAAACGATTCAGGGTCAACGCCAAAGTTTTTAATTTGTTTCAGACTGAATTAATTTGGCTTGACCGTTTCCCAGCTCTGTGATAAATGCAGCCATACAGACCAGACAAGACATGAAGGGAATGACATTAGAAAATTACTTTATGTGTACGTTTATTTGACGTATAAAACGTAGAACCATATAAACCGTAGACGTATACACCGGTGTTGATGCGGAATGATATGTATACACAATCATATTAACACAAACATATTGGCACATTTTAAGAATTTGAGATCACAATTAATTACATTTATTTGGTTTGTTACAAGGACTTGAAATCCTCTTACAGTTGTACTTTGATCACAATAGAACAATATATATTAGGAACAATTTGTAGGGAAATGCAATCTTATAACCATAAGAGGTAAATATTAGCACTGCATATCATTTTATCGCAAATTACAATAGATCAATATTCACAAACAATCTCAAACAGAAACAATAAACAAACAAATTCACTCTCAGCGTAATGTACGCTTTTCTTTCACTAAAACTGAGATATTCGTTTAACTTTAAATAAATGAAAGCTATGGTACAGCTTTGCCTTTCACTTATTTTTCTGCCAACTAGGAAGGTGGGCATATGTAAGTATTCTCTTCATATATATTAAAACTCGATGCGTCGTTCCTGGATCCATTGTTTTCTTGCTTCTATCATTTATTTTGTCTTCTTTATCACCGTATTCACTTCACTCCCATATAACTAACGTTAAATTTTCCTGCATCGTTTGGTTCTTTTTCTGGTCTCTTGAAAAATGATAGACCAACATTGCACTGCATATACATATAACATATCCAACTTCATACTCATACTCTACCATAATTGTTAGGAATATTAGTACGTACCGGTACTTTAGCTCCAAAATTCACATTCTTTAAATTTGATTGCTCAATTTTTCAAAATTGAACAACAAAGACTCGTGGTACCTAGGTCTAGCCATTTTGATGCGTTTAAGGCTAAATATTCTTTTTTATACCGACAATCGTTCACCCGTTACTATATCAGACATAATTGCATTTCGCTCGGTATCAGCTCTAACTGCGAATGATCACGTTCACATAGAATGCCGCAAGAAATACTTTCCCGGCGGCTTTACGTCCACCTTCTCCTTCTTCACCTCCTCGACTTTTACCACGAGCTTCTTGGGGCTCTTCTTCGGCTGCACGCAATACGCGAGAGACGAGTGCACTTGGCGTTTCCGTCCGTACTTCGATGTGACCATGGTGACGGACCTGAATATGAGAATGTTAGGCTTGAGTGAACAATGTTTCAAGATAGAACTAAAAAGCTGAACTGATTTTTTAAAATTAAAATCAAAACTTGATACAAAATCAATGTTCCCCAATTAGGGCTACGGATGAAAGGAGTCATATAAAATTATAATATTCCTATTAGGGCCTACTCTCTCAGTCATTGATTTTGCGCCGTCTATGACCGTACTTTTTGCCACAGATAAAATTCTAGAAGATACGAAGCTGGTTCTGATTAAATTAATGTATACTAGTCCAGTTCAATAAAATTAATAAAAGTGAAATAAAGCTCAATTATTTGAAACTGTTTTTCCTCTTCCGCAACAATCACCTGTTCTGCGACTCTGGTTGCGGATGCGCCCTCTCCTTGTGCATGACAAGTTGCGTCGCGGTCTCGCCCATCCAACAGCACTGACTGCAGTACGGCAAACAGTGAGACTTGACGTGGGTCAGCAGCGAGTAGAACGTGGCTTGCCGTTCGCCGCACTTGGGGCAGCGGTGCTTCAACTTCTTGTGGCCGAAGTAGCACTGCTTGGCGGCCGCCGACATGCGGATCGTGACGCTCTCGGCAGCGGCTGGCGGCGTGGACACGTCTGCCGCTAGGCCGCTAGGAACGTCTGCCGCTAGGAACTCGATCGCAGTCGGGGAGAACTGTTCGCACACACGGAGGAAAATATACAATTATATATGTTGCTACAATGTGGGAATTAGGGCGAGGTGAAATAAATAGATGTTTTAAACACAGGTATATTCGAAGTAAATAATACAGAGAGGTACACAGAGCGCGACCTACCTCGATCGCCTCCCAATAACTACTGACTTTTGACTCGGGCTGGGATAATAACGGTGAACTCGTTCGACCCATGAGTCATCTCAATAAGCGATGTCAACCAAAACTAGCAGATTGCTCGGAGTTCGATGAGGCATTGTTACAATGTATATATTTATATGTACTGTACAGTAAAAACTCTATGCATCGTTCCTGGATCCATCGTTTTCCTGCTTGTATCATTCATTTTTTCTCACCCCACTACTATATAATCAATACTAAATTTTCCTGGATGGATTGTTTTCCTGCACGGATGGTTTCATTTTCCTGGTCCCTTGAAAAATGATGGATGGAGGTTTCACTGTATTTATGTATTTATATTTATGGCGTGAACATCGAAACTTGATACAAAATCATTGTTCCCCAATAAAGGCTATATGGATGAAAGTAGGATTGTTTGTATGGGGCACCACAAGGGTAATCTTACCACCCCATTGTGATTATTTTTAGTTAAAAAATGAACTTTAATATCAGGACTGCGTTAACTGTGACCATCCTGTTTCGCAGCAGAAAAAGTCTTCAGTTTCCTAAAGTCCGATATTTGGGCCACAATAATGAATCCAACCGGTTCCTCTTATGGCCGTATATTTCTAATGTAAACTGAAATACTCGATTCACTTCTCATAAAAAAATCATCGTGATCTATGGATTCATTACTTGAACGTAATTAGGTCAGTCATTATGTCAGTTATTGTGCACACAATTGCCGACATGGTAAAGGGATTTGGCATTACCTTCTGCTTGATGGGTGTTTGTTTGTCGTTTGGCGTGTCAACAGCTAGTTTCATGCAATCGTTGATCTGCTTCAACGCGCCGGGGAAAATAGACAGCGGCTTCTGGTAAACACTGTTCACCTGGGAACAATTCAGTATACCAATGTGTTGAGTTATCAATCATCACAATAAACTAGTTACATGCTAAGTTGTGATGTCCCAGTAACGATTTATTCAAGTGATGTCCGTCAAAACATTGGACAGCATCGTTGGTGTAAAGTACGATAGTTCATGTTCCCGTAACATTTTTTTCACATCAATCAAGTTAATGCATTCTATTGGCAAAAACAAGAACTTTAAAACAGCAGGTTACGATATTGCCACGAGTGTGTACAATCCAACCATTTAAAACCATTCCAACAACTTTCAAGACTCTATTTTGTTCAGCATGAAGCCACAGTATTCAAATCTAAAAATTAATCCAGAATGGATAGTTACTTATTTATAAGATGATAATTAATATTGAATAACAACTAATATGTGAAAAATGTAAATTATAAATCAAGTTTGTTTAGCCATGTTATTATTATTTTGTAATAAGTAAAAAAAATAGAGTAGGCCTACTGAATCTAGAATATTGCTAAAAATAATTGTAGGGCCTACATCAGTTAATTTTATAGGTAACAACAAATATTATCCACTAAAAAAAGAAGATTCATGGATACCTGCTTTAACGGCGTCTCCTTCTGCGGAATTTTATATCTAATCTGCAACGGCGTCGCTTCGTTAACGATCATCTTAATCAACCCTTTCGACGCCTCGGCTCTCTTCTTCTCTAGGTAAGTCTGCGTGTGATGAACCCGATTGGTCGTATCCACGAAACTCTTCCCGCAATAATATCCCGTCCCACCGCGTCGCCTGTTACCCGCCAAGATACTAACATTACTCCCCCTTCTTCCCGACAATATCTTGTAATTCCCGTAGCGCTGCCTGGACCCCACGTGATCCCACATCCCCTGGGACGAACTGGAGTAGGACGGTTTCGTCTCGATGGCCCTCAACGGGGTGGCGTTCTGACCGTATGTGAACTGCTGGCTTGCCAACCTCGCAGGGGTGCCTGGCGCGTACCACTGAGTAGGTTGGTGGTTCTGGTTCGTCACGGTGGATTGTTGCGGGAGGTAATTGTGCCCGAAAGACGCGCCCGAATGTGCCGACGGGGGCGTGAAGTACTTGTCGGGTTCGGGCTGGGTTTGGTAGACGTGGTTGGAATCTTGCGGAGGGTAGTTTTGAGGGTTGGCGACGCTGTAAGAGTTGTTCTGATCGTAGTTGTTGGCGTTTGGGTAGTCGGAGAAGTAATTGAACCAGTCGTGCGGCGCTGATTGAGGTGTTTGATGGAGATTCTGATACGTCTCGCTGTTGGAAGCGTTCATGTTTTGGTAGTCGTAATTATGGCCGTGTTCAGTTTGCGGTGGATAATTCTGTTGCTGTTGTACGTTTCTGTGACAAAGAAATATAATTACTAGGAAAACGCCATACATGGGTAAGACGAGCGGATAGTAATAGTATTGGTAAAAATGGGTAAAAACTGCTTCGAGTGGTACCAATTTAGTACATTTTATGTTTTTTCTTCAAAATGGCTGACCCAATCAAGCTGAAAATTTTTAGAAATGTTTACCAAAATGTAATTCAACTTCACGCAAAATTTCATTTTTTTGGAAAATAAAAATATTTTCTTTTTTTTTTCGCCATGTTATTCTAATGGGAATTTTTGAAATTTCTTAAATTCATAAAAAAAAGTTAATCCCCGATAATGCCACAAAACTATACAGATCTAAGTTAGATGAGGAACCATATTGAAAAAAAGTTTTAGGTTGATAGCTGTAGCCCTTTGACCTCTGGAGAACCGACAAAAAACATAAACCAAAAAATACAACAACAAAAAAAAAAAATAAACGAACACCAATTTTTTTCAGTACGTCAAATTGAATCCTCGCTAAAGCTCGTCTAACAAGCCTAAAACTAGAATGTGCTTTGTCCAATGTCAACGTGCAATGCTACATCTGTGATGACATGTTTATTACTACGTAATGTGCGTTTTGCTTACGGGTAGCCAGCCGACGGGATGTGATTGCTGACGTCTCCTAGCGCTGTTCCCGTGAACCAAGCGTCCTGCGAGTTACCAGACGTCACGCTCATCTCAACGGCCGAATCCTGGAATAACAAACAACACCGGGATAAGGATAAATTATGAGGGAAACACGTCTACGTGTTTGTTGGAGGACGAGTAAGCTGGTTGTAGGCTAGGACAATGTCAACATGAAATTATTAATTTCATTTTATTTCTTGTTGGATTTACCTAATTTTTATTGTAAATGTCAAATATAACGATCGACATTTAATAAAAAAAATCAATATATGAAATTTAAATTGTGTTACATTTAATTAATTGTGATTAATTTTCATTTTATTCCCTGATGCATTTACCTTATTTTTATTGTAAATCTCAAATACCATGATAGACATCATTAATAAAATGCAATTTAAGATATGAAATTTAAATTATGATAACTGGTATGAAAATATGCCAAATTTGGCACTCTAACCAAGGTGTGAAAAAATAACTTTGTAAAGCTAAAAATATGATGGTCATGTTTTGCACCAGAAACTATTTTAATACTACATTTCATCACTTGAGTGAAATTAAAATTGGAATAAAAGTAAAATCAGAGAGCATGTTTAAATTTCAAGTAAACATTAATGATCGTTCAGATATTTTTTAATAGGACTTTTGAAATAATTCATAGTTCTAATTTATAGTATCATCTTTTTTTTCTAGGCCTACATTTGAAATTTACTGTAATCCAGAGTACATTAACAGCATGCAATAATCCAATATTTCTACAAACCTATCATTTCTAGCTTTGTGGTTATTACTTTTATAAAAGAGTGGATTATTCCATATTTCTTTTGAAAAATACAATTATTTCATCCACACATAACATAAAACAATGTTTACCTTGAAGTTAGAACTCAATTTTTTTAATATATATTAGCTTTGTGGTTATTACTTTTATAAAAGAGTGGATTATTCCATATTTCTTTTAAAAATACAATTATTTCATCCACACATAACATAAAACAATGTTTACCTTGAAGTTAAAACTCAATTTTTTTAATATATATAATTTCACTTTTTAAACAGGATTAGCCAACTTTAAAAAAGTACCGAAACTGTAAAAAAATAAACCATTGATATGTCCAGTTGACGAAAATGATACTCAACCAATAAAGGGTGTCAATGGCAGAAGTTCAATATAATTGTAAAAAACAGATACCATTTCCAAATGTGTGTTTAATTATTGAAAAGTTGGCCATACGAACACACCCACACAAACTGTTTATCTCTGTATTTTGTTTGACCCAGCGTAGGACGCCAGCTAGACATAAACTCTGATTACAAATCCTTATCTCATCGACGGAAGAACATTTTACTTCCACGAGCGACGAATGCTCGAACCACCCGTGCGCTAGAGGTGTAGGATAGGGGGGACGACCGATCGGAACCTTCATCTCAGTTGTACAAGTGCTATGTTACACCTACTAAAGATGAATGCTCAAACCACCCGTGCGTTAGTGATGTGGGATGGAGAAGACGGTCGCTCGGAACCGTCATCTCTCGTGGATGTTGTATTCTCTAGAGATGAAGGTTCAAACCACCCGTGCGCTAGTGGTGTGGGATAGGGGGGACAGCCGATCGGAACGGTCATCTCTCGTGCCAAGACCGACCCTTGGGTCCCCATGTCAACATTCTTACAATAACCATTATACCACACTGTTATCACTTTTCTTGATTTCAACTATTGGAGACCCACGAATATAATCCATCGGCCTACAGGACCCAACCACGGATCATGACCACTGTTTGACTGTGAAATATTCTTTGGACAATGATAAATCGTATTATATATCAACCAAGTATCAATATCAACAATTGGTTTTAAATTTAAAACAATTTTAGATTCAATAAAATGACTACCCACATGGTTGAGTTCAAATTTTCAAGCTAGATGATTTCTAATTATTTTAAAAATAATAAATGATTGTACTTTATTGTTTTGTCATCGGCCACACCACGAAATAAAAATGTAGCAAGATATTTCAGATGTGTATTTAAAGTGAAACTAGAAAATAAATTTAAATTTCGAACAATATCGAGATCATTTTTAAAATCTCGTTAAGAAAAATTCAATGATAATTATCAAACTTGAAAAAAAATGAAAATCACAAACGAAGAGTACAACGTGTTCAGGCTTTCTTAGGTAATATTCGGTGATATTTAGCATTTTCGAGCTAAATTCCAATCGTAATAAATAATATATGGAATCAATTTATAATATACACGTATATTTGGGAAATATTGTTGCTAAAGAAACATATGAGGGCTTACATCACATGTGCATGATGTATTTTCGATTTCATACCGAAATACCGAAATTTGTTGAAGGTTCCCATTGACCGTCTTCCCTATCCTACACCATTAGCGCACGGGTGGTTTAAGCCTTCATCTCTCGTAAATTCAACAAGTAACTAATATTAATTAATTACACAATACGAAATGCTAAAGTACAAGTTTCAATAATATTAATTAGGCCTATAAATAAATATCAAACTAACAGCAACTAAAAATATATAATTAAATCATAAACACACATTTATTTTTTTTTTACTACACTACAAATACAAACTAAATACTTATTAGTTACACTCATAACTAGTTAACTACTCATTAAAGGACATCACAACCCTAAAACTAGATTTCAACGAATCATGAAAATATTCATTTCCCTTATTTTAGTGAAAACCAGAGATCAACATCTCAATTTCAAAAATTATGATTAATTCATTTGTCCTCCAGGATCCGGCCCTTTTTCTGAGTCGTGACGTAGATATTACTAGATTCTGTTCATGGTTCTATTCAGATTCGGTAATGCCTACGTCATGACTCGTGGTCTCCGGAGGACAAAAAAATCAATTGTGTTTTCTGAAATTGAGATGATGATTTCTAGTTTTCTCTCAAATAAGGAATACAAATATTGTCATCATTCATTAAAATCTAGTTGGCATGGTAATGATGCCCTTTAATATCTACACATTTTCATAGCATAGCTGGCCTACGTCTACTGTACTTACTAGCTGTCTGTTGTGAGCTGATAAAGGACAATCTCATGATGGAATAAGCAGGGACCAGAGCCTTTGTTTTTTCGGTTCCGGTTCTTATCGGTTTCAAACGGTTCCAGTTCTAGTTACAAGCGACAATTGATTACTGTTTGCGTAACGAACCCTCCAACAGCTAGGTTATTTGAGGGGGAAGCGACAATTTTATATAATTATTGTTGAATAAAATAACCAAATTAAAGTTTAGGATTTCTGTGAATGAAAGGATAGAGTCACATTTTTTAGATTTTTTCCTTGCAGGCCGTTCTTCAATTAAAGGCTAAAATTTTTGTAAAATTTTCATTATTCTTTAACGTGTTGGTGCAGCACTCGATTAAAAATTTCAGCATTCAAAATGAAATTACCATCAAATCCACTTTCAAATATTTTTTTGCAAGATATTATTCGTATAAATATCTTCACTGGTTAACCCATCATGTCATGACGTCATTTTTAATAAAGATTCAAGAAAATTGAAACCTTTTAGAATCTTGGAAAGCCTAAAAACAAGGTTTTAGACCCGGTTCTTAGAAAATGAGACGTGAACCTTCATCCAGAAATATCCAGTGGTATAGGATGGGACGGTCGCTCGAAACTTTCTTTCGCACATGTCTATTCTTTCGCCGCTACAAGTATATGCTGGAATATCTACAGGTACTATACGGGGAAACATCAGCTGAAATAACTACTATGAACTGAAGCAAATAAATACTGGGAATTGTTTAGCAAAGCACTATCGAATTACCATTAAACAGCACGTAATTCTAATACATTACTGTAGTCGTATTTCATTTTACCTCGAATGCAAGAGCTTTCAGGATATTAAATGACGAACCGACATCGTCATTGTTATAAGAAGTCGGCATAATTCCATCGTTTTGTGACATTCTGAAATAATGGGAGCTTAGTGACAACAATAGGGTCAGGATTAGAATGACCTAGTGTACAGAGAAATTGTTGTGATTGGAGCGGCAATTGCGCCAGTTTTTGACTTGGTCAGTTACTCGAGCCCTTGCCAGTGAGCAATGAAAAATTCTCTTTCACAGCACATTTCGTTTTCTCGATCGCTTTCAGAGCATCTTGTATTCCAACAGCCCACTAAATAATCTTGACAGTTTCGGGAGAATGTCACGAAAATGATTATCGTTTGAAAGTGTAAAATAAGTATCTACATTTTAGATAAGTTCTACGAGATAGGGAAATCATTATCAACAGGCCGAGATGAAGATAGCACATAAAAAATTATCTCGATTATAGATATAGGGGAGTTGAATCATGTTGATCCTAGAAAGAAAAAGGTTGTCTAGACGGGTGCCATCAAAATTAGACTAGAAACAACAGTAATTACATAATCTTTTTCAACACTTTTGAAATATGTGTTTTTTGTAGTTGCGTTCCTTTTCGTACACGACTACTAGTGCTGAAAAATCATTTTAGTACAAAAAAAGCTGTAAAAATAGAAATGTGGCTTTAAAACATGTAATTGTGCTTGCCAATTGTTGGTATACGACTCGGTATACGACTAGCTTTCAAAAGATAAGATAAAAGATATAAAGATCGGAAAGAAAATCTAGCTAGATAATTACCTAGATAATTTTACCACAGCATGGTACACAGGAGATCTTTATGAGCAAGAATCCAACAATGCGAGATGTGCCAAGATTTTTTTTTTCATTATAGTATGATTTTTGTTTTCAGTCTCCACTGTTATGCAAACTTGATTGTGTTTGGAAAAATGGAGAAGAAATCAGCAACGATTAAATGTCGGAACTGGCGACTTTTGGGCCATTGTTGAACCAAAATTATAATTTAATATTTATAACTAAATGTACGATGGAATATTGAATATTATGGAGTTGGACCTCTGTCCCCTGTGTGATCAGTTAATTTTTAATGACAGAATTTCTTTAGCGAAGCATTTCTATAATACAAACGGGAAATGTGCATTTAAAGGCGTATTGTCATCCAAACCAGGCACTGGCATGATGGGACTATTCCTGTAAGGACTTATTTTACGTAGTCATGTACGGTCGGTTGCGGTCACAAAGTGGTCGATGGTTAATTAAAATTGATCCTGAAGAAAATATACTGATCAATATTATACGCACTAAAACTACAAGAGTGAAGTCAATGAGCACACGAACTCCACGTATATTTGTGAGAACATAAGCGATAAAATGTGCGTGGATTTTATTCTAAGTTGAAATAAAAATATCAGATCGGACCATTTTCTGTGATCGCAACCGCAACTCGCCGGCCACGCTTCAACAATGGGCAATCTTTGAGTGGGGTGATGGGGCCTAGGTCGAGAACTTTGGGCTTGACTCTTGCAAGGGACTCAAAATAATGTGAAGAATGTTTCAGAGACCAAATTAATTATATAACCTACGGTTGGTTTAAATAAAGTTCTAAGCTCTAAATAATCCCTGAACCAATGTATGGGAATTTAGGAAGGTGAGGCTTATAAAAACAATATGCTACCGACCATGGCCATCAGGTCTAGGCTCCGTGTCAAAAAGGGTTAGGCCTACATGCAACGTTCGAAGTTCCTACGAACGGTTTTTTGGGTATCAACAGTGCCGCATGTGAAAGATGCTTTTAGATAATGTTTAGAGATGCTAGATAGGGCCTACCAGGTCGACCCACACTAGGCCTAGAATACAGATCTTTTGACCGTGGATCGTTTGCCGCTTAGGCCCTAAAGCTCCAGTTCCTAGAGGGTTGCGGATGTCCTAATATTGTCTCCCAAATTATTTAACGATTGCAGGTCTCCCGCCTACGCCAACCTGTCTAATTATATTCAATTAATTCTTACCTTGACAACGACGTGCTCTCCAAGATTTCAAGACCAAAACTTCATCAAGTTAGCATAAAGCGTTAAACTTTAAAACAAGACACGTAGGCTGCACAGTTGAATTATTCTACCGAAATGGTACTAGACTAGCCTTACTCTTCAAAAGTGACCACGACCGTATCCTTCTAATTAAATCTTCTAATTTCTAAATTTTCACTTTTCTACCAGTGGTTACAGCAGACGAGGTAATGTCAAATTTCAAATATCGTGCAGCGAACTAGTAGCAAATTACTCAACTAAGCTTTTAGTGTGAAAAACCGACATAGACCGCGCTATGTGCAAGGTACTAGTTTAGTGCGATTTTTAGTTCAAAGGAGTACAAGTTACAACGGAGTGTTTACTTGCAATTTTATAATCTTATAAATTTTTAGTATTTTTTCAAATTATAAATATAACTGTATTACGATGTAGATCAAGCAAGGGCAACCGAGACTATGCAATTAATTTGTTCCTTTTAAATAATACTATGAAGTGAGAAGCAGCTGAAAATAAAGGTAAATGTCCATTGTCTACTTTATTAGGCCTAAATGAATCAGCTGTCAAGAGTTATTGTGATGTAATCTTGCAAGGTTACTCTCTATTCAGGTCCCCCACATGAATAAATTAGTCCACTAGACCTTATAAATGGACTAAAACTAGATGTGTAGCAATTCACATTTCTAGGTTATATTATTGTATTTTTTATAGGCAGCAACATGACTACAACACTAGAAACCAGTTATCAGCCACTTCAACCTTTCCGCCCAGAAGTCGGAGATGGAGACGAAACACCGCAAGAGATAGGCATGATAATACATGTGGTTCCTGAAAGTGGACGAGGTAAGCTGGTGAACTTTCACAAATGTCAGAAGATACAGACAACTAGCTGGATGGTTAGGGTTATTCAAATTTGAATCCCAAAGATTGTTATTGGTTATATAATTAATGGTTCGATCCCTGTCACCGTCCATCTTTGAAGAGGTTTCCGTCTATAGCCTATGGATGTGAATGCTGGGATAGTTCCTACTATATAAGCCACGACTGCTTCCTTTCCACTAGCCTTCCCATTGCCTAGGATACCATCATCTCATTAATCATCCACTCAACATCAATAGTCCAGATCGTATCATTACAGTGCATAGTTTAAGCCTAATGAAATAACCAAAATTAATTTATGGTATTGTAGGATTCAATATGCAAATCATGCATTTTAGATTCAATTTAAATTTTCTTAAAATGAATGATATTTTCAACAGATTCAATATCATGTCAGCTAAAAGAGTTTAAAAAAAATAAACAATGGACTTGTAATGGCATTGGAAATATGTAAATCATTCAAAACCTGTCAATTCAATTAAAACACGTGCTTGTGAGAGGTTCTATTTCCATGCATATGGTAGTTCAACTACGTTACCTATCTCACTCGGCCCATAAAATTTAAAAATAAAATGGAGAGGCCACATTGATTTTTAGTTACTCTTTATCATTATATTAAGAATTACCCAGGTCTGTCCGTCCTTCTTTCTGTCTCTCCTGCGGTCACGCTTAAGGTTGCGGAAGTACACGCTAGATGGCAGACACTCCGCTGTCTGGTACCGTTGTGCTTCATACGCCATGTCGTGGCAATGACACGTCACACAGTCGAATCGTGTGAGGGGGAAGGGGGGGAGACAGAGAGGAAGTGTAATGCAGAGTGAAAAAAGAAGAGCAAGACAGAGAGAGAGAGAGAGAGAGAGAGAGAGAGAGAGAGAGAGAGAGAGAGAGAGAGAGAGATAGAGAGAGAAAGGGGAGAGGGGGAGGGAATCGATGACAGGAGGGCATGGAGAGGAGGAGGAGGAGGAGGGTGAGGAGAAGTCGAGTGAGGAGGGGTAGTGGGGAGGGAGGTAGCGTTAATAGGAGAAAAGGAGAGGCCCGTGTTTCTCAAACACGGGATCACAGCTAGTATAAAATAATGAACGTAAGCTCTTTCATGCATTTTGCCTATTGTGTTGTGAACTATAACTAGCCTACTATTTGAAAACAAATTCATAATTCATGTTGAAGAAATAGAAATTGACTAGGCGGCTAGTATACTTACTAGGCCTAATATTGTACCGAAATAAAAATAGAAGATATAGCCTAAAGAAGTTGAATATAATTTTTCAAAAGTAGATTCACAACAATGGTTTTCCTATTCTTTCAGCTCGTTGGAACCACGTGGAAGATTTGGATTCGTTCTTCGTTCGAATGTACCACTATCATCAGAAACACGGTTTCACCTGTATGATGCTACAAGAGACATTAGAATTATTCCAGTTTATTTTTGTAGTAGTTTTCTCAACATTTCTTTTCAACTGTGTCAACTATCCAATACTCTTTAGGTAAGTTTAGCGACTAGGACTACCAACTCATGGGTAACTATTAACTAGTAAGCCTACCTTTCCATGCCTCTTTGATTTTCAAGCCAAAAAGTATTTTTTATACTCTCTTTTTTGTCATTTAGTATGTCTGGGTGTAAGGCATCCCCAGAATTCATTATACATATATATTACACAGTACCTATGTTATATGGATGCAGTATATTTCATAATTTATTTTATGGTACGATAGTGATTCAACACGTACTGGTAGTCTACTTCATATTTATCAGTAGGCCTACTGTATTTCCTTTACATTGGTAATTCTAATTGGGGTTATTCTTATCATCACCCAACTTTGTGTTTTTTATTTGTCTTTATCTCCTATTGTTACCATTCCACAATGTAGGCTGTGCATGATTATTAATGATAAGTTACAAACATTATTGAAACAATGCAGTTAAATAAGATTATAAACTACTATGACCTACATTCAACATGTGGCATCCTACATGATCCAACCATAAAGCTAAACCCATTGTTGAGAAATTTGTTTTCAACTGAATGTTCTGTTCTTTTTTCATATTTTACTCCTTAAAAAGCTTATAGTAGGCTATATTCCTATCTGAAACTTCTATTCATTGTGTATACAAATATAGAATCAGGCTAAAATCAGCTGAAACACAATTTTCAGTTTAATGTTTAAAATCGGATTTATTCGATTTAGTTCATCAACAAAATGCCAGCTTGAAACTCAACAGGAAATATTATATTATCGTTTGTTCTAATTTGCTATATTCCTTCCTTCAAATCACCATTTGGATGTGTAGGCTTACGTTGTGAAGTTGTTGTCATTCAGGAGCCCGTAGTTCGAATCCCACCGTGGTCGACCATCTTGACGGAAGTTGTTTGTAGTTTCTCTCTGTCGTTTTATTTATTTATTTATTATTGTTTCTATACAGTGTAATACACTGTATACAGGTAGTGAGAATAGAGGAGGAGCCCCGTAACAAGTAAATACTGAAATAATAATTCATAATAATTAATAAGTGAATACGTTGAAGTGAGTACCGAGCTGGTGCCTTAACAACATGCCACAACCATTTCCTTTCCACTCTCCAAAGCATCTAAAAAACCTTTAATCTCATCTTCCCGTTATGTACCAATGACAAAAGATATGGGCAAAACCCAGTATAATCTGTCTTACACCATTCTCTTGATGTTTTGCAGGGATACCGTATTAAACACGACTCAGCCGCACAAGGTGACGTTAAGCGATGCGATAATACCTTGCGACGAATGTGTCGCCAACCTCGGTGGCATTACGTGGATCTGTATTATTGTCGCGGTGGTATTCTGGCTTCTGAGAGCGGTGAAGGTTGTTTATCATCTCTTCCAGTTCTGGGACATCAAAGCGTTCTTTAATACGGCGCTCAAAATCAATGATGTAAGTAGGCCTACATTAGGTCACATGCTGTGTTTTCCTGTGTCCAGTAGTTGGTGAAACATTATTGATCAGTTGAGAGTTGACTGATTTATTTGGTAAAATTTGATTGAGGTTCAAAATTCTCAATGTACTTTAATACAAATAACGTTAAACAGGGGTACGAATAAAAAACTTGGGCTTAGGGTGCTCCGTAGCACGTAAAATACTGTACGTCCTCGACGTTCACATATCTTTTGACAACTTTAACACATCAATTGGTAATTTTTCTACTTGTATCCTCGTCACATAATCAATCATACTGTTGCCGCTTGATGGCAGAGAGTTAAGTGTATCTTTCGATTTTTTCGAGATAATCGTTCAACCGATGATCAGTTATTTCGTGCCGAAATAATCAATCAACATTCGATTATTCAAAGGAATAATTAGCAAAAACATGAACAAAAAATAATAATAAATATCATTTTCAATAAATAAATATATTTTTATTTGATTACTGATTCATGTAGATCGATTAGTGGTCCAGTGTCTGAAGGCCGATGGTTAGCCGCCCCGGTGGCTAAGTCAATTATCGCTAGCGGTAGTAACTGAAGTCACCGTTGGGCGTGGGTTCGAGTCCCGCATAAGGCATAGGTTTTTGTAAACGTCCTTTCACGTATCATCACTTCATCGTATCATTATCACCCGCTCATTCGTACCCCCGTATAACCTAGCTGTTGGTGGGGTTGTTGAGCAGCAGCCGATGTTTAATGTTGAACCCCGTTGTCCATTAGCACGACCTTGACAATCTGACGTGGCACGAGATCCAGCGTCGTGTGCGCGACGTCCAGCTGGAGCAACAGATGTGTATCCACAAGCAAGACCTGTCCGAGCTAGACATCTACCACCGGATCCTGCGCTTCAAGAACTACATGGTTGCCATGGTGAACAAGTCGCTGATCCCGGTCAGGCTGCGGGTGCCGCTCATAGGGGAGGTGGTGTTTCTCACGCGGGGGCTCAAGTACAACATCGAGTTGCTGCTGTTCTGTGAGTCAAGCAATACGTTCAGCTGGGAAACGGTTCAGACAGAAACGCCTCGAATACTTCACGTTCATAGGATAGTTGTGTGGAATAAAATCTCAGAACATGCAATGATGCAAGAACAAATAGCGAAACATGCAAAAGCACATGAAAAACTATGCTGAACATTGAAAATCAGTCAGACTAAGTTAAAAACCGGATTAGCGGAAGAAAAAACACAAAATTTTATATTTTCAATAACGTTCGGTTTTATTAACTTTGTCAATAAAAGTAAATGTTCACTTTAACCTAGATGTGCAATGACTAACTACAATCATTTCGATATATTGAATATATATTTTTTCAACGAGTTATCGATTTTCTTTCTGTTGAATTTTTCCGAGAGCCTGTGTCATATCATTTTTTTGTACATTTAACTAAAAAAAAAAATGAGAATATCCAGGAAATGTGGCAAAAACGCCAAAATATGCAGGTACATGCCCAAATATTCCAAAATATGCAATTTTAGTGAAAAGTATTCTAATATGTAAAGCATGCAAAATACAAAATAAAAGTGTTAGGCCTATTTTTACAACCAGGGAATGATGAAATGGATATACTGGTATCTACGTTTTTGCATGGGATTCGATGCATGAATTGAAACATGCTATTGCATAACTATCCCATCTCTATATCGATACATTGCATCGTTTCAGTCAAAACAGTAATGAATGAAAATCTCCCGCCACACCTCGTTGTTGTTGGCTAGAGTTGGCGGCACGGACAACCAGACCTTTTTTGGCCTGTTTACTAGCGGTGTGCGAAGGCATGTTTTTTATTTCGAACCGAATCCGAACCTTCATCAAAATTACCGAATCCGAACCCGAATCTTTTTAACACGCATTGTGAAGCGTAATAATGGGACAAAGCACACTGCTGATCAAGTTACACTTGATCCAGGAAGTGAAAATCTTATCTTGGCATTCTCATAATTACCCATGCATAGAACATATTATGCAGCACAAGTCTAGCCATTACAGCAATTGTTCTTCAAACTTGGAAATGCCAAGATTTGAAATTTTCGAATATTTTATGTTGGACTGAATCCGAATCTGAAAGTGGATTCGATTCGAAAAACATGGATTGGCACACCCCTATTGTTTACCGTAAGAGTGGGATGGAGGTCTTTGCCATCGCTCGTCTAACCATCGTACGACCGTTTCAGGGGGACCGTGGGCGCCGTTTGAGAACAACTGGCACCTGAAGGAGGATTACAAGAAGTCTGCGAAACGTCAGGAACTGGCCAGGAATCTGGCGAAGCATATCCTCTGGGTCGGCATCGCAAACTTCCTGCTCTGTCCGCTCATCCTTCTCTGGCAAATACTCTACTCGTTCTTCAACTACGGCGAGGTGAGTGGACGGGTTGTGTTGTACCGGTACTTATTAGCTGTTGTGTCACAAATTATACTACCATCTCAACATTATCAACATGTAAAACAGATGGGTATAAGACCAAAAAATACACAAAATGAAATTAAGTTAGCCCCAATGAAACTTTTTTTTTTCAAGTTCAATTGTAATTCAGAAAGCTTCACATGTTTTTTTCCTAGGCCAAGATGAAAATTAAAACCCTGTTTTTATCATCAATAAATTATCCATTGAAAACATATTCTCAGTCTAGATGTAGGCCTACATCTTTGTTAATCAATTTCTTTTAGCTTTTAATCTTTTTTCGTTTGTCCCTGTTTGCATAGGAATGATTGTACTTGCTGGTCTTACAAATCTGTTTTTTATTCTGACAATGCCGGTATAATTTGTTACACAACTGCTAATATTTACTTATATTTACCATATTTACTTTCTTACCAATTTTGGTACGGTATTTTTAAAAATTACTTTCAGGCCTATATTATAATATAGGGCATAAAGATTTTTTTCTTCAGAACTGATTAGTGATTAATCAACTAACGTAAGTCAGTCATCAATATTACTAGGCCTACTTGTCTACTTTTTATATGTAAATGTTTTACATATAGAAGGACAATATGGATCAGTAAACCCATCCGTCATTTAACATACCGTGTTGACATTTTACCTGTACGTATTATCAGTAATTTCTAATTGTAGTCTTCTTGTAACATTCCCAGTGGTTTACAGTTAGAGCCTATTACCTGTGTTGAGCTATCATATCATGCTGTCACTTGAACCCATTGTTAACAAGTCATAGATTAAACTTTCTTACACTTGTCAGTGCAATTACTGAAATTATGTGTAATAGGCTGGTGAATCAACGCTTTGTTTATCAACAATTGAATAGGCCTACTGATAATTGTAACAAGCCAAAACCTATATCACCTACATAACTTATTTCAATAGTAAATTTTAAATATATATAGGACCTATTATTGTCGTATTGTTGTTGTCTGATGTAGATCTATGTTCATACTAGGCTTAATATATGTCACCGTATTTACAATATATTTTGTGCCTTTGTGTTGATTCATAGGGTAGCTAATAATAAATTTAGGATATAAATTAGAGTGAGAGATATCTCTATGATAGGGCTAATATTCAGCATAGGCCTAGTTATCTTATAATTAATGAGCATAATTAATTATTACTCAAATATCAAATATGGTTACAATTGATTTGATAAATGATACCAAAACAATTTACCTAATAGTTTTTTGTTTGTTTGTTGAATGAAATCTATGAATTGGGTAAAAGGAAAAGAAAGAACAGCAGCTTACAGAGGCTCATAAGTAGATAGGCCTACTCACGGTAGAGAGCCGTTAAAAGAACACAGAGATGATCTAGACACATGAGGTTTTGATGTTTTGGCTATTGCCTCGATCACAGTAGAGTCTATCTTGTATCAACTAGTCCTCGTCTTGCAGATGATCAAGCGCGAGCCCGGCAGCCTCGGCTCTCGGTCCTGGTCCCCGTACGGCCGCCTCTACCTCCGACACTTCAACGAGCTCGACCACGAGCTGAACGCCCGACTCAACCGAGCGTATCGCCCCGCTTCCAAGTACATGAACATCTTCACGTCGCCCATCATGACCGTCATTGCAACGTAAGCTCGGTGGCTCGGTCAATTAGCGCTAGCGGTAGAAACTGCACCCCGGTAGCTCGGTCAACTATCGCTAGCAGTAGAAACTGCACCCCGGTAGCTCGGTCAACTATCGCTAGCGGTAGAAACTGAAATCACCGTCGGACGCGGGTTCAAGTTCCGTATAAAGCATGTTTTTGTTAAACGTCCTTTCATCTCTCATTACTTCATTGTTTTATTATCATTCAAATAGAATAGAATTATCAAATAGAATGAATAGAAAAACCAAAAAATGAATAAAAATCTATCCTGACAATGGACTTTTTTCAAAATTCAATTGCAGGCGCTTACTGCCTGCTAGCGGCCGAGATCGCTGATGTTGCATTCTGGCTGTTTTAGTACTGTTGAAAAAGTCGGTCCGCTTATCCACAGAGTTGAAGGCAAAATAGTAATCTCTCATTTTAATCACTCTGACTATGTGTAAATCTCTTAGAATATAGTCGCTATATCAACGGCGTAAGTACTATTCATATTATAAGTAAATACGTTCACGGTGACGCGTAATAAGATAAATAGTTTGTTCTAAATAACATTGGCAGCATAGGACCTTCCAAAAAAAAGGTCCATTGTCAGGATAGGGGGGATTTTTATTCATTTTTTGGTTTTTCTATTCATTCTATTTCAATGCCAAGAATGAGCGGATGATAATGAAACAATAGAGTAATGAGAGATGAAAGGAAGTTTAAAAAAAACATGCTTCATACGGAACTTGAACCCACACCCGACGGTGATTTCAGTTACATCCCGCTTTAGTTCAAACGTTGCCGCTAGATTGCTATTTAATTTCTAAAAATATCTCTTCTCCTAACTCATCTCGTCGTTGCAGCAACATCGCGTTCATCTCCGGCGCTTGTTTCGGTGTCCTCCTGATCCTGTCCGTGTACGACGAGGACGTCCTCGCGGTGGAACACGTGCTGACTGCGCTGACGGTGTTCGGGGCGGTCACGGCCGGCTGCAAGGTGTTCATACCGGACGAGAACCTCGTGTGGTGCCCCGAGAAGCTGATGACCGCCGTGTTGGCGCACGTGCACTACCTGCCGGACAGCTGGCGCGGACAGGCGCACACGCACAGGGTCCGGAACGAGTTCTCCGAGCTGTTCCAGTACAAGGCGGTGAGTGTTCGTACGACACTAATCGCGTTTTAATGCGAGAAGTTTATACTGAATGCCGCCCTCGTTAGCTCAGTCAGCTGAGGCACGCTTCATACACTGAAGCGAAACTTTGGGTGTGGGTTCGAATCCCGCATAAGGGATGGGTTTTTGTAAATGTCCTCTCACTCATCATTACTACATAGTCTCATAATCACGTGCTCCCCAACCCCAACCAATCTAGCTGTTGGTGGGGTCGTTAAGCAAACAATAATCATCATCGTTTATACTGAATAGAAAATGCTGCAGTAGAACCTCTTCAGTGAGTACCTTTACAGTGAAACCTCTATTTATCGTTTTTCAAGGGACCAGGAAAATAAAACCATCCATCCAAGAAAATTTAACATTGATTATATGGGAGTGGAGTGAGAAAAAATGAATGATACATTCAGGAAAATGATGGATCTGGGAACGATGCATAGAGGTTTCACTGTAATACATTTATCAGGAAAGTTCGAAAAAGTTCGTTTTCGAACATATATTGTTCAATTTTGAACTATCAACAAAAGTTTGAGTACTATTTTGTTTTCGAACATTTGCACACTCCTGTTCAATTGACTATTCAATCAAAGTTCTTTAAAAAAAATATACATAAATCGAACGGCAACCCTGATGGAAGAGTTACTTGTATCGAGTTATTCAAAACATTTCCATCGAACGTAACGTTCTCTTCTATTCCGTCAGGTTTACCTGATCGAGGAGCTGCTGTCTCCGGTCGTGACTCCGTTCGTGCTCTGTTTCCACGTGCGTTCGCGCGCGCTCGACATCGTGGACTTCTACCGCAACTTCACCGTCGAGGTGGTCGGCGTGGGAGACGTGTGCTCGTTCGCTCAGATGGACGTTCGGAGGCACGGCAACCCGACGTGGCAGCAAACCAGCTCCGGTCAAGGTAAGCCTACGAGAACATTCACGCTCAATCTGATAGGAGGTTAGTGGGGAGTAGTAGACTTTATTTGTCTGTTATTTTCAAACCATTTTTTTTTAAAGAATACATTCAAATTAGCTTGCATAAACTGGATTTAATAATTTGATTAATGATTGGCGATACCAAGGAGGGTAGAGTAAACCGTCTACAATTCTTAATTCAATGAAACCAAAATTACTAATTCTGAATTTTAATTATGGGAGTATTTTAATATTGAGGATAAGTCAAAACTCGATGGGGACCAGAACTAAGGTTTGAATTATATCAAAATTTTATTTATTCAAGTGTTTACAAGGGGTTACCTGTTATTATTGTTTCTAGAATAGGCCCTACTGTTCTTTTCAAATTCGGTCCAGTTTTCTATATTTTTCAGTTGCCATACTGGCTATTGTATAGTTTGTATCTAATAACTAATAATTTTTTTTCTCAACCTACTTTGTAGGCCCTATGTATAAGAATAAGACATGGTGATGATTATGTTAGTGAAGCTAGTGGTTAGTGTCAGTGGATTATGGCATGAAACTGTATTGTCCGTTACTAAAATTACAAATCGCTCATCATCTACTCGTCCGCAGGTAAAGTGTCTCCGATTCCCGAGGTACCGAGCTCCCCTCCACTGGCCAACCAGTACACTCAGGCCGAGGACGGCAAGACCGAGCTGTCTCTCGTTCACTTCACGATGACCAATCCCGAGTGGCGGCCCCCCGCCGACGCCGAGCATTTCGTCACCGCCTTGCGGACTCAGGCGCGACGAGACGCTAACCAGCTGCCTCAGCTGGCGGTGTCCGGCTACAACCCGCTGTTCTCGTCGCTCAACTCCATGTCGTCGGTCGGAGGAGGGGTGAGTACGCTCTAGCGTCGCCGTGAGAGGAACGTAGATCAACGGAGGTTGATATTGTGTTGTGCATTTGAAGACGTGAATCCATTTCAAGTCTTCAAATGCATGGTGAAACAATTGGGTATAACAAATAGGTATAACAATTCAATGTGAGGTGGCATATAGAAGGGATATAAAAGTGAACCTTTTTAAGAATAGTCAATGTATTACAGTGAAACCTTTATCCACTGTTTTTCAATCCATCGTTTTTCAAGGGACTAGAAAAATAAAACAACCATGCATGCAGGAAAATTCAGCATTGGTTATTATATGGGAGTAGGGTGGGAGATGAAATGAATGATACAAGCAAGAAAACGATGGGTCCGGGAACGAATCCGAACGATGCCTAGATGATTCAGTGTACAGAGAGTTGCTGAAAAGGGTTTGCTATACTGGGTATTGGAGAAATATATTCGTTGAGCTTCATCAAATTTTGTAGCCTTTTATTATGATTAATAAATTCTGTAAAGACCTAAAGCAATCTACGTGAAATTAATTCAGCGGAGAAAGTCATTATTCTGCTATAATGTGTGTCGTATTATATTTGATCCTTTTATCATCAGGGCAGGTATTCCATCTTCCTCACGAATATAAAATTGAAATATCGTAGTGTAGTTTCTTGTGTCTGACAGCATCGTGTTTGTGCTTGCAGTACAGTAGCTTGGTGAACAGTATACTGCGCGGGGTTGGCCAGACTGGGCTGGACACATCGTTGGGCGGTCTCGGGCATCTCGGAGGCTTCGGAGAATCTACTAGCGGCGGTGAGGACTTATTTCATTACAGCTCACGTGTATTGTGTAGGCTGCAGGGATAACTTGAGAATTGTGATTCTGTGTTACAACGAATCTCCAAGTCATTTTCTAGATAGGCCTAATATACAATACTGTAAAGTAGGCCTACCAGTAAATTGAACCTTTTAAATACTTGTTTTAATGTTAATTGTGCATACAGTCTACTGTAGTAGATATGTGGGTAGTACCACTAGGCATACTAAAAAAGTATGCCTATAATTATTCTAATTTTATTCTCAAGTTTTATTCAATTACATTATTATTTAAGATACAATTTTATTAATGTTTATATTTGATTAGGTTGGCCCGAATACAACAAGTATTATTAAAGAAGTAGGCACATACTATTACATTTCTTACAAGACCTACATATACTCTACTTATCTCTAGGCAAAGTTGTCTACTGTAATTGGAACAGAAATAATTCAATTATTGAATTAATGAAACGATTATTTTTGTCTCAAAAATTAATCGGTTGGTGAATAATGAAATAACAAATAGTGTCTAAATTAATGTCACTACTAGATTCCGTCGCTACGTATCCTACTACAGCCGTCGAGGTGTGCTTGTGTTTTAGGCTCAGCGTCTCGAAGCCAGCCCCCAGCTTACCCCGAAGTCCCGCCGGCCGTGCGCGGAGGCCTGTCTCGGGCCGAGGGTCCGCTGCACACGGACAAGGGTCTGATCTCCAGCCTCTGCCAGAGCACAAACCCGTTCATCAGTAGAGGTATGCTAACGCAACTTCCCGATTCACTCACGCGGCAAATCTTAAACTTGATGCGTGGCTGCTTCGTAGATCAATGGTGGTCAGATACATAGATACGTGTGTAGGCGCTCACATATTATTATATAATTGGTCGGGTATTTATGATTTAATTCATTCGACAATATTTTTATTTTTGCCGATTATTTCTTCTATTAATCTATCATCTTATTTAATCTATTTAATCTATTCTATCATCTGACTACTAGGCCTATACATCTATTATAGACTATCACAAAAATTTGACTTATCATTAATCAATGTCATCCTATAATAGGATTTCACAACCCTGACTAGATTTCAATGAAAAATGAAGATATGTATTTCCCAATTTTAGAGAAAACTAGAAGTCATCATAGGCCTATCAATTTCAGATTTTTTTTTCATCTCCCAGAGAACATGAGTCATGACGTAGGCATTACCGATTCTGTTTAGGAAGACGAACTGAATCAAATAATGTCTACGTTACGACTCAAGGTCCTGGTAGACAAATAGAATAATTATAATTTCTGAAATTGAGGTGATGATTTTTAGTTTACTCTGTAATTCGGTAAACGAATATCGTCATTATTCGTTGAAATCTAGTTTCAAGGTTGTGTTATCCTCTAACCATATTAAATTATACCCTAGTAATAATTATCAACTATCGGTAGGCCTACGTATAATAATTAGATGAGCGTTAGCGAAGATTGCCACTCAACTCTTACGAAGCTTTGTCTTTTTTTTTTTGGTTTGTTTGTAAGCACTGCACAGGTCGCAGGGTTTGACCGATCGACATGAAACTTTTTTTATACGTAAACTTATCCAACTTGGAACCCTATAGTTTTGGGGTCGAATCGGTTGGACTATTTTTGAGAAACATCATCTAGAAGATCCTAAAAACCCCATAAGATAAGGCCGGGCAGAAAACATGGAGAAATAAAATCTCTCCAATATAATTCAAATTTTCCTCAAATGTAAACACGGAAATTATAGGCCTACACATAATTAAAAATGTGTATGCAATTCGGACCAGCCGTTTCGAAGAAAATCATGTAATACATTTTTTTTATTCATCGAATAAATATAAATAATAGCAGGAAAATGTTGCATTGTTAATTCACGGCTCTCTAAATTCGTTGGTATCGAATGAAGCTCATTTTATATGATCAAGGTATGTAGAGTTTTAGATTTTACTTATCTAGAAATCTCGCTCATCACACAACGCACATTCTGCGTTTGCCTAGTTTATAATTAATCAGTAATCATCTGCGTCTGATTGTTTCTATAGTTTGCCTTGTCTCAGTGCCCTGACCTTGAGTTTTGTGTCTTGCAGGGCCGGAGGCTTCTCTCGGGGCGTCGGTGTTCGGAGCGGGTCTCGACTTGGCTCCCGACACGGACCCGTTGGAACTGACCGCTGCCGACATGAGTCTGAGTACGCTTTACCTGCACGAGCTGCATCATAGACAAGTGAGTCCGACACTGCGCTGTTCAACTAGCTATACTTGGTGCATGAATTACCAACGTCAGAGTAGTGGTTATCACCATGGTTACTCATGCTATTTGATCTCGCCAACTCTCTGACAAGTGCGTCCTTGTCACCGAGTTGGGGAACTAGCTGTACTACGCTACTAAAGATCCCTAAAATATATAGATAGTAAGATAGTCGGTCCGTTTGTGAAACGCAATAAAAAAACTGGAATAACAATGGAATCAACTTGAAACTGCAAAATATTGCACTAAAAACACGTTTAATAAATGTTTTATCACGAAGAAGCATCATTTTCCCATTATCCATCAATTTTATTTGACGCGCAGTAATAAACAAAGGCACGTTGAGCTTGAGAAAATTCACTTGAGAATATGGAAATAAACCATAATCCCAAGACTTTAAGCAAAATGCTGTTACAGACTTGTGAACGTAGGATATTATCAACTTTTAAAAAAATTAAACAATAATCTGATTCACAATGTAATTAGAACTTTGACCGTCATGAAAAACTGAAAGATTTTACAATTCACCTACATCCTTGCACAGCTTTGAGAGCCTTGTTATCCTCGGCATTATTTCACTAAGGAACAATCACTTACGCCAAGTTGTCAAAGTTGGCAGTAGAAATGGTACTGCTTTCCATCACGTTACCTACTGTAGTATCTAGTCTTTTGACATTTGTTTGTTTCCCTGTTGCTGTTAGAGAGGAAATATTATTTAAATCCCATTTGCATTCTAACAATGAAAAGTGATCATTATTGCCTTTTTAAAATACTTTCATCATGGATTTTTTTTTTCACCATAAAGAAATGCGCTCATACACAACGTCTTGCCTAGCCCCCGCTACGGAGCCTCCCACCCATGATCAGATCGCCTGATTGTCAGGCGTGTACGCTTAAAAATGTATGCGTGACAATTAGGCGATATGAGATCACTTGAACATCATCTGAAAGGTTTCGAAAATAACTGTTTCCTCATTTTTAGACTTTGATATCTCATAACGTTGGAAGTCATCACGAAAATACTGATATTCCACTAAATCGACTCCCGAAATGGTACTGCTTTCCATCACGTTATCTAGTATCTACCGCCTGTCTGTTGCGCTAACCCGTCTCGTTTGCTCCTCCGAAGATACGCCGCCGCGGCTACCAAGAGTCGAGTCTCAGCCGGTCGCTATGGCAACGGCCGCACCACGACATGCCCAACATCCGAGAGCTGGGCGACGAGTCGGCGGAAGCTTCGCGCCACGCCGAGCGCACTCCGCTGCTCGACGCCAACGTCCGGCCGCCGCCAAGGTCGTCGTAGCACGGCCGTACCTCTCTTCACCGACGTTAACTATCCGGTTCAACGGCGTCGTCAGCACATACGTCGAGTCGTACCGGGGATTGGTCAGCTGTACTAAAAACCAACTGACCTAGAAATCAACTGAACTAAAAAAATGACCAACTGTAGGTATGTTGAAAACTAACTGACCTCAAATCAGCTGACCTCAAATTCTATTTCTTGAATAACCTGTACAGAAGTAAAATTAGGGGTTTGGTTCCTCCTTTCTACAAACTGTTACCACATATTGAATGTTCGAGAGTCTTTTTAGTGATGGTCGAGGTTAGGTAGGTACGGTTTGTGTTCAGTGAAATTTATGAAGTTGAAGAGTCGATCCTCTCACTTTTACTTCTGTACAGGTTGCTCTAGAAGAAGTTTAGGTCAGTTGTTTTTAGGCCAGTTGGTTTTTAGGCCAGTTGGTTTTTAGTACAGTTGGTTTTTAGGTCAGTTGGTACCTTTTCGTTGTATCCAGACAATTGTTCAACGATATCATCAGCACATATGTCGAGTAGTATCGAGACAATTACGTTACAAAGAAGAAGATTATAAGCCAGGAATGGAAAATTGTTGAATTGTTTAATTGTGATGCTAGCAAACATCGAAAATATAAAAATAAATAGGCCTATATTGAATGGTGATATTTCACGGTGGTAGAGAAATGTCTGGTTTGCAGATATATGTCGAAGCATCTTTAAAATATCGCTGTATTAGTTGTAGTGAATCTGCAATGTTAGAGACCGGAAAAAACATCCGTGCAGAAAAATTTAACATTGTTGATAAGAGTTTTTGGTGAGGACAAATTAACGATAGAAGCAGGAAAACGATGGGTCCGAAAACAACGTATCGAGGTTATACTGTATTTATTTTTAAATTCTAGATGTTTGCTGGCGTAATAGTTCATAATTTGTTTTTATTAAATGGAGACAATTGTTCCGCAGTATCATCAGCACATGTCAAAAAGTATCTAGGTTGTTCTCAAGTATCGTATCCAGTTCTTTGTCTCGTGATTTTATAATATCGCACCGATGGCAAGAGTTTTCAGAAGCTCTATCCTCATCAACCCAACTCCAATCAATGTGACGTTCACACAACCAATCACAGGCTAGTTGGCCAAGCCAGACGACTGGAGTTGTCCATTCGTATCGAGCTGAAAACAACGTATCGTTCAATTGTAGTCGAATACTAACGAAGTTTTTGTGCTGTTGGTTCTGTTTGACAACTTATTGTTTGTACACATCTTCGGAGTGGAGTAGCACTCGGTTAATGCTAATGCCAGATTCCCCTGCAGCTTTAGTAATTTAGTTGTATCATTTAGCAATCGCGGAACTAATAACTAATCTTAATGCTTCGAGTGTATTTCTTTGAGAGGTACACTGTCTATGCTTGCCCATTGCACAAAACTGATGAGGTAATTCGATATTGGTTATCGCCTCAGTCGATTAGGTATCGTAATAAAAATATCGGTCGTGATGGCCTAATTTAATTGGGAGATCGAAAGCTAGGACAATAGCTATCTCCGATGGATACGCAACATGTTCTCCCAGCTGACGATCATCTCCAGTGCTAAGAAACCTTTAACGCCACCTAGATCGCCTATATAAGCTCGCCACAGGGCTCTGATGGCCTGAATAGTCGATCTCAGTGGCTCAGATCGGTTACATAGATCCAGAACAACGTCGCTCTCAGTTGCGTATCCATCGTAGATAGCTATAATTCTAATTGAAAGTAAGAAATTGAAAGATTTTTAATTTTATAGAGAATTTTGTTTCTCTGTTTTGATAATAATTTTAAGAGGTGGAAAAAATGGTATTTTAATTTCTTTCGTGATTTTAAAACAGATCTAGTAGGACCAAAGCATTTGGTCAACATAGGGATGAGAATGCAATTCTGTTATTATTCTGATTACCTAATTAGAAAAGTTGATTTAGTAGTCGAATAACTAGGCCTATATTGGATACATATTTTAATATTTAGTCTTTTTTATTCTGATATTTCAAACGAAACAAACCAGCATAGTTTTAGTTTGTAATTTTAAAGAAGAAGTTCTTGGAAATGAAAGTGCAGGAAACCCATGATAAGTAATATTAGTTGAGATTGTACCGTACTTCTAGTCATTTTAAACATTAGGAATATCGAAATCATATTTTTTTATCGTAATTTTTGTATTCTCTAGATTTGAATGGCACTAGTTAATAGCTATCTATGGCCGTGGAGAATGCGTTCCATAACTATAATCAACTAGCCAGTGACCTATTACAGACCGTAGCTTCTAGGCAAAATATACAGACAAATACCGGTATGTTCACACAAAACTGGTTTCACAACCTTGGTTGATATAATAAGTTCTTTGGTTTTTACTGATTGTATACACAATTTTAACACAGTTACTACATGTAAGATCGATATAGCTAATCTATAAAATTATTATGAATATATATTTGTATTCACGAAAGAAGGTCATCTACCAACAAAATAATTGTAAAAACTTGGTAATTAAATAATCTCACGGGAAATTCAAGGATTTAACGCGTTTGAAAGGCGAAGTTGCGTTTCTTATCGTAAACCACACTCTGAAAAATAAGAATACCCTAAATATATCACAGCTATATAAACCTAACGGTGATATTTATATTTGGTATGTTGGTAGACGACTTTCTTTCTCCGTGGACACAAGTAGGACTATCATTTGAAATGTGTAAGAAACTTAACCCAACTAATAACTATAGATACTCATATAAGATACCTATTCATGATAAACAATAAATGATTGAATAAAATCATAAGTGATCCATGTTTAATAACGACACATTATACCAGTAATTATCTGGAAAATGCACAAAGAGTCAGCAACTCATCATATTGTGTGGTTGCTGATCAATATTGTATGCTTGCATGTTTTATATTTATGTATAAAATATAAACTATAATTTGTACAAACTATCAAGTTAACACATTGCCCGAGGATAATATTTTGCCTCGTGGTAATGCCTATTCTCTTCTTTCCCTCTTTTGACTAAATCATTTTTACTCCTACTATTATGTAATATATAATATCAACTATTACTGTATTATATTACAAAAATAATATCAAGATAATTATTATTGTATTTAATGATTTAGTGATTACTAAGTGGAAAATGTTGTATATTAATGTTTGTACAGCTAGGGTTTAAGTGCAACATACTGTGTTGAACTTCTGTAAATATTATTTTCATTTTAAAAATAAATTTGTCAATGTGTTTGTTAAGAATGAAGTCTTTGAATGTGTAGGTTTATCGTAAGCCAGATCTAGCTATAGTGGAACCTCTTTTGTATGTTTTCCAGGGGACAAGACAAAAAAATTATCAAAGTAAAAAACTTATTAAAGAAACTTAAATCTGGGCCCTAGTGATATACAGGTGTATAGAATATATTTTTAATTTATTTTATAAACACTCTTACAGATGTGCTAGATGCACGGTGGTAAGATCTTTTTATTATTGTATTAGATTACGGTATTTTCTTGAATACTAGTAATTTCTTTGCAGTTCTTGCACTTTCTTCGAAATTATTCCAATCCTTTATCGTCCTCTAGACGAAACGGAACCGTTTCTCCCTATATTTGTGTAAACTCTCTCCACCTCCATTCTTTCTTCTCCCCTATTACTTCTTCGGATCCCCTTTCCAACTCTTCTGCCTAGTCCTTCCCATCCGGTACAGTTGAGTCTTGCTTTAAAGAAGTTGCACAGTCTAGTCCTTTGTCTCCTTGTTTCCAGCGTTTCCCATTTCAGTTGTTCAGTCATTATATTTGGTCTTTCTAGTTCTTCTGTATCGCGATTCCCAACGGTCCTCCATCTCTTGACTCTCCCCAATACCCTCCTCGCAGCAACCCTCTGTACGTTCTCTACAGCCTTGAGTAATACCTGAGGGTTCCAGACTGTACTAGCGTACCCCAGTGTAGGTAATCACGGTCTCCTCCCCGCGGCACAATATACGCAAATTTAATGACTTATGTGAAATATATATCCACTAAAGAAGGTCCTCTTCCAACCTAACAGACACAAATACCACTGTTATATTTGTATCACTCCTGTATTTCTAGAGTATCATGATTTTTAAGGATGAGATTCGCGATACGTAACACAACTACATTGCTCAAAACTTCACGGGAGTTATCGATGTAGCAGGTAGAAATGAAATTATGAGGAAATTGTAATGCATACTATTTCATATCAAGGAATTGGGATCAGGTCTAGCCTATATGTTAATAATGAACTTTATTACGTGTCTATATAATATAAACTTTAATATAATCATAATGTACACTATATTTTACAGGCAGACACAGTTATTCCGACGAACGATGCTATGCTTCTCGGGTACACTATATTGAGCGTGCAAAACTCTTAGTAAAGTATTTTAAAATAGTTTCAATGCAACACTAAACGAAATGCTCACAAACTTCATACTACGGTATATCAAGTTAGAATGGTTAGGTTACCCAGCCTATGTTTTATACTATTGTACTTGCATTGAAGTACAGTAAATCCTCGATGTATCGTAACCTCGTGTACCGTTTACCTTCTATCATTGTTCTATCCACCTCAAGCCCCATATAACTCATGTTAAATTTCCATGCACAGATCTTGCAACGATCCTATTTATTTCCTGATCCTTCGAAGAAACGATACATGAGGTTTTTACCGTAAGATTATAAACTCGGCTCACCCGAAGTGATACCAGTACGTCATTTCATGAATACAGTAAACCATAATAAATTAAACAAGTTACAAATTGAGTTGATGTATCTCTAACGTTTCTGCTCCGTGCAACTTTCGTCGGTTTATTTCAACAAATATGTTTACTTTGGATTTCTGTAGTTAGTAAGTCCAACTTTCATCAACACGCTGCCGTCTCCCTGGTCGGTATTGTAGCCTTGCGCGTATCTCATGCCAGGAGCCTGCAAACACAAATCTCAAGTAATTAGCAGGTTCAGGTTTAGGCTAAACATCATTACTATACTCAGGGCCCATATTACCAATAATAAAAATGTGTTAATTAAGCTAATTAATCAATTGCAGTACAAAAATAACATTGGTAACCAAGGGTAATAACAAGCTAATCCACTAATTATCGCTTAATCAACGAATTTATTATTCGTAATACCGGGCCTCACTCACATAATCACTCACTACTTCACCACTTAACCCCCTCCCCCTCCATACACTCATTTTCAACTTGTTAATCTTACACTGCATCAGCTTCTTCCCTCCCTCCCACAAATCCAACCACTCTATGAACAACCCTCCAAATTCGACTTTTTGTTTTCAGTCCCCTCCCCCTTTCCCACACCATCATCACCCACCTACCTGAACAAGCAGCCTTCGTCTTCATTACCTACTCTACTGTGACCAAGCCAACAGCCGAAAGGCAAAATAAAATCTCGTGTGTAAAAAATCTTCATCTCTGTGTTCTCTCAACGGCTCTCCACCATAAGTAGACCTAGATGTACTTGTGAACCTGCTGTTCTCTCTTTCCCTTTTGCCCAATTCATTTTGTAAAATGATTAGTAAGTAAAATGACGAGTTGGTAAAATGATTAGGCCTATACAGTAAAACCCCGTTGATTCGAAACTCGGTGGAGTATAAAAGACATTTGACAGAATTATGGCAGCAACCTAGTATGTGTGGTTCACATTCAATTGTCACTACTACAAGTTCTATCAACTTACACTCTCCCACACGTCGCGCCTGTGCTTGGCGTCGTAACCGTCGACGACCAGTTCGGGCACGTCGAATCGTGGTACGTTGAAGTAGTTCATCAAATCGGACTTTCCTGTTGTGTACCTGGAATAGAGAAATATCATATATCAGAGAAACTATTGTAACGTATTTCTATTTATTATTCAGTTCATCAGCTTTTTAATTAGGTACTGGGATCTTATTTTCGAAAACTTGACATAAAGTCTTTGTTTCCCAATGAAGGCTCAGGGTGACAAGTTATATTGGTTATTTAGCGTGTTAGGCTTATAACTATCGATGTGCCATCGATATGAAAAATTACATCGTTTGCATGGATCATCGTTCACCTTATATTGATACTTATATCGGATTATATCAAATTTTCAAATTTATAAATTTATAAAATTTATTTCAGTAAGGATATGTTGACTCTTCTGTTTCATAAAAAGCAACGTGAATTATCCTACCATAGACGGTATTCTCAAAATGTACGAATTAAAATTTGTTTTTTATGGTGCGATAACGAGAAAGTTATAAAATATTCATCAACTACTTGAGATTCATTTAATTTGACAACTTACTGCATTCTCGCTTCTGCCCAGTCCCACTCCTTGGGCATACGCCAGTCCTTCATCTTAGGGTCGTGTTTATCAAAGCGATCAAAGTCAATTCTTTCAATATCTTCAACGACGACTTCCACCTCTCCGTAATCCGACCAATCATAGACAAGCAGCTCGGCATGAGCACTGAAAATACAAGTATAATTTGTTATTCTAAAATCGAAACCAACAATAACAACCAAGCTGAGTGTACCTACGGTTATATAAAGAACATCACAACCATGAAACTGGATTTTAACCAATAATGAATATATTTTTTTACAGAATATTACAGAAATCCCATGCCTACAGTGGGACTAGAATCCGCGTCTATATGGATTCAGATTTCGAAACTGTGCCTCAACCGTCAGAGTTACCGTACACGGGGGTCTTTTCCTCCAACATTTATTTGATTTTTTCAGAGGTTGTTTGAGGTTATGATTTAAGGTTGTAAGCCGTTCGTGACTAATGTCTATTCTGGTGTACACATTTTTTGTAAAACAGATAAAGCTGATTCTTTTAAAAATACATTGCGCCAGTTTGGTAGCGTACAACCATATTCTAGGTTAGGTTAGGTTATAATAATAGGTCTACACGTACCGGTAGCCTTTGTTTGAAGGAAACTAGGCCTTCTAGATTACCTTGAACAAGTTTCACGATAAATATGTGCACTTGGGCCTATAAGCCCACTTATTATTAAACTCTATGTCTAGGCCAAATTCAATGTCTAGGCCTACCTTATTTCTTTCAGATATCTTTGTTTGTAAGTTTCCTCCATGGATTCAAGGAACTTGGTGGTCAAAGCCTTCGACGATTTTTCGTATGGGATGTTACGCTTTTGAATTCGTTCTTGTATCGTTTTCACCGGGACATCCAAATACACGACCAAGTGAGGTTTCAACAACTCGCTGATGGTGTTATGTTTCAATTCGTAGTAAACACTTTGTGCTAGAAAAATAGAAATTATATCAATATTAAAACACTGGAAGCTAGGCAAGCTATACACACAGACCTTCAAGTCTTACTTTGAAAACCCAACCGGAAAGAAAATCAAGAGGAGCCAAGGCCAGCGAGCCTTGAAAAAATGAAATACAATAGTAGGTACAGATAGTGAAATGTTGCCAAGTTTCGTAAATCAATACTGACCTACGTACATTATCGTATATATCATGCCGTAATTGCTGGGATCTTTCGCTTTTAGATCATAGATCTCGCATGCGTACATCGTGAACTCGAACCCTCTCGCATTCATTTTAGACTATCAATACCGTAACCTAGACTCATATTATAGGACACAATGGACTACATACCTCCTTTGCTAACATAGCCATTCTTGACCATCGACTCCAAGAACACCATGTCACTATACACACTTCGATTAAGAACAACACCTTGTCCTAGAAACAAAATAGAAAAATTGGTTGATAAGCACGGCTCATTCAATGTAGGCCCTATATACCGGTATATAGTAATGCATTTTTACACTTTTTGTGATTTTAATGTCAACTTTGTGAACTATAGACCTAATGTGAGAATGTTTGGTAGGCCCAATCATTGAGCTCAATGGTCCAATCATGTACAAGTCTGCCACACCGTAAAACTGCTTTGTTACATAGTTATTACTTGACATTTTTTCGTTCATTTCGCTCACTTGAACATGTACCGGTAAGCAAATTTCTTGGTTATCTTAGGGCAGGGCATTAACGTCATAATGGCAGATCGAAACCTGATGTAACAATAACATAAAATCAAAGTGTTCGAACATCTAGGCCCGAGTTACAAACGAATAAATGATACTTAACAAATATGCTAGGACTACTTCCGTCACCCCGCTTCTTTCAATTGAGAGGAAGAGAACAAATATAAACAAGAAAACTACACAATAAACAGGGGGAAATTGTGGTGCAGTTTCATAAATGTTTTTGTTGAAACTAATGCATTAGGTCTATGTAATCATGAAAATGAAGCCGTAAATCATTCCTACAAAAAATGTCAATTATGAACTGAATTTCAAGGCACCAAGATTTATTAAAAACTTACCAGTGCTCAAAAGATGGGCTAGGGCATCAATATATTGTGAGAAACGTAACATGTACATTCGAATCTGGAAGGTTGCAACTCGTTCGTCGTTCGGACACAAATTGAAATTCTCAAAATCGAAACTTCTACATTTCGCTGGCAGTTGAGGATCAAGTTGACGCATATCGTAGCCATAGGCGTTAATGTATAAAGCATCCATGTTGCAAGATGGTAAGTAGAGCATATCTAGATCTTCGGCAAGACTCTTTGCAAAATTGGACTTGCCAGCTGCGATGGGCCCATCAACAACGATGATTTTGGAGTTCTCGTCGAATCGAGTCGTAGTGCGATCAAAAACCGCATTCCAAAATCTATATTTTTTCGTCTCATATGGATATGGTGGTGGTCTCTCCTTGGTTTTATTACGCAGAGCTTTACCAGAGATTGAAGCAGCTTGGATTGGGAGCAAAGACTTGATATCAACTTGGCATAATGTCCTCCCAGCTGCAGAGCTCGTATGGGGCGCAGAAAAGATCCGTCCTGCACCCGAGCGTACAGCGACCCAAGCCATATTTACCTGTTAATAGAATAAACAAATGTCAAAGAATCATTAAATTTCACTTGCCAGTGCAGTTGTTTCAATATTTACAGAGATATATTGTTTCCAATATAATTTTTCACAATATTACGAGAAAAACCCACCATTGCTAGGACTGGATCTGAACACCGAGTGAATTCCACAGCCTTTGCTATTTCCGGTAGCCCGCAATATTTCAAACGTAATTTTCTCGCTAAAACCACAGTGTAAACACGTGTAAATAAAGCTACACCATGTATAAAATGCGAAACTATGGTGAACATACTCCTAAAACAGTCTGTGGAGGCGATTATTCTTTGATTGACGGCCCCACCAACCATCGGGTTATTTGGGGTACGAATGAACCTGATATATGAAAGGTATTTAATATTTATAAAATCCTATATAGGCCTACTACCTTATGTTGGAGTCGTACTTATGCCAGACTTGATTTCAGTTTCTAAAAATCAGTGACTAACCCCAAAGAGAGACTAGGTTATCACAAATCAATCATCGATTGTAAAATAAAATAATGGTAGAATTACAGAGACACTGAGCACGCCTATTTGTGTGTTTTTCCCCAACCTCCCCCACTAACCTAACCGACATATTACACTCTCTAGCAGCTCCCCCCCCCCCCCCCCCCCAACAACGGCATCAACCCATAGAAGCTATGCTATATGTACTGTGATCAACCTACCCCCCCCCCCCTAACCTAACTACCAAATAACATGCAAAAACCATCAAATTCAAGCGTGTAAGAACTAGAAAAACAAACAATTCTCAACCTCCCGCAACTTTTTCTGAAAGATATAAACAAGATCTTTCAGAAAACACAAAAAAAATCGGAAATCAAACACCAATTGGCGATGCTCAGTGTCACAGTAAAATTACCAAAATAATTTGTGCAAAACTACGAGTTTCTAGTTCTAGGCCTAGTACTACTACTACTACTTGTACTACTAGTAGTAGGCCTACTGCCTACTACTAGTGCTAGTACTCCCGTCAGACTGGCCGAGTCTGACGATAAAGTGTCGGAGCTAACAGAGTTTGAAACGGAACCAATACTGGATGGAAGTGAAGCGGGACGAATATGAACTAAATCAATAGGGTATAGGCCTACTACAATGTAGGGAATCAAGGAGGCAAAAGAAAAGGGATACGGGATTTAAATTTCTAACAATATTTTCTTCAGGACTAACTTTAATGTAGCTTGATGACTGCTTCATGTAACTGCAACCATACATTATTGGAAATAAAACATATTATTATTTCACATTTTATACAAATTCCATATTGCGCATATAAATACACAAACGTGTTAAGTATAATTGATCAGATCAAAACCGAACATAATTTCCTTAAATATTGTAAAGCATTCATAATTTGAACTAGAATTGAAAATTGATTTCGATGCTAGATTTGAACAGCTAATATAGACATTAGGCCTATTGTTGTTTTTATAACATATATATAAAAACCTTGATTGGTCCCTGACCCCACTGTGAGCAGGATAATAATCAATATAAAATACATAGAAAAATATAATAAAACATAATTAAATAACTAATACTGAAATTATATAAAATTGAAATAAAATTGAAATAATTAGGCCTAACGATAAAATACAAAAATTAAGATACTAATGATAATTGAAAATAATGAAAAAATGATATATGAAAATGAATTTAAACGTTGATGTTACGAAGTTAATTATATAAATGGTTTCTGAATATTCTTATGGAATCCTTGAGCACTGACATGCCAATCTCATATTTTAAAGAATTTTCTATCAAAAAACGTTTACAAAAATTACTAATCAATTATATACCGTATATATATATGTATATATATATATATATATATATATATATATATATTTTTCGAATGCAGATAACCAACTAGATTGTGCTAGGTGGTGTTTCCACCACTTCTTCTAAGGCAGTCTTCTTATCTTAATCGGTTCCTGCCAGTTCCGACTTCTTCCTCTTCACTATCCTACTATCCCCTGCTTCTTCTTTTCTTCCTACGAGTTCCCTCCATGGTCCACCGTTCTCTATCCTCTCACCATCTCTCTTCTACCACTTCCTCCCATTTTTCTTCTCGGTTGACTACACCAAACTTTACTCCATAACATACTATGAAAAAATATTTTGTATATGAAGTATATGGTATGAAAATGATCTGCATGATTTTTATACATTTTGTATAAATTACTTTCATCCCATCATTGGACACATTCCTTGTGTTTCATAAGGATATACCCTACCCTTAAGTTCCTTCATCTTCTCGGGTGGAATATTCCTCGTTTTCTCCATTCCTTTAGTAGATGTCCAATTAAAAAACAATCTAATACCCGGTACACGTATCATATATTTCATTAAAAACACCATAAAATGATAAAAAAACCTCTGCTTGAAATTCAGAGCTTTCGCCAAACGCGGAGTATCTACATTTATCACCGTACATAAATACATCATAATCCCTTCGAAAGTAGTTCCTGCCGTGTAAAAGCTGAAACCTTCGGACATACATCGCACCATGTGAACCCAGTCCACTGAAATATACCTCAACAATGGAATCAACCAGAAATTCAACACATCTCGACATTTCTGATGCACTTCGTCAATTGTTCCCGTACACAAGTTATACCGATCTTCGATACCGAGTAGGTATCCGATACCTCTCCAGAGATGAGCAAACGCTTCCAAGTCTTCTTTCGAAGCATTATGAACACCAAACATTTTCGGATATAACATGAACAGTCCTATAAAACCGAATTGTGTTATTGCCATATGTGATTGACTAACGTGATCTTGTTTAGGTCCAACAACAGGCACTTCAAGGGGTGGACAAGATTCATGAAAGTCTTCGAGAAGTTCTTGATGTAAATCTGTCCACATTGGTTGACCTACGTTCGTTTCTTTCCTCGTAATCTCTTCTTTCGGCGTGGTCGTTAGTTTATTCTTGATACTTCGATGCTTTCCTCGGACTATCTTCATGTTTTTGTGGGCCTCGTCACCAACCTGCCACATATCTCCCGCGTACCACGATCGAACCCGGGTCACCGTGGATAAATATCGTTTGAAAGATTTGAACGGTGTGCTTGAATTACCGGTGAATATTAACGGCTTCAACATTTCTCTCGACGTGAAACTGAAGACGATCGTGATCAATGTCGAGAACATGACGCTGAATATATTATTCATAGCGAATTTCTGTCCTCGGCGGAGTTTTTCCATGTCCAGCCAATCAGGTTTCGGGAACGGATACGGTTGGTTCTCGTCAATACCAACGCCATCGCCCTCGAGAAGTGTTTGTAAATATTTTGGTAATTTTGCGGTATTGTTTTTTGTGGATTGTAGGACGGCAGAATATTCGGCGTCGGAATCAATTGGTTTTCTTGGTATTTTGGTTTCTCCATTTTGATGTTTGGGAGAATCTTGTTTTTTGTTCATTTTGGTAGCAGTCTTCATTTTCATTGTGGAGCTTCAGCAAGAATCAAGGTACCGGTAACCTGTTGGAAGAAAGAAAAATTACTACCGGTACCGGTACTTGATTATATAATTCATAATATGTATTACGTAACTGAACGTAGAAACATGTCGCAGGTACGTATTGAACGATTAATCAATCAGCGAAATGAATAAAACAATCAGTCGACCACATTAATTTATAAATCAGATTGACAAATATTCAGAAATATTTCCAAATATTATAAATTTATAATATCCTAAATAATCATCTATCAATGTTGAATATTTATCACCTCCCTATCCAGTAGGTTAATTTTAAAATTTAAAACTTAAATTCTACTTGACAGCATCAACAGTTGGATTGTACGGGGATTATAGATGAATGGACATTTACAAAAACACTACGTATTCAGCGGAACCTATGGCAGTCTGGCTTCAAGGCAAGCCAACCTAAGGCAGTGCCTAAACTGCCTGAGCCAAACAGACAGACACACCGGCACATGCAGCGCAGTGGTTAACGTGCTTGCTTCATGTGATCCGGGAGACAAGGGGAAATTCGGACCCGGTTCGATCCCGGCCACCGTCCGTCTTTACAGTTTTCTTATCGTTTCCCTCTGTAGTCTAGGCTAATGATGGTTCTCACAATATAGGTCACGACCGCTTCCTTGTCACTATCCTTCCCATTACCCAAGAAACCTTTATTTTCATCATCTCATTAATCATCCATCACCGACGCCAATAGATCTTAGCTATCATTACAGTGCGTTATTAAACCCAATATGAAAAAACGAGAAAAAAAACGACTGTTTTGTGCCACTTATTCATGTTATAACTCTGCAATAAGCAGATAAATTAGATTTAATTCATGCATACCTTATTATAATTATAATCACAATCGATGGTTATATTCAAGTACTGGTATTGTTGCTTGCTGGATCACAAATAGAAGACAAATGAAGAACAAATGAATTATTTCAAGTTCAGATTGTGTCAAATATAGATTAATGGATGTACTCTAGCTTTAAACTTCATTTTATTACCATTTATAAAAGTTCAAGGTTTTTTAAAGATAACTGAAGAATTAAAATATTGTGCTAGTATAACTTTGCCTTATCTTAGTCTTGTTATTAGGTCCTACAGATAATGGATTTGATCGTATGCGGTCGGCAACAGACTGCATAATAAACAAATGACTCTTTAACAGACATATTAAAAAAAAATGTGACAAATATAAATATCTAATCTTCCGAAACATGAGACTATGTTTTTTGTGCAATAGGCCTACTATTCTTCTCAACATGGTAACATATACTTGTATCCAATTAGGAACGCAGCACATTTTTCCAACATATTAAATATTCACATCTTCTGTTGGTTTCTCTACAGTTTCAAGTTACAATTATTGGATGAGCAAAAGGAAGACTCAATTTCACAGTGGGCTACCGGTACTGTTTTTTTTTGCGCTCCACAGGTCAAACGAAGTACACATTTTAGTTTAAAATGTTAGTTTTAGGGACAAGTGTAATCTTTTAATTTGATACCCCTACAAGAATAGCTTAGAGAAAAAAAAACATGAAATTTTTTTTTCAATAAATTCAAACTTAACAGAATTTTGATATAGGCCCTAATAATGACAAACAATATGCCGAAGTTTCACATGAATTAGATCAGCCATTTCGATAAAAATTCATGTGTAATTTTTTTAAGTCAATCAAAGCTATTAAAAAATCTATCAGAAATATAAGCAACATGTATATAACCAATTAAATTTATAAAATAATTAATGGATAAAACAGGAAGGTATAATTGTTTTGAGCTCAAGATGTATATAACTTTCCATTACATCTCACATACATATGCCTATATCGCTCATCCAACAACGCATATTTTGTGTTTTCCTAGATTATAATTGGTATATAAATGATCTTCCACTGCCAACAACCTTCTTTCGTGAATACAACTATAGACCTACTTATTCTTATTTATTTTGAACAAGGCTCTCGAGACAATAAGCCTATAATATACTATCTATCTGCAATCTAAAAATGATAACGATAACTTGATTATTATAATAATTGCACTATGACAATTTAATCTGCGTGCAACATTCTATAAATAGAATGATAATTCTTGGTATTGTCGGTAAAAGCAAGTGTCGATAAGGTAGTAGTCACTGTGATACGATCACAGATAATTATATGATTATTGTAATCAAGTGACCATGGAGATGGGATGGAATATTGCAGCAGCTGTTTTGTGCGTTTTGAGTTTGATTTACCTTTATGTCACAAGGCAGTTCAAGTATTGGGCCAATAAAGGGGTCAGGGGCCCAACCCCGGTACCTTTTCTGGGGAATTTCAAAGATGTGCTATTACAAAAAAAATCGCCAGGAGATTTTTTACAAGATATGTATGAAAGAAATCCGGGAATTCCAATTGTTGGGTTCTATATTCTGGATAAGTAAGTAGACAATTTATTTATATATAATTATTAAATAATAATACAATTTATGTGGGTTATGTGAGTGTATCCACGAAAGTAGAAGGTTATCTACCAAAATAACAGAAAAAAAAACATTTAAATGTGTGTCGCAGTGGTATTAAAAACGGAAAAAATTGCAAACGTATTTAGTTTTTTACTTTTACTTATATTTTTTACTGTTTCGACAGGTTCCAAAACTTGTGTGATCATCAGACACAATTCAGTGTATGCCTAATTGCATCATTAATATTACTAGGCATTATGTGTATGCCGATTAATGGGTTAAATATCTCTATTTTTAGGGTTTCATATCTTTTCAGGACGAAAATGCAACTGATTTCAGGCGTATACATTTTAAAATACACATTTTGTAAGCGTATACGCCTGACAATTATTGTATATGTATAACTGTGTAAATCACATTGAGTATTGAAATATTTGTTTCTCTTTATATTCGATATCTCATACGTAAGAAGTATCACACAAATGATATCTTTATGATGCCTTGGATTAATATATCCTTTATCACTTAGCCGCATACTATGAGGGATCCGAATATCAACTGTGCTGGCGACTTCAACACTTCCGTACCTACATATTCGCTGGGATTGAATTTCAAGGATCATTACAAAAAAAATCGCCAGATTTTTTACAATATTATGAACAAATCGGGAATTCCAATTGTTGGTTTATATTCTGATAAGTCAGTATACAATAATTATATAATATTATTCTAATACAATTATGTGGTTATGTGAGTGTATCCGAAAGAAAGTTTCTACCAACATAACAGAGAAAAATATTCAAATGTGTGTCGCAGTGGTATTAAAAACGGAAAAAAATTGCAAACCTATTTAGATTTTCACTTTTACTTATTTATAATTAATAATCGATAGGCTTATATTCAAGTACTGGTATTGTTGCTTGCTGGATCACAAATAGAAGACAAATGAATGAAAAAATAAAATATTTCAAGTTCAGATTGTGTCAAATATAGATTAATGGATGTACTCTAGCTTTAAACTTCATTTTATTACCATTTATAAAAGTTCAAGGTTTTTTAAAGATAACTGAAGAATTAAAATATTTTGCTAGTATAACTTCGCCTTATCTTAGTCTAGTTATTAGGTCCTACAGATAATGGATTTGATCGTATGCGGTCGGCAACAGACTGCATAATAAACAAATGACTCTTTAACAGACATATTAAAAAAAAATGTGACAACTATAAAAATCTAATCTTCCGAAACATAGGACTATGTTTTTTGTGCAATAGGCCAACTATTCTTTTTAACGTGGGAGAACATATACTTGTATCCACATTAGGAACGCAGCCACATTTTTTCCAACGCATAAATATTCACATCTTCTGTTGGTTTCTCTACAATTTCAAATTACAACTATTGGACGAGCGAAAGGAAGACTCTATTTCACAGTGGGCTTCCGGTACTCGTTTTTTTTTTTGCGCTCCACAGGTCAAACGAAGTACACATTTTAGTTTAAAATGTTAGTTTTAGGGACAAGTGTAATCTTTTAATTTGATACCCCCACAAGAATAGCTTAGAGAAAAAAAACATGACATTTTTTTTTTTCAATAATTCAAACTTGACAGAATTTGATATAGGCCCTAATAATGACAAACAATATGCCGAAGTTTCACATGAATTAGATCAGCCATTTCGATAAAAATTCATGTGTAATTTTTTTAAGTCAATCAAAGCTATTAAAAAATCCATCAGAAATATAAGCAACATGTATATATAACCAATTAAATTTATAAAATAATTAATGGATAAAACAGGATGGCATAATTATTGTTTTGAGCTCAAGATGCATATAACTTTCCATTACATCTCACATACATATGCCCATATCGCTCATCCAACCACGCATATTTTGTGTTTTCCTAGATTATAATTGGTATATAAACGATCTTCCACTGCCAACAACCTTCTTTCGTGAATTCAAGTATAGACCTACTTCTTATTTATTTTGAACAAGGCTCTCGAGACAATAAGCCTATAATATACTATCCATCTGCAATCTAAAAATGATAACTTGATTATTATAATAATTGCACTTGACAATTTAATCTGCGTGCAACATTCTATAAATAGAATGATAATTCTTGGTATTGTCGGTAAAAGCAAGTGTCGATAAGGTAGTAGTCACTGTGATACGATCACAGATAATTATATGATTATTGCAATCAAGTGACCATGGAGATGGGATGGAATATAGCAGCAGCTGTTTTGTGCGTTTTGAGTTTGATTTACCTTTATGTCACAAGGCAGTTCAAGTATTGGGCCAATAAAGGGGTCAGGGGCCCAACCCCGGTACCTTTTCTGGGGAATTTCAAAGATGTGCTATTACAAAAAAAATCGCCAGGAGATTTTTTACAAGATATGTATGAAAGAAATCCGGGAATTCCAATTGTTGGGTTCTATATTCTGGATAAGTAAGTAGACAATTTATTTATATATAATTATTAAATAATAATACAATTTATGTGGGTTATGTGAGTGTATCCACGAAAGTAGAAGGTTATCTACCAAAATAACAGAAAAAAAAACATTTAAATGTGTGTCGCAGTGGTATTAAAAACGGAAAAAATTGCAAACGTATTTAGTTTTTTACTTTTACTTATATTTTTTACTGTTTCGACAGGTTCCAAAACTTGTGTGATCATCAGACACAATTCAGTGTATGCCTAATTGCATCATTAATATTACTAGGCATTATGTGTATGCCGATTAATGGGTTAAATATCTCTATTTTTAGGGTTTCATATCTTTTCAGGACGAAAATGCAACTGATTTCAGGCGTATACGTTTTAAAATACACATTTTGTAAGCGTACACGCCGATGACAATTATGTGATGTGATATAAATAGTTATTACTTACACTATTTTGAAGGTATTGAAAATATCTGTGTTTCCTCGTTTTTACAATTTCGATATCTCATACCGTTAAGAAGTTATCACCAAAAAACTGACATTCCTTTAAATCGACTCCCATGGATTAAAACATGATCCTTCTCATCACTTAGACCCGCACTACTAGTGAGGGATCCAGAAATCATCAAACATGTGCTTGTCAAAGACTTCAACTACTTTGCCGACCGGTACACCGAGGGCAGCATGGAAACGGACCCTCTCATTGCGCGGGGATTATT